>LR812524.1:7516981-7576981 GCA_903798195.1 Danio kyathit
CTACGGACAATTTAGCCTACTCAATTCACCTGTACCGCATGTCTTTGGACTGTGGGGGAAACCGGAGCACCCGGAGCAAACCCACGCGAAAGCAGGGAGAACATGCAAACTCCGCACAGAAACGTCAACTGATCCAGCCGAGGCTCGAACCAGCGACCTTCTTGCTGTGAGGCGACAGCACTACCTACTGCGCCGCCGTCATTTCATATATAATGCCATTGATTTTGATTGCTTTATTCTTTAATATATTTTATCAAGTACCTGTCTGAATAAATATGTAGTTTAATTTTTACATAAATCCATGTTACCCCGAGCGACGATAATCATTATTAATTCACCCATATTTTGACATTTTATATTATTTGAAGCATTTTGTTAAAGTTATAAACTCGTAGATTTAATATGCTTTCTTTGTTTATGAATTATCCTTTTTAGATTGAATTTATGACCCACATGCATGAGTTATTTGTCATCTTTGTTAACAATGATGAATATTTTAGATAATGATCATTGTTAGTTGTCATGAATATTAACAATCATGATGCTTAATTTACCTGTTGTTGTTTTTTTTGGCTCTGATTTGCAGGTGCGTCAGCCGGTTATTTGTTGCAACAACCATGTGTTCTGCTCCAACTGTATTAAAGTCTGGCTGGAGAAGAGCAGTCAGTGTCCCACCTGTAGAGTGGCCATCACCCCAGAAAACCCCTGCAGAGAAATCATTGGTAAAGTCAACACACTTCATGATCAAACCTGTTTTTGAAATATAAAGCTCTTTTTTAATGTGATTTAAATGTAGTTGAAGTCAAAATATTTAGTCTTCCTGTGAAATTTGAATTATTTTACAATATTTCCCAAGTGCTGTTCAACATAGACACATTTTTAAACATGATAGTTTTAATAACTAATTCCTTTTGTCTTTGCCATGATGACAGTATTTAATATTTTTTGCAGATGTTCTGCTACACTAGTAACTCTACTAGTATTCAGCTTCATTTAAAGTCTAGTTTAATTAGGTTTACTAGGCAGGTTAGATTAATTAGGTAAGATATTGGATTTGTTCTGTAGACAATCGAAAAAAACCCTAATAATATTGATCATAAAAAATCCTTTTATTCCAGCAAAACTAAAATAAATAAGACGTTCTCCAGAAGAACAAAAATATTATAGGAAATACTGTGAAAATTTATTTGCTCTGTTAAATATCACTTAGGAAATATTTTGAAAAAGATTAAAAAAAAATTCACAGGAATACTAATCATTTTTCCTTCAACTGTATGTTTCTTCATGTTTGACAGTGTGTGTGTTTGTCCGTATGCTCACAGGAGCCACAACCGATACTGACTCCAATGAGAGCAATTCTGTAAAGAGACGCCTCCGAAAGACTCGAGGGGAGCTGCTTTTACGAGAATATGAGGTACTTTTGCTCAAACACCCAATAAAATTACAGTTTTTTTTTTTTCTTTGTTGACGTTTCTAGTGTCGGCTAGGCCCCATTTACAGTTCACATGCATCAACAGATCGCTAATGGACAATGTTAAAATCAAGTGTAAGCATAGTGTGATGCTTTTCAAGCATTTATACTACTTTCAGAGGTAGTCAGAAATGCCTTTGACTAGATTACTTTCCTATTTTGTCACTTATGTGGTTGAATGTGTTCAAACAACCACAAAAGAGCCTATTGGAACATGGGAAAAAGTGCACCAAAACAAGATATTCATTTTGTTTGTTGTAACAAAACACAACCATTTTCATTCACTTGCTTTCTTGTTCACCCACAAGACAAATAAGAGATTTCCCTCCAAAATCAGTGAAGAAAATATGCAAAGTTTATCAGCTTTTCTATAAAGCCACAGCTCTGCACATTTGATTTACTTTAATTTGTCTTTAAGACGTGTGTTGACCAGTGTGCAAATTACAGGGGGATTTTTTGGATGGGTTGACCCCGCTAGTTAACACTTGATCTTCCTGAAGAAGGACCAAATAAGATGTATGGGCGGGTCAGCCCTTTAATAGTGAGAAATAATTATGTTTTATCTGTATCTTAAATAATAATATTATTAATTAAAATAATAGATAATGTGAATATACATTTGACCACCCCTATAATGGTTCATACCATTTCATAATTGCACCATTCAGTCTGTGTAAGAAAATATTCATTCAACATTCTGAAACTGGCAGATCTAGAACACCAATAGACATCGTAAGCATTCATCCATTTTCCTTCGGCTTAGTCTCTATTTCCGCCACAGTGGAATGAACCACCAACTATTCCAGCAGATGCCCTTCCAGCTGCATCCCAGTATTGGGAAACACCTATACACACTCATTCACACACACACACTCATACACTATGGACAATTTTGTTTACCCAATTCACCTATCTGCATGTGTTCGGACTGTGGGGGAAACCGGAGCACCCGGAGGAAACCCACGCCAACACATGGAGAACATGCAAACTCCAGACAGAAATGCCAGCCGGGACTCGAACCAGCGACCTTCTTGCTGTGAGGCCACAGTACTAACCACTGAGCCACCGTGCCGCCCTTCACAAGACACTTTTCTTGTAAAATAGGAGTTTGTGACTACACCACCTAAATGTAATGTCTAATTAGATGCATAGTGTGTATAGTTTGCCTACAGTAACCTCTTAAATGGCTAATCAGAAGTTACTGTAGGTCAGAATACACTAAACATCCTTCAAAACACTGAAAATCTGAATACATTTTACTAATAAATTAGATGTTATTTAAATAAATACATAAATATGATTCACTGAAGCATGTATAACACAAACTAACATTACCCCGATCGTCAGTGTATAATTCGCACCCTGGTGTTAACACAATATGCATATGACAATTATTTCTAGGACTGAAGTGAAAGTCAAGACTAAGATTTTTCATTGAGCTTATAAATCATCTGTCTTACAGGATGAAATTGAAACCCTCCTGAAAGAGAACGAGGACTTGAAAAGCAAAAACCTGAGCCTTGAGATGCAACTCAAGACGGCCCTGGAACCGAGCGCAGTGTTGGTTCCTCTGAGTGAAACCAGCTCTGTTGACCCGAGCGCTCTGCAGGAGTCAGCCAATAAGCTGAGAGCTGCCAACGACCTCTGCAGGAAGGTCAAACAGGACCTCGAGAGACTCAGAGAAGTAGGATTGATGATAAACCCTGACAATCTTCATTTATTTTGATTGTAATTTAGCCATTTTGAGATGACCGCTTGCCACAATTTCTACAATTTATTTGTAAATTAGGTTTTTTTTTTGTTTTTTTTTTAATATTGGTTGATATAATAGTGTGTGTATGCATTTTACTTACTATATTGTACCTATAAAGCCCTAGATGATTATCTATAATACTTTGAAACTAAAGCTAAATTGCTTAAACTCTAATATAATACATTACATTATATAATTACAATACATAAAATAACACTTAAACATAAATTAAAACTCTTTTGTTGTTATCTTTGAGTGAAACCTACGACTGAAAACTGGAAAGACATAAATATTAAAATATAAAATCTCTCTCTACATACACATACTCACTGGCCACTTTATTAGGTACACATGTCCAATTGCTTGTAATTTAAATTTATAATCAGCCAATCACATGGCAGCAACTCAACGCATTTAGATGTGTATGATTTAAGTGACTTTGAACGTGGCATGGTTGTTGGTGCCAGACGGGCTGGACTGAGTATTTCAGAAACTGCTGATCTACTGGGATTTACAACCATCTCTAGGGTTTACAGAGAATGATCTAAAAAAGAGAAAATATCCAGTGAGCGGCAGTTCTGTGGGCGCAAATGCCTTGTTGATGCCAGAGGAGAATGGCCAGACTGGTTCAAGCTGATGGAAAGGCAACAGTAACTCAAATAACTACTCGTTACAACCGAGGTCTGCAGAAGAGCATCTCTGAACGCACAACACGTCCAACCTTGAGGCAGATGGGCTACAGCAGCAGAAGACCACACCGGGTGCCACTCCTGTCAGCTAAAAACAGGAAACTGAGGCTATAATTTGCACAGGCTCACCAAGATTGGACAACAGAAGATTAGAAAAATGTTGCCTGGTCTGATGAGTCTCCATTTCTGCTGCGACATTTGAATGGTAGGGTCAGAATTTGGCGTCAACACCATGAAACCATGGAACCATCCTGCCTTGTATCAACGGTTCAGGCTGGTGGTGGTGGTACCTACCTGAGTATTGTTGCTGATCATGTCCATCCCTTTATGACCACAGTGTACCCATCTTCTGATGGCTACTTCCAACAGGATAACGCGCCATGTCATAAAGCGTGAATCATCTCAGACTGGTTTCTTGAGCATGACAATGAGTTCACTGTCCTTAAATGGCCTCCACAGTCACCAGAGCTCAATCCAATAGAGCACCTTTGGAATGTTGTGGAACAGGAGATTCACATCATGGATGTGCAGCCGACAAATCTGCAGCAACTGCGTGATGCTATCATGTCAATATGGACCAAAATCTGTGAGGAATATTTCCAGTACTATGAATCTATGCGTCCTGCTTTTAATGATTCCAGAAGACTTTTTTATGAAATTAACTCTCTTAAGGACATTTTTAACAAAGTGACACCAGGAAAAATTTTAGAATTCTTATCAAGTATTAATTCTAAAAATCTTATTTAACTTGTCTATTCATTTGTTTGTTGTTCTTAATTGTTTATTTATTATTGAAATGTTCTTGCCATGAAAATAGCCTTGGTTGCTGACATGGCAATAAATAAAAAATACATTACATTACTATGAATCTATGCCACCAAGGATTAAGGCCGTTCTGAAGGCAAAAGGGGCCTTCATATATATATATATATATATACACATAAAAAAAAATAATAATAATAATAAAAAATAATAATAATAAAAAAATATATATATATATATATACATACCACATTTTAGAACACCCCAAATAATGTGTTTAAAAATGTATTACAATTTTAATAAAGAGGAAAATTTAAGAGAATTATAAAACTTTTTTAGTTTTTTTTGTTTGTACATTTTTTGCAACTTCTCATTTGAATTTAAATTGATCATCTTTCAATTCATATAGGTTAATTTATTTATTACTTATTTAAGGTTTATATATTTATATTTTTAGTTGACCATTGGAAATGGAGTTATTTGTGTTTCACTCTTAAAAAAAATGAAGAAAAGAAACTATTCTGAAAGCAACTTACTTCTTTCCCTCAGGCTAACAAGACTCTGCGGTCTCAAAATTTTGACTTAATTCAGGAAAACATGCGCTTGAAAGCCGAAGTGGACAGCAGATCTCCTCAAAAGTAAGCACAGTGTTCATTGAAATGTAATGCTGGTGTAGTGCATTATTTGACCAGCAAATATTGACTTATTTTAAATATATACATCTGGATATTTACACAGGATTATTAACTCTGTTCAAATGTGCGTTTGAGGTTTGGCAGGTACACAGTTGCAGCTCTGGAGGCTAAGATTCATCAGTATGAGCGGGACGTGGGGCAGCTGAAAAGAGCTCTGGAGCGCAGCGATAAATACATCGAAGAGCTTGAAGCCCAGAACCAGAGGGACAGCCCCGAGTCTGAAGGTGTTTGTTCAAACGCCGCCTCCGGAGGGACTCAAAACGCAGGGATCGAAAGAATCGCCCTGATGCGGAGGAGCCTCAGTGAAATGGAGGAAACTTCAGTGCGCACAGACCTGGACCGAAAGTGTTCAGAGCTTCCCAACAACCACGGGCACCTCCTGACAACATCTGACGCCTGTTTTCTGGCAGACACCTCCAGTCCACAGAAGGACGGACTCAAAGATGTTCCCTCAACGCCCTCCTCGGCTCTCAGATCTCTGAGCTTGAAGAGTCCTGCGCTTTGCAGTGACCGAAAGTTGGGGTCTCAAACCTCTCACTTACCTGAGAAGACTGAGTTTCGATGACTGCCAGAATCCAAGCTCATCCTCAGCCAATCACAACGCAGGATCTTTCCAAAGCATCTCTTTCGGTCACAAAACCGCTGCGAGTTCTGATAAAGAGGTCTTGTGTGGAGGATGGATGGACTGTGGATCTGAAAATATTGAGAAGGACCCGGTGGGGAACAGTGAAGCTTGTATGGACGCTGCGTATCTGGATAAGATTTCTGAGCTGGACTCTATGATGGCTGAAGGTGAGAACTCCAGCGGGCAGGTCTCGCAGCTTCCTCTGGCATCATCATCCTCATCCTCATCATCATCATCGTCAGACTTTGATGCCACCCAAATACCAGAACTGGATTTCTGCAGCAACCTCTTGGCTGATCCTGGAACAGCAGGAGAGCAGGAGCAGCAGGCCACCCATTGTGATGCTGAGGAGGAAGCTTCAGGTGTTGAGTTCAGAGCTGGACTGATGGTGGAAAATCCCACACAGTCCACCAAACGCAAGTGTCCTCCGGGACTGTCCGTTTCAAGCCCCTCCAAAATGTCAAAGCTAAAGTAGAAGCTGAGAGTTTTCTGATTATGGATTCGGATTTGATGTTTCGATTCAGAATGAGATCTAAAGGGATAGTTCACCTAAAAGTTCATTTTGTTATCGTTTACTCGGCAGGTATACCTGTTTGAGTTTTTGTACTCAAAAGAAGATATTTTGAAGAAAGCTTTAAAACCTGTAACCATTGTTTTTCTTATTATGGAAGTCAATGGTTACCGGTTTTTAGCTTTTTTTCAAAATATCTTCCTTTGTGTTAAACAGAAAAAAGACATCCATAAAATTTTATAACCACTTGAGGGTGAGTAAACTCACAAAAAAAAAAGAAGAAATTTTGAAGAAAGCTTGAAAACCTGTAACAATTGACGTGCATTGTATTTGTTTTTCATATTATTGACGTCAATAGTTACAGGTTTTCAGCATTCTTCAAAATATCTTCTTTTGGGTTCTATCTAAGAAGAAATTCATAAAGATTTATAAGCATTTGAGGGTGAGTAAAATCACAAAAGACATTTTGAAGAAAAATTAAAAACCTGTAACCATTGACTTTCATAATAGGAAAAACTAATACAATGGAAGTCTATGGGTACAGGTTTTTTAGCTTTCTTCAAAATATCTTGTGTTAAGCAGAAGAAAGAAATTCATTAAGGTTTATAATCACTCGAGGGTGAGTAAATTCACAAAAAACATATTTTGAAGAAAGCTTGAAAACTTTGATTGTATTTGTTTGTTGTATTATTGAAGTGAATGGTTACAGGTTTTCAGTTTTCTTTAAAATATATTTTTTGTGTTAAGCGGAATAAAGAAATTCATAAAGTTTTATAACCACTTGAGGGTGAGTAAATTCACAAAATAAGACATTTTGAACAAAGCTTGAAAACCTGTAACCGTTGAATTCCATTGTATTTGTTTTTCCTACTATGGAAGTCAATGGTTACAGCATTTCAGCATTCTTCAGAACATCTTCTTTTGTGTTAAATAAAAGAATTAAATTCGTAAAGCGTTAATAACTACTTGAGGATAAGTAAATTAACAAAAGAAGACATTTTGAAGAAAGCTTGAATACCTGTAACTATTGACCTACATTGTATTTGATTTTCCTACTATGGAAGTCAATGGTTACAGCATTTCAGCATTCTTCAGAACATCTTCTTTTGTGTTAAATAAAAGAATTAAATTCGTAAAGCGTTAATAACTACTTGAGGATAAGTAAATTAACAAAAGAAGACATTTTGAAGAAAGCTTGAATACCTGTAACTATTGACCTACATTGTATTTGATTTTCCTACTATGGAAGTCAATGGTTAAAGCATTTCAGCATTCTTCCGAATATCTTCTTTTGTGTTAAATAAAAGAAAGAAATTCATAAAGTTTTATAACCACTTCATGGTGGGTAAATTTACAAAAGAAGACATTTTGAAGAAAGCTTGAAAACCTGTAACCATTGACTTCCATTGTATTTGTTAGTCATATTATGGAAGTCAGTGGCTACATGTTTTCAGATTTTTTCAAAATATCTTCTTGTGTTAAGCAGAAGAAATAAATTCATTAAGGTTTATAATCACTGATGAGTAAATTCACAAAAAAAAATATTTTGAAGAAAGCTTGAAAACTTGTAACCCGAAACTTTGATTGTATTTGTTTTTTCTATTATTGAAGTGAATGGTTACAGGTTTTCAGTTTTCTTCAAAATATCTTTTTTGTGTTAGGCGGAATAAAGAAATTCATGAAGTTTTATAACCACTCGAGGGTGAGTAAATTCACAAAATAAAACATTTTGAAGAAAGCTTGAAAACCTGTAACCGTTGAATTCCGCTGTAGTTGTTTTTCCTACGATGGAAGTCAGTGGTTACAGCATTTCAGCATTCCTCAGAATATCTTCTTTTGTGTTAAATAAAATAATTAAATTCGTAAAGGGTTAATAACTACTTGAGGATAAGTAAATTCACAAAAGAAGACATTTTGAAGAAAGCTTGAAAACCTGTAACCATTGACCTACATTGTATTTTATTTTCGTATTACTGAAATCAGTGGCTACAGGTTTTCAGCATTCTTCAAAATATCATCTTTTGTGTTAAATGGAAGAAATTCATGAAGTTTTATAACCACTTGAGGGTGAGTAAATTCACAAAAGAAGACATTTTGAAGAAAGTTTGAAAACCTGTAACCGTTGAATTCCGCTGTATTTGTTTTTCCTACGATGGAAGTCAATGGTTACAGCATTTCAGCATTCTTCAGAATATCTTCTTTTGTGTTAAATAAAAGAAAGAAATTCATGAAGTTTTATAACCGTTTGAGGGAGAGTAAATTCACAAAAGACGACATTTTGAAGAAAGCTTGAAAACCTGTAACCATTGACTTCCATTGTATTTGTTATTCATATTACTGAAGTCAGTGGCTACATGTTTTCAGCTTTCTTCAAAATATCTTCTTTTGTGTTAGGTGGAGGAAAGAAATTCATGAAGTTTTATAACCGTTTGAGGGAGAGTAAATTCACAAAAGAAGACATTTTGAAGAAAGCTTGAAAACCTGTAACCATTGATCTGCATTGTATTTGTTTTTTTTTTTTTATTATTGAAGTCAACGGTCATAGGTTTTCAGCATTCTTCAAAATATCTCTTTTTTTGTTAAGTTTAAGAAAGAAATTCATGAAGTTTTATAACCACCTGAGGGTGAATAAATTCACAAAAAAACACATTTTGAAGAAAGCTTGAAAACCTGTAACAATTGACTTCCATTGTATTTGTTTTTCCTACTATGGAAGTCAATAGTTACAGCTTTTCAGCATTTTTCAAAATATCTTCTTTTGTGTTAAATGGAAGTAAGAAATTCATAAAGGTTTATTACAACTTGAGGGTGAGTAATTTCACAAAAGAAGACAATTTGAAGAAAAATTTAAAACCTGTAACCATTGACTTCAATAATAGGAAAAACAAATACAATGGAAGTCAAATGGAAGTTTTCAGCGTTCTTCATAATATCTTTTTTTGTGTTCAATGGAAGAAAATTCATAACGTTTTATAACCATGTGAGGGTGGGTAAATTCACAAAAGAAGACATTTTGAAGAAAGCTTGAAAGCCTGTAACCCTCGACTTCCACTGTATTTGTTTTTCCTACTATGGAAGTCAATAGTTACAGCTTTTTAGCATTCTTCAAATATCTTTTTTTGTGTTAAAATGGAAGTAAGAAATTCATAAAGGTTTATAACATTTGAGGTAGAGTAAACAGTGAGTACATTTTTAATTTTGGGTGAACTATCCCTTTAACGGCTTTTCTTTTCCCTCAGGGCTTTTATTATTAATTTGCATCGCACATAATTATGACAGCCGTGTGTGCTGGATGATGTTATGCTATAAAAACCATATCAGTATGAAATGGGGGATAAGGAGTGTTAACAACATTACATTTTTTTCTATGGAGTTTTGTGGTATAGTACAGAATTATCTGAATAAACATGACTCATGTCTCAGATTTGAACTATGAAAACGTTAAAAGGCATAGTTCACCCCAAAATCATTTATTTTCACTTGTGGTTTCAAATACAAAAGAAGATTTTTTGAAGAATGCTGGTTGCAGGCACCCATCCACTTATAGTGGACACTTATAATAAAATGACTGTGGAAGTCAATGACAAGTATTTTCAAAATATCTTCTTTTGTGTTCAACATACGAATGAAACTATGTTTTGAACAAGTGAGGAAATGGTGGCAGAATTTTAATTTTGGGTGAACTATCCATTTAAATGCCATATTGTCATTTATAATTTTTCTGATGTTTTTTTTACCTGGATTTTTTTCTAAATAAAAGCTGATTCAATAAAATCTTCAATTGTTACGCGTTTCATTTTCACATTTTAAAGCAGTTTATTGTGTGATTTACTATTATTACATCGTCATAATTTGGATAACAGTGCGCGTATTGTCTTTCTGAGTGCTGCGTTATTCCGTTGTCATCACTTGAATACTAAACAAATCCATTTGCTCTTTCAGTCTTTTAAAGAATTAATTAATGCTGGTGAATTAACACTTCATTAGCTCCAACTAGAAGCGTTCGGCGATTAAAAATTCATGCAGTGATTAGAGTTTAGTGAAATATACATGATAGTTAAAGTTGCGTAATCAGTCAAAGCAATGCCACCGTGACTGGCGTTAACGAGCGAAATTAAAACATTCAAACACAAATTATGCTCACTGTAAATACGCATTGGGTACATTTTCACGTCTAATTTTTTATTGAATAGATGTATGAATATGTTTAAAATTATTATTGTTAAATATTTATATTATATTTGGATTCATTCGTTTTTTTCCCGTGTTTCCATTGTCCTTGTCTGATGTGAGCCACTTAAATGAGCGCGCTGCAGCTAGCACATGAATAATTATTAGCTTAATTTGAATATTCGGGTTTGCTAATTTTCTTGAAAGTACTATGGAATTAGTCACATTTACAACTAAATAGAATTATGAAATGATGATCGATGAATCAATTTAGGGTGATGATTTATAAACAAATGCATGAATAATAAGCTCATTTTGTTATAGTAAAATTAAACGAAATTTCAGTAATATATACATTTATTTATTCACTGAATTTGTTTACGTTTTTATTTAATTCTTATTATAATAGGAAATTTATCTTAAACAGTAAAAAAACAGTTATGCCAATTAAAAATGTCCGATTAGTTTGTATGTTTTTGTGCTTGATTTAATTATGAATGATCATAACACAGAGCCCTAATTTGCATATCGAATGTAAGCTGATACAATGTTGCCGATTAACAATTCTAAATCGGCAGCGCGCATGCGTGCAGAATCCACAGGTACGGAAGCCCCCTCTCTGTCGTTAGGCCGATTTACAGTTCGAGGAGGACATGAGACGAGAAGAGGCGCGATGAGCTGAGATGAGAGGAGGAGAAGAGAGTCAATCGCGCTCGTCTCGCGAGAATAGGCGAGGCTGCCGGACGAGATGTGAGGGACTCAGGTGTAAGAGCGCTCCTCATCCACACACAGCAGAGCCAAACAGAGACACACACACACACATACACACACTGCGGGCATCTCCTCTGTTCCATCAGCAGCCGAGCGCTACCGCATCCGCCTGACTGCTGCTCCTGCTGCTGCTGCTGCTGCTGCCAGAAGAGGAGGCGGGCGGGACGGAGGACCTGTCCTGGACCCTCGCTTTGCTTTTTTTGTGCACTTTATCTGAACCGGACCACGCGCAATCATGATGTCCATGAACAGCAAACAGCCTCATTTCGCCATGCACCCCAGCTTACCTGAGCACAAGTACACAACTCTGCACTCGAGCTCGGAGGCGATCAGGAGAGCCTGTCTGCAAACTCCACAGGTAAAAACGAGCTCCAAACTTCTGCTTCTCTCCCCGCGTTCTCCTGCGCGCGCGAGGAGGAGCGCTGGAGGCGCATATACCGCCTTAATGTTTTTTTCATGTATTCCACAGCAATCACCCGCGCGCCTGTGATCTTTTCTGAAGGCATGCTCACTGAAGGCTCAGGCTTCAGCCTTTTTTTGTATTAATTTTTATGACTGGAAGCCTCTTAAAAGGAATATTCTCTGTGTTATGTGTTGACACTATTCCCCAGCTGACATCTCCTCTTTCTTTCTTTCTGTTTCTTTCTGTTTCTCCCCACTATCTCCCTTCCCTTCCCGAGCGCAGCTGCAGAGCAACATCTTCGCCAGTCTGGATGAGACGCTCCTGGCCCGCGCCGAAGCTCTGGCGGCCGTGGACATCGCGGTGTCCCAGGGTAAGAGTCACCCGTTCAAGCCCGACGCCACGTACCACACGATGAACACCGTGCCATGCTCGTCCACATCCACCGTGCCACTCGCCCACCACCACCACCACCATCACCACCACCACCACCAGAACCTGGAGCCGGCCGACCTCATGGAGCACATCACCTCGCCGTCGCTCGCGCTCATGCCCAGCGCTCACGAAGGGGCCGGCGGAGGCGGCGGCGGGGGCGGCGGCGGGGGCTTGATCTCCACGTCGGCCCATCCGCACTCGCACATGCACGGGCTCACCCACCTGTCCCACCAGGCTGCTATGAACATGAACTCGCCGCTTTCTCACCACGGGCTCTTGCCGGGCCACCACGGCGGTGCGCACCAAGGCGCGCAGGGACTCATCAACAACGGACTGCCCTCAATTAACGACTCGGACACAGACCCGAGGGAGCTGGAGGCGTTCGCGGAGCGCTTCAAACAGCGGAGGATCAAACTCGGGGTGACTCAGGCGGACGTGGGGGGCGCGCTGGCCAACCTGAAGATTCCAGGCGTGGGCTCGCTGAGCCAAAGTACCATTTGTCGCTTCGAGTCGCTAACTCTGTCGCACAACAACATGATCGCGCTCAAACCCATCCTCCAGGCGTGGCTGGAGGAGGCCGAGGGCGCCCAGCGCGAGAAAATGAGCAAACCCGACATTTTCAACGGCAGCGAGAAGAAGCGCAAGCGGACCTCCATAGCGGCCCCGGAGAAACGATCTCTGGAGGCGTATTTCGCGGTGCAGCCTCGGCCGTCCTCGGAGAAAATCGCGGCTATAGCTGAGAAATTGGACCTCAAAAAGAACGTGGTGCGAGTATGGTTTTGCAACCAAAGACAAAAACAGAAGAGGTTGAAATTTTCCGCGGCTCACTGATGGACTACTTCTAGAAAACAAACAAAAACTGAAAGAAAAAAATAAGACTTTTGGGGACCAAGGAACATCGCTTTGGCTCAAACGCGTGTGCTCATGATTAGTACCGTTTTGTTTTCACAACTCATGTTTCTTTTCACTGTACTGGTGAATGTCAAGTATGCAAATAACAGGTAATCCAGATGAACTACTTTTTCTGCGGTTCAACTCTTAGATACGACCTGCTTTCTGTTTCGTCCCGATGAATGACGAGAAATAGCCATTGATGGATTACCTCATAGTTTAATTCTATTCTTATTTATTTATTTATTTATTTACATTCAGCATTATATTTGTGTACTTATTCATTCGTAACAGGGAACTGCTATATTTTTGATTATTAAATGTGTTAAAAGCGTATCCCTTTCACAGTCTTGCTGATCAACTAATGTTATCATTCAGTGTTTCAAAGGTCTGCTCTGACGAATACACAACCGAATAGTTGATGAAAACGAAGGAAAGTATACAGAGTCCCTTTTAAATAATAAAGGTGGCAACCACCGCTCGTATTTGTTGAAATTGCACTGAAATCTACTGTTATTTAGATTGGTTAGATATATTCATATGCTTTTGTATATAAATATAAATATACGTACAAATGACACTTGCTCACCGTGCAAAACTCAACTCCCAATTTTTTATTTTCTATTTATTCAGATTTTTCTTATTGTTATTTTGGCAAATCAGAATTCCTCCTCTGCGGATTTTAGTTAACTCGCATGATAAAGATGATTATACTTACAGTCTAAAGGAAATTGTCCTGGAAAATATTATTTTGTTGGTTTGTATACTTTGGTTTGCAGTGCAAACATTCTATGCATTGAAAAAAAAAAAAAAACACAAGCACTACATAGAGTATCTACTGGTAGACCTTTGTGGATGGTGTAAGTCACTGTTTAATGCCTGTTTTCACATAAAGACACAACGTTGTTTGTCGTGTTAATTGTTCTGAAGAAAAAAAAAAAGAGTTGTAATGATTTTATTTTGTGCACAAGTATGTTTACAAACAGCGGCCACGTGCGCATCACGAGACGTCTCACTCTGTCATACCTGTGCACCTGTCCAACAGTCTGCTGTCTTCACATCTTATCATCCAAACTTCTCCATTCTGTAAGCCAAATCCAGCTGCAGGGGCACGAGTCCCGGCGATCTTCTAAATAAACAATGGAAAAAAACATAATAAAAAAATTAAAGTTGGAGTGTACTGGATGAGAATCTTATTCTGTACAGCACAGACAATCGAACAGACACGGTTTTCGTTCACAAACATATTTATTTTCATTTATACACCAGTAATAAAGGTAATATTGATTATTATTTATCAAATCGAAATGATCAGCATACATATACATATTAATTTGTTTAATTAAATACACAATTAGATTCACACATATTCTATACTGCCAGGCTACAAAATTTGACCCATATGGCTATTACATAAAACGTAAAAAGATTATTATCCTAGCATGCAATGGCGGAAAAATAACAAAATAGCCTAGTACCTTCATTTAAAAAAAAGAAATGGAACCAATAACATTTCCCTTTCTTTCTTTCTTTCTTTCTTTCTTTCTTTCTTTCTTTCTTTCTTTCTTTCTTTCTTTCTTTCTTTCTTTCTTTCTTTCTTTCACAGTGGTTTGATTGGCTTATCAGCGTAAATCTTTGATATACAGTCATTACCCCAGAAGCATGCATTATTTATACATTTTATTTCCATGATCTGAATTTCTCAGTCTAGACTGAGAATTCCGTTATAGAGCGATGAAAACCTGTATTTCTTTTAACCTAAATGCATTCAATTTCCCAATAAATGAAAGACTAAATGGTCAAATATTAAAACTAAGACAAAATTGCACAATATTAACACTACATGCAACAACTAAATAATGTTTAGCAATACCTTTAAAGAAATGTCGCACCATTTCGGCCGCGATTCTACGTGAGCATTAAATTTAAATACCCGTACTACGGTTTATTAAATAATTCATGCTCTGTGGTTTGGAAAATTAATAAACGGAATACAACAAGACACTAATTAAAAAGCGCGGTAATTGTTATCTGCGCCCTAATGGGATGTTAGTGTGTCAAACAAATGGAATTTTTGGCTATCCACGTGTCTGCTAAATGAGCTAACATGAGCTCCGAGAGTCGATTTCTGCTCATAATACCTCGTATTGTCTCCTCAAAACTGAGCCGAAGGTTGAGGGACAGAGGACGGGGTTTTTATCCTCGAACTGAGAATAAACATTTAATGAAGCCTGAGACCAGGCCGTCTCAGGCACACACACTCATACACACACTCTCCTCTCAATCTCACGACGACCAAAGAAACGCGTCTAATTTCAGAAGTTTGTTTATTCATTAAAAAAAATGACACTGCGGATCTTTCCCGCTGTAATATTGAAGAGAAATTCGAGGAGAAGGGGAGGGGAGCTTTACATTTTGCTGCCTTTAAAAAAGATATGTTATATGTAGGTGATGCAATATTAATCGCGCTTTGCTGATATAAAATGCAATATTTTCAGACAGCTATTGGGGTTTTTCAGGGAAGCACTTGATGAAAGCAGGTCGCAGCTGCAGTGCTGCTGGAGAAAGAAACATTTATTGCTCCTGTTTGGCTTTTGGCAACGAAGACAAGAACGCAGTGAGTATATGGACATTTTCTTTGGGAAAAGAATGACTGGTATGATTTGGACCTCTTGGAGTGACAGCTTATTAAGAAAGAAATTTGTCATTTTCGCATTTAATTTATAAGCGCGCAGTCGAGTTTGTGGCATCCTACATTACAAACTTTATATTTTTAAGATGCTATATTTTCTTCTTTTTTAATATAAACAATTTCCCCAAACGAACATATTAATAATAAATAATATTTCGCAGTTTTGTTGCTACTTGTGACTTTGTGCTGAGGTTAAGATCGAATCTTTCCTCTCACAAAATAAAATAACCTAAAAATTAATTTTTTTAGCAACATCTAAATTAACAAATTTTTAATAGTTAGTTTTTAATTCTTTAAATTAACTATTTAAGTCAAACTAAATAATAAAAATGCGGCATTAGTATGTAACATTTAATTGAAAGAAAAACTAAATTAATATTAGTAAGATCATCTAGAAACAGTTCGGTTTAGAGATATAATTTATCGGAACATTTTCATACTTTTAGTTGAATTTTTTTTTGAGTAGTAGACCTATGTATGTAATTTAAAAATATATTACATTTGTAAAAAAAACGTAAATCCCTATATAATCAAATTAAAACTTCCCCAAAACTAGCTTTCGCCTGCGTTTGTTGCCACCGAAAATCGCAGCGCCATATTTCAGCACCACGAACAGCTCCCTCGCAGATTGAAGAGTAATGCATTATTGAGAGTCTATATCAAACAGCTCTAGGGTGCTGCTGTCTTTCTGCCTGCACTAAAGCCTCTAATATGTTAATGGCCGGAGGGGATGCCGCAGGTACAGATCCCAGCTGCTTCATGAGCCATATGTCAGCCGGTTTGCCTCATGGATCTATTAATCAAGAGATACTTCATCAACACAACTCAACAGCATCCCACCCTCAAAGTTCAGCTGCTACAAACAGCAACAACAAGAACACCGGCTAACCCATTTAAAGCCCAAAAAGAAACACTCTCTGGATGGATGTGAAGAAGAAGAAAAAAAAATACAGGAGCAATTGGGGGAAAGTTAAACATGCGCGACATTTTAAATGCATCAATTCATAGCGCTGTGAGAATGTAGATATTAATATGATTTCGATCACATTTTAATTCAAGGTACAATTCTCATTAAGACTCTTAGCTCAATAAACTACTAATGTGCGGCTTATTAATGTTTATTAAGATAATAGTTGGATTTGGGTATTGAAATTAACTAATTAATAGTTAGTAGTTGTTCTTATATTGGGTAGGGTTAGGGGTGTAAAATAAGACCATACTTTATAAGTGCTAATAAACAGTTAATATCTTAATAATAGGCAGTAATGAACCAGTAGTAAATGGTGTAAATTGTTATTTAAACTAAAGTGTTATCGAATTGGTCATGCTTTACATTAATGTATACAGTTTATGCTATTAACAAACCCTTAACTAGGACTTTTAGCTCAATAAACTACTAATTAACTGCTTATTAATAGTTATTAAGGTAGTATTGGGTATGGGATAGGGATGTTAGAATAAGATATAAGTATTAATAAAAGCCAATATCTTAATTATAGGCTTAATTATAGGTTGATTCATGTTGTCTCAACACAAATGGATTAAGTTAACTTAACAAATGTAAGTGGATTGAACATAAAAAACTTAAGATGAATTAAAAAATCTTAAAGATTGTGTGTTGTTTCAGCTCAGTACACTGTAAAAAAAATCCTGGCTGCCTTAAATGTTTAAGCTGAATCAAATTAACCTTATGAGTTCATTGAACTTATATTATGTTAAACTGACTTCAGAAAGCTTGCATAACTTAAAAAATAAGTAAGAACATGATTAACTTAGTTTAATAAGTTACAATGACCTAAAAACATATGCTGTCAGGACTAATTTATCATATAATTTTTTTTACAGTGTACACTGTAAAAAATCCTGGTTGCTCTAAATGTTTAAGCTGAATTAAATTAACCTTATGAGTCAACTGAACTTATATTAAGTTAAACTGACTTAAACGAGCTTGCTTAACTTATAAAATTAAGTAAGAACATGATTAACTTAGTTTAATAAGTTACAATGACCTAAAACATTTGCTGTCAGGACTAATTGATCATATATTTTTGTACAGTGTAGATATTAATATAATTTAACTCACATTTTACTTCAAGCGTCAATTCTCACTAAGACATTTAGCTCAATAAACTCCTAATTAACTGCTTATTAATATTTATTAAGATAGTAGTTGTGTTTGGGGATTAAAAATAGGGATGTTAGAATAAGATCATACTTTATATGTATTAATAAAAGCCAGTATCTTTATTATAGGCTTCATTATAAGTTCCACATAATTGATTCATGTTGTCTCAACACAAATCGATTAAGTTAACTTAACAAATGCAAGTGGATTGAACATAAAAAATTAAGTTGAATTTAAAAATCTCAAGAATTGTGTTGTTTTAGCTCATTTTACATAAGTACACTGTAAAAAAATCCTGGTTGCCTTAAATTTTTAAGCTGAATCAAATTAACCGTATGAGTTCATTGAACTTATATTATGTTAAACTGACTTAATAACTTATAAAATTAAGTTAGAACATTTTTAACTTAGTTTAACAAGTTACAATGAACTAAAAATATGCTGACATGACTAATTTATCATATAATTTTTTACAGTGTAGATATTAATATAATTTTGGTCACATTTTACTTCAAGCTAGCTCAATACTAATTTGCTGTTTATTAATATTTATTAAGATAGTAATAAGATCAGTAATAATAAAAGCCAATATCTTAATTATAGGCAACACTTTAGAAAATGCAGGATTGCACACAATTGATTCATGTAGTCTCAACACAAATCAATTAAGTTAAGACATGTAAGTAGATTGAACATAAAAAAATTAAGTTGAATTAAAAAAAAATCCTCAAGAGTTGTGTCGTTTCAGTTCATTATTCATATATATATATATTTTAAATGAAGTTAGTGGGAACTGGTTCTTAAACTAAAGTGTTACCATAATGTCTATCTATTGATAAAACAAATGAATATGAAAAATAATAAAAAGTAACACGTTTAAAATCCAGCAGAAATCAACTAATTAAAGTGTTTTCAATGTGCACGGATAAATAAAATCTAAATATAAGGTGAACTTTTACAAACTATATGTACAACTAAAAATGAAACGATTAATCTCATATTTATCCATAAAAATTTCTCTATCTATTTGATTACACTTGTAAGACACTTGATTAACGAAACTATAATGAATTCATCCAACAAATTTAAAGTAACTCAAACGCATATATTTCATTTTTGTTATAAATATAATGTAGCTCACCCTAAAACTATTATATCACCACAATAATGTGTATTCGTATTTTATATGCGATGCAGACTGTTTAATGGCGAACACGTGCACACAGAGAGCAAACGCACGGTTATAACAATGTCCATGAAGGATGGCCTGTGGACGGAAATGTCAAACAGGGGGCTGGGAGCGCGAATCCTCCAGATCCATGTTCATTTCCGACTCGTATTTATTCAGTGATCTTCAGCGCGGGCTGTTGACACAACGGCGTATTTCAATCACCGGGGGTTCAGAGTCGACCAAAAAGCTATTTGTTTAATAAATCCGTCATTTAAGTTGAAAAATATTTGATAAGCAAGACTAACCCCCCCTCCCCTTTCCTCCAAACCCTTAGCCGAGAGGAAATAGAGGTTAAAGTCTTTATGCAGATCAAAAACCCGCCCGGGCTCCGCGCGTTTATCTGCTGCTCTATCGCAGACAGGTCGACTCCAGAAAACCTTCAAGAGCAATCTGACAGAAATTAAAGAGCCAGCAAGCTTCCTGCCAAACAACATCCCAGCTGCAGCTTTAAGCACGTGAGGCCATTTGGATTGTTAGAGTATAGCTGTCAGTCTGTTGCTTTATGACGGGCTGTATAAATGTCAAGTGCTTTCTCTCATCCTGTCTCTTTAACGCTGCCGTGGCCCCGGGCCCTGCACTTTCTGACCTTCTATTGAACACACTCGCCCCTCATCATTATCCTCATTTTGCCTCTGGAGTTCATCGTTTGTTCCAGCAATCCCTCTTCGCCAAAAGCGTGGAGATATTTACAAACCAGCTCTGGGTGACACTGTTTACAAATGGGCCCTCTCGCTTGGAGTTTTGAAGGCATCTAGAGGACCAAAGAGAGTGTGGGGAGATGCTATTATACATCTGCGAATGCATGTTTTAGTTTGTTCTATATCATGCTTCTAGTCTAGATTATGCAGGGCATGAGGGGGGAATCTATAAATAATGCAGGTTGCAGGAGGAAAGTAAAATATATAAACATGTCTCAGGAAAAATAAAGCAATTATTATTATTATTATTATTATTATTATTATTATTATTATTATTAATGGTATTATTATTATTATCATTATTATTATTAATGGTATTATTATTATTACTATTATTATTATTATTATTATTATTATTATTATTATTACTACTACTATTATTATTAATATTATTATTAATGGTATTATTATTATTACTATTATTATTATTATTATTATTATTATTATTATTAATGGTATTATTATTATTATTAATGGTATTATTATTATTATTATTAATAATAATAATAATAATAATAATAATAATAATAATAATAATAATAATAACAACAATGTTATAGTTATTATTAACGTTATTATTACTATTATTATAAATAATAATAATAATAAATTGATAATGTTATTTTATTATTAATGTTATTATTATTATTATCATTATTATTATTAATAATGGTATTGTTATTATTAATGCTATTATTATTGTTATTTTAATGCTATTATTATTATTATTATTATTATTATTATTATTATTATTATTATTATTATTATTATTATTATTATTACTATTATTAATGCTATTGTTATTATTAATGCTATTATTATTATTATTATTATTAATGTTATTGTTATTATTAATGCTATTATTATTATTATTATTATTATTAATGTTATTGTTATTATTAATGCCATTATTATTATTATTATTATTATTAAAATTAATGTTATTGTTATTATTAATGCTATTATTATTATTATTATTATTATTATTATTATTAATGTTATTGTTATTATTAATGCCATTATTATTATTATTATTAATAATATTAATGTTATTGTTATTATTAATGCTATTATAATTATTTTTTCAAATTAATTTTTATTTATTATTATTATTGTGATTGTGATTGTGATTGTTATTATTATTATTATTATTATTATTATTATTATTATTAATATTATTTTAAAATCTGTCTCAAACTGCAATCAGACTGTAAAATACCAATGTCAGCAATCAATAACCCAAGAATAGAATGACTTTTTTAAATCTGAGACCCCATGATCATATTTACATTCAAATTATATTCTTAACTTGTTAACATTTGTCCCAGTTCTATCTATTTTTATTTTAAGACCAACATCTGATACCCACTTCGAATGTTATCCCTTCATTGAATGGGCATTATCAGCGGTTATCAGCTGATAGATATAGGCCAGTAGGGGCCTTCTGTCCCTACTAGTAGGCTCAGAAAGCTGTTATCATCCATCCACATGGTTAATCAGCTATACTAAAAGAGAAGACTCCAGATCCAGATCTGTTTTTACATTACTGTGACGGTTGGGTTTAGAGTTGGGGTAGGGGTACACGTTAATGAAATGTAAGTACTTTTTGTTAACTTCCGGCCGCAGTCATATGTGATCTATAGCTGATTAACCATGTGGATGGATGATAACAGCCTTATGAGCCTACTAGTAGGCGCAGAAGGCCCCTACTAGCCCATATCTATCAGCTGATAACCACTGATAAGGTCCATTCAATTCTACAATAAAACAAAAAGTCTACAGTTTAATTCTTCTTTGTCATCCAAGCCAAAAAACAACAACAATCCTATTAACATTATAGCTTTACATTAATACTTTTTTATTTACAACTTAATTGTCTTTATTTCTATTTTAGGAAATGCTTTAATCAGCTGAAAACTCCTTTAAACTAAAAAGCAAATTTAATACAGGATTATTCCAGTCAGATTGTATAATATATTTGTTAAAGATTGTAGATATATTTTAATATGTAATAATAAAAAGCTTGATTACACTATTGAGTGATTGCCTTTGTTACAGTTTCAGAGTGATATTAATGAACAACATTTGCATACTATAAGGTTGGGATTACAATTTGCATGTAACTATGCTTAATTGACTGTTTTAACAACACTAACGATACATGCAACAAACACTGTAAAATAAAGTGTTACTATAATTGTATACATTTAATGACTTATAATATCTGACCCTGGACCACAATACCAGTCATAAGCGTCACACTTTTTAAAATTGAGATTTATACATCATCTGAATGCTGAATGAAGAAACTCTTTAAAGATTTATTGTCTGGGAGAGAAATTGTACATTATAACATTTTAAATTTCATTTAAATGTCTTAATGGAACATGATATTAGCTTAATATTCTGCTTTTGTGGTCCAGGTTCACATATTTATAATAGCATGTCAAAATAATAGCACTGCATCCATCCTTTTGAAACTTTTTGTTTAATGTCTGCTGAATCATTAAAAACTAGTGGTGGAGCAGCATCAGAAACTTCCACAGTTCTTTACATGGGCAGCTGATCATTCATCCCAATGAATGGCTTATCGATCACAGATGTCTGCACGCAGAGGTAAAGATAGCCCTAATGCGATACATTATGCATGAAACATATCCCAAACAAGATCTGACAGGACGGGCCAACACTGTGTCACTATAAACTCATCCAGTCGTCACATTTCAGTCTGGAGAAGCGTGAACGACTGAATATATTCATCAGCTGGAGTCTGGGGGAACTTTCTGACTTTATGTGTGTGTGTGTGTGATCAAGGCTTAAAGGCCATGTGTGTGTGTACAGGTGTATGTGCTTTACAGGGACACAAAGCTATATAATGACATGGGTATGACTTAGTTATACTCTATTAAGGTGGTTTACAGGGACAAACCTTGAGTCTTTGTAATTCAAAATGTTTAAAAATTCATGCTCAATGGGATCTTTTAAAATTTAGGTTTCCTGTGAGGGTTGGGTTTAAGGATAGGGCCATATAATAAGCATTTCTTTTTATTTTGTATTAAAAAAACTTCATCTATGGAGTGTCCTAACCTCAACCCTAACCTTAATCTGAATACACACATACTCATGGGGACTTGTGTACTTTTTATAGTATTAAATACACTTTGTCTATAGAGTGTCCTAACCCTAACCTTAATCTGAATAGACACATACTCATGGGCACTTGTGTACTTTTTATAGTATTAAATACACTTTGTCTATAGAGTGTCCTAACCCTAACCCTAACCCTAACCTGAATACACACAGACTCATGGGCACTTGTGTACTTTTTATAGTATTAAATACACTTCGTCTATGGAGTGTCCTAACCCTAACCTTAATCTGAATACACACAGACTCATGGGGACTTGTGTACTTTTTTTTATAGTATTAAATACACTTCGTCTATGGAGTGTCCTAACCCTAACCTTAATCTGAATACACACAGACTCATGGGCACTTGTGTACTTTTTTATAGTATTAAATACACTTCGTCTATGGAGTGTCCTAACCCTAACCTTAACCTGAATAGACACATACTCATGGGGACTTGTGTACTTTTTTTATAGTATTAAATAAACTTCGTCTATGGAGTGTCCTAACCCTAACCTTAACCTGAATAGACACATACTCATGGGGACTTGTGTTCTTTTTTATAGTATTAAATACACTTTGTCTATAGAGTGTCCTAACCCTAACCCTAACCTTAACCTGAATAGACACATACTCATGGGGACTTGTGTACTTTTTTTTATAGTATTAAATACACTTTGTCTATAGAGTGTCCTAACCCTAACCTTAACCTGAATAGACACATACTCATGGGGACTTGTGTATTTGTGTACTTTTTTATAGTATTAAATACACTTCTTCTATGGAGTGTCCTAACCCCAACACCACCCTAACCTGAATACACACAGACTCATGGGCACTTGTGTACTTTTTTATAGTATTAAATACATTTTGTTCATGGAGTGTCCTAACCCTAAACCTAACCCTAACCTGAATACACACAGACTCATGGGCACTTGTGTACTTTTTATAGTATTAAATACACTTCGTCTATGGAATGTCCTAACCCTAACCTTAATCTGAATACACACAGACTCATGGGGACTTGTGTACTTTTTTTAAAAGTATTAAATACACTTCTTATATGGAGTGTCCTAACCCCAACATCAACCCTAACCTGAATACACACATACTCATGGGCACTTGTGTACTTTTTATAGTAGTAAATATACTTCGTCTATGAAGTGTCCTAACTCTAACCCTAACCTGAATACACACAGACTCATGGGGACTTGTGTACTTTTTTATAGTATTAAATACACTTCGGTCATGGAGTGTCCTAACCCTAAACCTAACCTTAACCTGAATACACACAGACTCTTGGGGACTTGTGTAATTGTGGACTTTTTTTTTATAGTATTAAATACACTTCGTCTATGGAGTGTCCTAACCTTAACCTGAATACACACAGACTCAGGGGGACTTGTGTATTTGTGGACTTTTTTTTTATAGTATTAAATACACTTCGTCTATGGAGTGTCCTAACCTTAACCTGAATACACACAGACTCAGGGGGACTTGTGTATTTGTGGACTTTTTTTTTATAGTATTAAATACACTTCGTCTATGGAGTGTCCTAACCCTAACCCTAACTTTAACCTGAATACACACAGAATCTTGAGGACTTGTGTCACAGTGGGGACCAAAACCGAGCACCACAAGTAACCAAGTTTATAAATCATAGAGAAGTAAGTATTTTGAATATGTAAATCTACAGAATAAATCTTACATGTGATGGTCTTAGGAAAGCGACAGAATATACTAATTGTACAGCAGTCAAATCATTACGTCTATGAATAGTCCCCAAAAGGATAGCAAACCAAATGTCTGTGTGCATGTGTGTGTGCATGCGTATGTGTGTGTGTGTGTGTGTGTGTGCCCGCGTGTGTGGATAATGAGAGAAGCAGCTCAGGCCACCCCTGCGCTCACCACCACACCATCAAATATTCATCAGTGTTGATTAAACAAGACACCGGCCGCAGATCTGGTGGCTCTGTGCTGGAGCGGCCAGCCTTATGCAGAGAGAGCAGGGAAACGGGATGAAATGGGCTGCAGTCTGAGGGCCGCGGTGGACAGGTGGACGTGACAGCAGAATCACTGAAGCCCACAGACGGACCTCAGACATGGAGATGATGAAAGATGACTAGAGAGGTCATGAAAGACGAGTGCTTTTAGCCTGATCTCTCAAGGAAACATCACTATTTAATGTATTGTCAGAAAGGTGGCTAATTTGTATGAATTCATATGATTTGAATCATATGTATGTAGCTGTTTGTCTTGTGTTGTTGTAATAATAATAATAATAATAATAATAATAATAGTAATATATTATATTTGTATTATATATAATAGTAATAATAAATTATTATTCATTCATTCATTCATTTTCTTGTCGGCTTTGTCCCTTGCGAGGTCGCCACAGCGGAATTAACCGCCAACTTATCCAGCACGATTTTACGCAGCGGATGCCCTTCCAGCCGCAACCCATCTCTGGGAACATAAATTATTATTAAAATCAATAAAATATAATGCAGGTTATAGCTGTAGGTACACCTTTTCACCAGTAGATGGCGACTTTATCTCTGAGTGAGTCATCGAATCATCTGTACAACCAATTTGTTTAGACTCACTGCTTCATTCAAGAGACAATTCTTTATGAGTGAGTCATTTATGATTTGCTTAAATGACTCATTTAAGTGACAGGTTCTCATGAGTGAGTCATTGAATCATTCATCTATGCAACCAATTAGTTTAGACACAGTGCTTCATTCAAGTGAGTCATTTACGCAAATGACTCATTCAGTGAAAAGTCCTCATGAGTGAGTCACTGAATCATCTATACAACCAATTTGTTTAGACACACTACTTAAAGAGACACGTTTTCATGAGTGAGTCATCTATGCAAATGACTCAATCAAGTAACAAGCCCTGATGAGTGAGTCATTGAATCATCTATCTATGCAACCAATTTGTTTAGACACTGCTTTATTTAAGAGAGAAGTCTTCATGAGTGAATCATTTACTCAAATCAATGCTTCAATCAAGAGAGAAGTCTTCATGAGTGAGTCATTTACTCAAATGAATGCTTCAATCAAGAGAGAAGTCTTCATGAGTGAGTCATTTACTCATATGACTCTTTCAAGTGATGAGTATTCATGAGTGAGTCATCGAATCATCTATGAAACCAATTTGTTTAGACACACTACTTAATTAAAGAGACACATTTTCATGAGTGAGTCATATACGCGAATGACTCGTTCAAGTGACAAGTCTTCATGAGTGAGTCATCGAATCATTTATACAACTAATTTGTTTAGACAGTGCTTCATTCAGGAGGCAAGTCTTCACAAGTGAGTCATTTACACAAATGACTAATTTAAGTGACAAGTATTCATAAGTCATTGAATCATCTATAGAACCAATTTGTTTAGACACAGTGCTTCCTTTAAGATACAAGTCTTTGTGAGTGAGTCATTTACGCAAATGACTCATTCAGTGAAAAGTCCTCATGAGTGAGTCACTGAATCATCTATACAACCAATTTGTTTAGACACACTACTTAAAGAGACACGTTTTCATGAGTGAGTCATTTATGCAAATGACTCATTCAAGTAACAAGCCCTGATGAGTGAGTCATTGAATCATCTATCTATGCAACCAATTTGTTTAGACACTGCTTTATTTAAGAGACAAGTCTTCATGAGTGAGTCATTTACACAAATGACTCATTCAAGTGACAAGTCCTCACGAGTGAGTCATTGAATCATCTATAGAACCAATTTGTTTAGGCACACTACTTAATTAAAGAGACACATTTTCATGAGTGAGTCATATACGCAAATGACTCATTCAAGTGACAAGTCTTCATGAGTGAGTCATCGAATCATTTATACAACTAATTTGTTTAGACAGTGCTTCATTCAGGAGGCAAGTCTTCACAAGTGAGTCATTTACACAAATGACTCATTTAAGTGACAAGTATTCATAAGTCATTGAATCATCCATACAACCAATTTGTTTAGACACGGTGCTTCATTCAAGATACAAGTCTTTGTGAGTGAGTCATTTACATAAATGACTCATTCAAGTGATAAGTCTTGATGAGTGATGAACGCAAATGATTCATTCAAACAGTTTTAATCAAAGAATGAAACAAGTGATTCACATTAAGAGTGACTTACTGAGCCACTGATTCATTCAGAAACAACACATGGATTGTCGTAATGAGAGTTATTAAATGAACAGTTCAAAATCAGTAAAACAAATGGTTGGTCTTTATGAGTCACTTAGTGAGTCATTTAATTTATAATGTGTTCAAAACCGTTGATTCACTCAGGCATGAAATGTGAACTGTTTATGAGTATAATTCATTTGCTCACTGTTTTGTTCGGTGACTGAATCAAGTGTTTGTCTTTATCAGTGAGCCAATGAGGCATTTATTCAAATGATTCATTCAAAACTATTTATTAATTTAGAAAAAGTAACACAGACTGTCTTCATCCTCTTAGCATTATGTTTTTTTTCTCTAACTATTGTTGTGTTTCAGTGTAACAGGTTAAAACTGAGCACTAATTCCTTCTAGTGACCAAATGTGCTGCATTTGTGCTCCACAGATTTCCCTTAAAGGGACAGTTCAACCAAAAATGAAAATCCTGTCATCATTTACTCATCCTCTCAATGTGTTTGAGTTTCTTTCTTAAGTTGAAAACAAAAGAACATATTTTAAAGAATGTTGCAAAGCAGCAGCCATTGAATTTCATAATATATTTGGTTCCTACTATATATGCCAATGGTTCCTTTTTCCCAACATTATTCAGAATATCTTGTTTAGAACCAATTGAGTGTCAATTGTGAATAAGGGACTTTTCAACTCAATTACGGAGATATTTTAGATAAAATTCGAGAGCTTTCTCTTCCTCTATAGACAGAAATGGTCCCAAAATAAACCAAAAATATTGTTAAAGCATTCTGGAATGGTTTGACAATGTTTTTAGTTACTTCTCGGGAACCATTTCTGTCTGGAAGAGAAAGCTTCACAATTTCATACACAGAACTGCATGTTTTATCACTCTACCTCTAAACCCAAGCCTCACAGGAAGCTATCAGCATTTTCACATTTTCAAAATACTTCATTCTGAGTGATTTATGAGCCGTTTTTCGCTTTGCGACCAAACAAAATGTCCCCAAAAGGTCCAAATATACAGGTATTGCTATACTTGTGGGGACATTTGGCACTCAAAAGGTAAGGAATACAAAGTACACACTCACACACTGACACACTCTTAAAGATGAAATCAGAGCTGTTAAATGATTATGCATGAATGACAATTGTTCAGAGCAGCAGCCATTGAATTTCATAATATATTTGGTTCCTACTATATATGCCAATGGTTCCTTTTTCCCAACATTATTCAGAATGCCTTGTTTAGAACCAATTGAGTGTCAATTGTGAATAAGGAACTTTTCAACACAATTACTGAGATATTTTAGATAAAATTCAAGAGCTTTCTCTTCCTCTACAGACAGAAATGTTCCTGAGACGTGGAGAAAAGTAACTAAAAACATTGTCAAACCATTCACAGCCATATCACCCTGCAGCCCAAGACCGGTTACTCACTGAAGCTAAGCAGGGCTGAGCCTGGTCAGTACCTGGATGGGAGACCACATGGGGAATCTAGGTTGCTGTTGGAAGGTGTCTTAGAGAGGCCAGCAGGGGGCGCTCAACATGTGGTCTGTGTGAGTCCTAATGCCCCAGTAAAAGTGAAGAGGACACTACACTGTCAGTGGGCGCTGTCTTTCGGATGAGACGTTAAACCGAGGTCCTGACTCTCTGTGGTCATTAAAAATCCCATGGCACTTCTCATAAAGAGTAGGGGTGTAACCCCGGTGTCCTGGCCAAAGTCACTCAATCGGCACTTTCCCATCATGGCCTCCTAATCATCCCCATCTACCGAATTGGCTCTATTACTGTCTCTTCCCTCCACCAATAGCTGGTGTGTGGTGAGCGCACTGGCGCCGTTGTCCTGTGGCTGCCGTCGCATCATCCAAGTGGATGCTGCACACTGGTGGTGGTGTGAAGAGACTCCCCTCATGATTAGGAAGTGCTTTAGGTGTATGGCCATACACAATAAATGCGCTATATAAATACACATCACATTACATTCCAGAACGCTTTGACAATATTTTTGGTTTATTTTGGAGTCACTGCTTTCTATGGAGGATGAGAGAGCTCTCAGATTCCACATAAATATCTTTGTTTGTTTTCTTAAAACGAATGAAGATGACACAGATTAAATAATAACAGATTAAATTAACTGTAGCTAAATATATAAATAATATAAATACATAAATAATTAAATTGGCGTCACGGTGGCACAGTGGGTGGTACAATCGCCTCACAGCAAGAAGGTTGCTGGTTCGAGCCTCGGCCCGTGTTCGCGTGGGATTCCCCGGGTGCTCCGGTTTCCCCCACAAGTCCAAAGATATGTGGTATAGGTGATTTGGGTAAGATAAATTGTCCGAAGTGCATGTCTGAATGAGAGTGTATGGGTGTTTCCCAGTGATGGGTTGCAGCTGGAAGGGCATTCACTGTGTAAAACATATGCTGGATAAGTTGATGGTTCATTCCGCTGCGGCGACCCCTGATTAATAAAGGGACTAAGCCGAAAAGAAAATGAATGAATGAATGAATGAATGAATGAAAGTTGGCGGTTCATTCCGCTGTGGCGGCCCCTGATTAATAAAGTGACTAAGCCGAAAAGAAAATGAACGAATGAATGAATGAATGAGTGAATGAAAGTTGGCGGTTCATTCCGCTGTGGCGGCCCCTGATTAATAAAGTGACTAAGCCGAAAAGAAAATGAACGAATGAATGAATGAATGAATGAATGAATGAAAGTTGGTGGTTCATTCCGCTGTGGCGGCCCCTGATTAATAAAGTGACTAAGCCAAAAAGAAAATGAATGAATGAATGAATGAATGAAAGAAAGTTGGCGGTTCATTCCGCTGTGGCGGCCCCTGATTAATAAAGGGACTAAGCCGAAAAGAAAATGAATGAATGAATGAAATAATTAATTAAATATGAATTAAATAAATATTAACTGTGTTAATGCTATTTTTTTGGACTTAATGTTTATCCATATTGCCATTGAAACATACAGAAACATATATTTAGCATAACAAGTTACTCTTTAGGAATCAGTCATTGACTTTTCTCCTCTTCCGTCTTGCCAGATATAGTCACAATGATCCAATATCACATACAAAAGAGATTTGTGAAGACACAGTGGCTGTCATATTTAGTTTGACCATTGCAGTGAAGAGCAAAGTTTTAAATGAAATTGTCGAACGAACTGTTTCTTTAAGAAGGATGCAGGATCAGGCCGAGGACAGGAGTGAACTTGACAGGGTAGGAATAGGCGAAGAGATGGGTGGAAAAAATGAATTGAAGAGAAGAAGAGAGGAGAAGAGAGGTCGGTCACTCCTGAGCACATTAAATATTTCATGAGATGTGTGGTTCAGCAGAGACAGGAAAGAGCGTGGTCAGAGAGGTTAGCCCAACTCATTTACAGCACCGGAGAGAAGCAGACACACACGCACACACACACACACTCTTCCACAGCTATCAATATGGGGACTTCTCATAGATGTAATAATTTTATAAACAGAACTGCATGTTTTATCGCTCTACCTCTAAACCCAAGCCTCACAGGAAGCAATCTGCATTTTTACATTTTCAAAATACTTCATTCTGTGTGATTTATGAGCCGTTTTTCGCTTTGCGACCAAAAAAAATGTCCCCAAAGGGCAAAATATACAGGTATTGCTATACTTGTGGGGACATTTGGCACTCAAAAGGTAAGGAATACAAAGTACACACTTACACACAGACACACACTTGAAGACGAAGATGAAATCAGAGCTGCTAAATGATTATGCATGAATGATAATTGTTCAGAGCAGCAGCCATTGAATTTCATAATATATTTGGTTCCTACTATATATGCCAATGGTTCCTTTTTAACAACATTATTCAGAATATCTTGTTTAGAACCAATTGAGTGTCAATTGTGAATAAGGGACTTTTCAACTCAATTACCAAGATATTTTAGATAAAATTCGAGAGCTTTCTCTTCCTCTATAGACAGAAATGGTCCTGAGACGTTGAGAAAAGTAAATGATTATGCATGAATGATAATTGTTCAGATCACATGATTTTAATAAAACTAACTCTAACCTTAACCTCAAAGTCAAGGTATTAAGTAGTAAACTTAAAGTATAAAGTATTTACGTAGCATTTTTCTGCAGAAATAGAACACAAATACATCCTCAAATCGGGTTTTTCATTAAGGCACAGGTGTCAAACTCAGTTCCTGGAGGGCCGGAGCTCTGCACAGTTTAGTTCCAACCCTAATTAATCACACCTGATCAAACTAATTGAGTCCTTCAGGCTTGTTTGAAACCTGCAGGTAAGTGTGTTGAAGCAGGGTTGGAACTAAACTGTGCAGGGCTGCGGCCCTCCAGGATCTGAGTTTGACACCCCTGGATTAAGGAGACTTGTGTTGTTATTATATTAATTATAATAAGTCTCAAAGATGAACACTAAAAATGTTCTAAAGGTAATTTATATATTACCTTTCATACGTTGTGTAAAATAGCTGTTTGTGAATGTAAAAGGGTTGTAAAATAACAAAAAATGGAGGTATTGTTACCAGTGGTGTAAAGTAACTAATTACAAATACTCAAATTACTGTAATTAAGTAGTTTTTCTCAGGAATTGTAATTTACCGAGTACTTTTAAAAATGTGTACTTTTACTTTCCTTTGAGTACATTTTTACTGCAGTATCTGTACTTTTACTCCACTATTTTCTTTCAACCTGCAGTCACTACTTTATGTTTCTTGTCTATGGGGATTAGACAAATCAGTCCTGTGATTCCTGTCCAATCAAATCACACATACCGTAGAAGGTAAATCGCTTCATAATGAACTACCTCAAGACGTGTGCACTTTATAACTGCAGCAAACTGTTTGGAAGTATTAAAAGTGTTCATGAAGATCCAAAGACTGTTTAGATGCATGTCACTGATGAGAAGATGACGGATGTTTACTGTATGATGACCGAAATGGCCTGAAATGTGACCCAGCAGGCACAGGACGTCAACATGACGTCTGATTGACGTTGAACCTTAACATCTTGGGGAGTTTGCATTTTGTTTGGAAATGAAAATCGGGTTGACGTCAGAACTCAACGTCAGGTCAATGTCAGTGTCCAATGTCCAATCTAAAACCAACCAAATATCAACGTCTAATGATGTTACAGCTTGACCGTGTGTGAACGTTATCACTATGACCTCTATTAGACGTTGGATTTTGGTTGCCGTACCTGACGAATAAATGTCAGTATTTGACATCAATATGACAATGGTTTAAGATGTTGGCTCAACGTTGGATTTTGGTCACTTTCTAAAAACCTAAAATCAACCAAATATCAACGTCATTTGAAGTCATTATTGGACATCAAAATAACGATTAGACTCTCTGAAAGGCGGAGTTCTTGAATCAGTCACGGTTTAAAAAAAAAACAAAAAAAACTGATGCTGCAATAAATAATAATAAAGCTACCTAAGCCTATAACACTGTGTCCTAACAACATGCAACAAAACAATGACATGGTAAAGGTTTTTAATCTAATTAATACATATTAAACCACTTTAACATTTCTAATTAAAGCAAATGCACCTTGTATGTTCTTCTAAATTATGTTAGTGCATATAAGTTACGAGAAATAGCTGAAATTCACATATGACAATGAGTATTTGGTTTTGACCAATCAAAAGAGACTCAATTCAGAGCCAGTCAGACCAATCAGAGCAGAGTAGACTCTCTGAAAGGCGGAGTTCTTGAATCAGTCACGGATTCAGAAAAAAAAAACTGCGTCTGATAATTATTTTATTTTCATGATCTGAGGTGAACTATCTGCGGCTGCTTTCAGCATGGCAAAAAATGTCATGTAAAATGGTATTTAAATTCACATTGGTAGCATTTAAAGCCCATAATCAGTACCTGAGGGGATCTTTGTCATAGTAGTATATGCTGTTGTTCTGTTGCGACGTCGCACAAATAGAAACTCACGTCGACGTCTCATTGGGTCAGACAAAAACATGGAAAATATACCTTTTATCACGTCATATCGCATGCTGTTAGGACAGGGTTAGGGCCAAAAATAGTAAACAACTGCATTGCAACAGTCTGACAGCCCTCGTTCCCATTTTATTCACAAAAATATTTATGTTTATTAAGTTAATCAAAGATATTTTGGTTTTGTTTGTTGAACTCTGTGACATTCAAGAGTTTGTGGATACATTCATATTCAGTGCATGAATTATTAAATAACAATATTTTAAATATCTGGGCGGTTATTAAGAAGTTGCTCATGAATTATTGATCATGTCTCCAATGTCAAAAACAGAGCAACAGTGTTTGTTTTGATCTGTGACAGTTTGTGTGTCGGGACGATTATATTGAATTGACCCATAAAAACGTTGCTATACTGTGTGTGTTGTGTGTGATGTGTGAAATTCTCAAAATAAAAGGCCTACAGCCAAATCTAGCAGAGAGTTGAGTTTTCCCTCATGTATATTCTTCTAGATTATTTCTAGAATTTTGTGTTCATGATGTGGGTCATGTTATCATTAGTCAGAGCTAAATTTAGGGTAACCTAAAATTGTATTAATTGTTAGGATCATGAGTTTATAAACATTAAATATTATCTTAATGGTTAATAAGTAGTTTTGTGCACACAAATAATCTAGAAACACTTGCTGGGGTTATATTCTATTATATTTTGTTCAGCTATTTTGCAAGAGCTGGCTGAATGTGTGTTGGAGTGGGAACTAAAAAGAAATGGAACTAAATAATAAGCACTAAATGGAAGAAAAAAGTCAAATAAAATAAATTTGTACTACATGAATCTATAAAGTTAAGATAAATCGTTAAACATTTTACACAGATAAATAAATGCATAGATAGTTTCACAAACTAAATTAATAAAATTAAATTAAACGTTCTGTGTGTAAAAATAATACAATAAGTATGTAATAATAATAATAAAAACTTGAACATTTTAATAAATAATTAAATCATTTAATAAATAATAATAATAATAATAATAAATAACAAAGAAAAACTATTAAAATAAATTAACAAAAAACAAAATAAATAAATAAATAACATAAATAAAGAAACATAAATAAAATGAAAATAAAATAATAATAAAAAAATGATAAATGTTGCATCAAAAATAATTAAGTGTTTTAAAATTACTAACTAATTACAAAAAAGAAACAGACAGACAGACAGACAGACAGATAAATAAATGAACACAAATAAATGAATAAATAAATAAACATAAATAAATAAGCATAAAAACATAAATAAATAAATAAAAAAAATGTGCCTTAAATGTTACAGTTTTTCTCAGTCGCTTTGGTGCATTTCTCACAACACTATTTACAATTGCACAACAGTTAATGCATTTATTTAAAAATGTTGCATCAAAAGTAATTAATTGTAATAAAATTACTAACTAATTACAAAAAAGAAACAGACAGACAGACAGACAGATAAATAAATAAATAAACAAACACAAATAAATAAACAAACAAACACAAATAAATAAATAAACAAATAATTAAATGAATGGATAAATAAATAATTAAATGAATGAATGAATGAATAAATAAATGAAAACATGAATTAATGAATAATAAATAAATGAATGAATAAATATATAAATAAACAAATAAATAAATGAATGAATAAATGAATAATAAATAAATGAATAATAAATAAATGAATGAATAAATAAATGAATAAATAAATAAACAAAAAAATAAATGAATGAATAAATGAATAATAAATAAATGAATACATAAATAAATGAATAAACAAATAAATAAATGAATGAATAAATGAATAATAAATAAATGAATAAATAAATAAATGAATAAACAAATAAATAAATGAATGAATAAATGAATAATAAATAAATGAATGAATAAATAAATGAATAAATAAATAAATGAATAAACAAATAAATAAATGAATGAATAAATGAATAATAAATAAATGAATGAATAAATAAATGAATAAATAAATAAATAAATAAACAAATAAATAAATGAATGAATAAATGAATAATAAATAAATGAATAAATAAATGAATAATAAATAAATAAATGAATAAATAAAAAAAATAAATAAATAAATAAACAAATAAATAAATGAATGTAATAATTAATAAATAAATAAATGATAAATGTTGCATCAAAAGTAAACTAAATACTAAATAATAAGCACTAAAGGGAAGAAAAAAGTCAAATAAAATAAATTTGTACTACATGAATCTATAAAATTAAGATAAATCGTTAAACATTTTACATGTTAAATGTTTGAATGAATGAAAAAATAAATAAACAAATAAATAAACAAATAAATAAATAAATAAATACTAAATGTTGCATCAAAAGTAATTAAGTGTATTAAAATTACTAAGTAAGTACAAAAAACAGACAGACAGACAGACAGACAGACAGACAGACAGACAGACAGACAGACAGACAGACAGACAGACAGACAGACAGACAGACAGACAGACAGACAGACAGACAGACAGACAGATAGATAGATAGATAGATAGATAGATAGATAGATAGATAGATAGATAGATAGATAGATAGATGAATGATGGACGCATAGATAGATAGATAGATAGATAGATAGATAGATAGATAGATAGATAGATAGATAGATAGATAGATAGATAGATAGATAGATAGATAGATAGATAGATAGATAGATAGATAGATAGATAGATAGATAGATAGATAGATAGATAGATAGATAGATAGATAGATAGACTGAAGTAATACAAAGAAAAGCAACTGAAGTCTACAGTGTGTGGTAAAAATGTGTGGGTTTTAGTGAGGTTGAGTGTGTGATCTCATTAACATCCTGCTGCCAGACTGAAATATCATCCATTAGATCCTGTTACACACACACTGACACACACACATACAAATTTAAACACACATTAATTCTGACAAACCCCTCAGACTGAACACGTGAAGGAGATATTTTAGGCCAAATATAGCTTCACTTTCCCAGCACTCCTCCACACGGCAGGACCAAACCAGCACAGACACCTGCAACACCATGAAACACACACACACACACACACTCACACACATAATCACACTCGTGCACACACACAAGCACTGCAGTTCATTCCCAGTCATTTTCGTCTCGTCTTATCAGCCCGTCACCCTGACAGACCATCATTGATTAGCATGTCGGTTCAGTGTCTGGGCGAGACGGCCGCGGGTCATCGCGTCTCTAACCAGAGCCCACCAGGGACACCTCCAGCCCCTCCTGATGACTGAGACTGACAGGTAAGACTGGAGCCAAACTGAGCTGGATCTGCCCTCGTGCTCTCGCAACGCTCCTACAACGCTCCCCTAACGCTCTCCACCTGATCAAGCTGTCAGGGTGAGGCCTGGAAATGAAGGTGAATGAGAGGTCAGATTGACACCAACAACATCATCATCAGCGGACCGCCTGAACTCTGCAGCACTGCGTCAGAATCAGCAGGATTAATGGATAAATCTGGCTACTATGGCTAAAAATCTTAGGTAACACTTTAGTTTAAGTAACAATTCACACCATTTACTATTGTTTTACTATTAATAGCGTGAATTGTACATTAATGTAATGTAATGTGTATTTATATAGCGCATTTATTGTGTATGGCCATACACCCAAAGCGCTTCACTATCATGAGGGGAGTCTCTCCACACTACCACCAGTGTGCAGCATCCACTTGGATGATGCGGCGGCAGCCACAGGATAACGGCGCCAGTGCGCTCACCACACACCAGCTATTGGTGGAGTGAAGAGACAGTAATAGAGCCAATTCGGTGGATGGGAATGATTAGGAGGCCATGCTGGGTAAGTTCCGATTGAGGGACTTTGGCCAGGACACAGGGGTTACACCCCTACTCTTTACGAGAAGTGCCATGGGATTTTTAAAGACCACAGAGAGTCAGGACCTTGGTTTAACGTCTCATCCGAAAGACGGCGCCCACTGACAGTGTAGTGTCCCCTTCACTTTTACTGGGGCATTAGAACTCACACAGACCACAGGTTGAGCGCCCCCTGCTGGCCTCTCTAACACCACATTAATGTAACCAGTGTGTTAACATTTACCAGTTAAGTAACAATTCACACCGATTATTACCTGCGTATTATTGACATATTAACTGTTTATTAACACTTATAAAGTATGATCTTATTTTACAACCCTAACCCTACCCAATACTACCATAATAACTATAAATAAGCAGCTAATTAGTAGTTTATTAAGCTAAAACTCTTAGTTAATGGTTTGTTAATAGCATAACTTGTGCATTAATGTAAAGTGTGACTAGTCAACGCAATCTCACGGCAATTCGTAACTTTTTGATTAGTGGCTAATTCGTATGAATTCGTACGATCTAATTCGTACATAATAGTACGATTTGCCCATCACCCAATGACGGTTGGGGTTAGGGGTGGGGTTAGGTGCCACGCCTCCTTTTTAAAATCGTACATTTTCGTATGACTGAACTCGTACGAATTCGTACGAATTAGCCACTAAACTGACCAAACGTAAAATACTTACGTTTCCTTGTGAGATCAGGCTGGACTAATTTGATAACACTTTAGTTTAGTATGATCTCATTTTACATCCCTAATCCTGCCCAATACTACCTTAATAACTAATAATTAGCAGTTAATTAGTAGTTTATTGAGCTAAAAGGTTTGTTAATAGCATAAATTGTATACACACTTTAGTTTAAATAACAATTCACACCATTTGTCTATTATTAAGTCTATTATTAAGATACTAACCGTTTATTAGCACTTAAAGAGTATGATCTTTGTACATCTCTAATCCTATCCAATAACTATTAATAAGCAGCTAATTAGTAGTTTAATGAGATACAAGTCTAAGTTAAGGGTTTGTTAATAGCATAAATTGTATACATTAATGTAAAGTGTGACTAATTTGATAACACTTCAGTTTAAATAACAATTCACACCATGCAGTACTGGTTTATTACTGTCTATTATTAAGATATTAACTGTTTATTAGCACTTATAAAGTATGATGTTATTTTACATCTCTAACCCTACCCAATACTACCTTAATAACTATTAATAAGCAGTTAATTAGTAGTTTAAAGAGTTAAACGTTTTGCTTAAGGGTTTGTTAATAGCATAAATTGTATACATTCATGTAAAGTGTGACTAATTTGATAACACTTTAGTTTAAATAACAATTCACACCATGCAGTACTGGTTTATTACTGTCTATTATTAAGATATTAACTGTTTATTAGCACTTATAAAGTATGGCTTTATTTTACACCCCTAGCCCAAGCCAATACTACCTTAATAACTATTAATAAGCAGTTAATTAGTTGTTTATTGAGCTAAAAAACTTAGTTAATTGTTTGTTAATAGCATAAACTGTACATTAATGTAAAGTGTGACTAATTTGATAACACCTAGTTTAAATAACAATTCACACCATTTGTCTATTATTAAGTCTATTATTAAGATACTAACCGTTTATTAGCACTTAAAGAGTATGATCTTTTCACATCTCTAATCCTATCCAATAACTATTAATAAGCAGTTTATTAGTAGTTTAATGAGATACAAGTCTTAGTTAAGGGTTTGTTAATAGCATAAATTGTACACATTAATGTAAAGTGTGACTAATTTGATAACACTTCAGTTTAAATAACAATTCACACCATGCAGTACTGGTTTATTACTGTCTATTATTAAGATATTAACTGTTTATTAGCACTTATAAAGTATGGCTTTATTTTACACCCCTAATCCTACCCAATACTACCTTAATAACTATTAATAAGCAGCTAATTAGTAGTTTATTGAGCTAAAAGGTTTGTTAATAGCATAACTTGTACATTAATGTAAAGTGTGACTAATTTGATAACAATTTAGTTTAGTATGATCTGATTTTACATCCCTAATCCTTCCCAATACTACCTTAATAACTAATAATTAGCAGTTAATTAGTAGTTTATTGAGCTAAAAGGTTTGTTAATGGCATAAATTGTATACACACTTTAGTTTAAATAACAATTCACACCATTTGTCTATTATTAAGTCTATTATTAAGATACTAACCGTTTGTTAGCACTTAAAGAGTATGATCTTTGTACATCTCTAATCCTATGCAATAACTAATAATAAGCAGTTTTTTAGTAGTTTATTGTGCTAAAAGTTAAGGGTTTGTTAATAGCATAAATTTTACATTAATGTAAAGTTTGACCAATACAGCAACACTTCAGTTTAAATAACAAAAAATAAACAGGGGGGCTAATAAGTCTGTATATACAGTTGAAGTCAGAATTATTAGCCCCCCTGAATTATTCGCTCCCCTGTTTATTTTTTTCCCCAATTTCTGTTTAACGGAGAGAAGATTTTTTCAACACATTTCTAAACATAATAGTTTTAATAACTCATCTCTAATAACTGATTTATTTTATCTTTGTCATGATGACAGTAAATAATATTTGACTAGATATTTTTCAAGACACTAGTATTCCGCTTAAAGTAACATTTAAAGGCTTAACTAGGTTAATTAAGTAAACTAGGCAGGTTAGGGTAATTAGCAAGTCATTGTATAACGATGGTTTGTTCTGTAGACTGTCTAAAAAAATTAGCTTAAAGGGGCTAATAATTTTGACCTTAAAATGTTTTTTAAAAAATTAAAAACTGCTTTTATTCTAGCCGAAATAAAACAAATAAGACTTTCTCCAGAAGAAAAAATATTATCAGACATACTGTGAAAATTTCCTTTGCTCTGTTAAACACAATTTGGGAAATATTTAAAAAAGAAAAAAAAATTCAAAGGGGGGCTAATAATTCTGACTTCAACTGTATATATATATATATATATATTCTTTTTTGATTGTTTACAGAACAAACCATTGTTATACAATGACTGACCTAATTACCATAACTTGCCTAATTAACCTAGTTAAGCCTTTAAATGTCACTTTAAGCTGAATACTAGTACTTTAAAAATATCTAGTAAAATATTATTCACTGTCATCATGACAAAGATCAAATAAATCAGTTATTAGAAATGAGTTATTAAAACTATTACGTTTAGAAATGTGTTTAAAAAAATGTATTTCCGTTAAACAGAAACTGGAGAAAAAAATAAACAGGACGGCTAATAATTCTGACCTTAACTTTAAAAGATATTTGTGTTCATTAGAGAGTTTCCGAGTGCCACAACAAGAAGTATATTCTCTCTCTCTGTCTCTCCGGTGTCTGTCCATTACCCAGTGCTCAAACAGGGGAAACCACTATTGATGTATGTCTTGATTGCTCTGATTGACTGTGGTGCTCTGTCGTCTGTCTAAATTTACACAACTCCCCCCATATTACTGCCCCGACACCCCCATCCACGCACCTCCTCTAGGGGACACAATCCACAAAACCAGTCTCATCCACCATTGTCCAATTTTAACCCGCTTATTGACCATTAAATGACTATACAGAGAGAGAGAGAGAGAGAGAGAGAGAGAGAGAGAGAGAGAGAGAGTGTGTGAGAGAGAGAGAGAGAGAGACATACAGAGACAGAGAGGTGAAGAATGTCACTGAATTATTTAGAGTGAAAACACAGAGAGGAAATCAATGGGGGCAAAATCTGATATTAACTGCAAATTAAACAGAGACAGCGTGAGAGGGTCCCTGTGATGATTGCTGCAGTGATCTATAGGTGTCCGTGAGTGTATTCCTTGAGTGAAAGCAGTGTGTGGAAGTGCAGAATGAGTTTGGTTGGATATCTAAAAATGTAAAACATTCTGTGTGGAGAACATGCAAACTCCAAACAGAAATGCCAACTTGGCCAATCACTGAGCCACAATGCCGCCTATTTAAAAATTGTATTATTCATTCATTCATTTTCTTTTCAGCTTAGTCCCTTTATTAATCCAGGGTTGCCACAGCAGAATGAACCGCCAACTTATCCAGCACATGTTTTACACAGTGGATGCCCTTTCAGCCGCAACTCATCACTGGGAAACACCCATACACACTCATTCACACTCATACACTACGGACAATTTAGCTCACCCAATTCACCTGTACCACATGTCTTTGGACTGTGGGGAAACCGAAGCACCCGGAGGAAACCCACGCCAACAAGGGGAGAACATGCAAACTCCACAAAGAAATGCCAACTGACCCAGCCGGGGCTCAAACCACCGGCCTTCTTGTTGTGAGGCGACAGTGCTAACCACTGAGCCACCATGCCGCCTATATAAAATTTGTATATATATATAAAAAAAACTAATTTAAATGAAAAATTTTGTATTAATTTACTTACTTTCAGACCATCCAAGATGTAGTTTTTTTCAATAGAACATTAAAGAACATTTAAAACAGGTAAAACAAAGTTATTCATGACTGCAGATGATACATTGGGGTGTTATGAAATGTAATGATGAGCTTGTGCAAGAAACTGAACATAAAGCATCTAGGACAGGGGTTCTCAATCTTTTTCACTTCGGGGCCCACTTCTTACACCGATCCATTTTTGAAGGCCTACACCTGTCTGACATTTTCTCGAAAATGTTTGTATGAAATGCCCATTTAAACTCTTATTTATTATATAAATATAAATTTTTAGTTTTATATATAATTAAATTTAAATAAAATTATATATTTATACATATTTTTCTATTACTTTCTATTATCAGCATTTTATAAAAAATATAAAATTTTATACATATATATATTCATTTTCTTTTCGGCTTAGTCCCTTTATTAATCCGGGGTCTCCACAGTGGAATGAACCGCCAACTTATCCAGCACATTTTTACGCAGCAGATGCCCTTCCAGTCGCAACCCATCTCTGGGCAACATCTATACACACTCATTTACACTCATTCACTACGGACAATTTAGCTTACCCAATTCACCTGTACCGCATGTCTTTGGACTTGTGGGGGAAACAGGAGCACCCGGAGGAAACCCACCCGAACGCAGGGAGAACATGCAAACTCCACACAGAAACGCCAACTGACCCAGCCGAGGCTCAAACCATCTTGCTTTGAGGCGACAGCACTACCTACTGCGCCACTGCTTCGACATACAAAAAAAAAAAAAAAAAAAAAAAAATAATATATATATATATATATATATATATATATATATATATATATATATATATATTTATATATATATATATATATATATATATATATATATATATATATATATATATATATATATATATATATATAATTTTTTATAATTATTTTTTTTTTAAACATACACAGATTCAAAGAAACCACAGGTCAACAGGGAGAAGCTTCGATTTAAACTGGACTGACTGAATATCTACTATTAAATATCTACTGTTCATAAATATACAGACACATGTAAAATACAGTAAAACACCCTAAATCTGATGATACGTGTCGATCTGATGGCATGATGGCGGTTGACTTCGCAGCTGCATATTATTGGGAGATGGCTGACAGGAACAGTGATCCACTCCGCCAGAACGCGTCTGAAGCTCATATGCAAGTTTATTTTACATTCTATGGCAGAAACACCATTGAGCCTCGCTAGATCATCCTGCATGGGCTCAAGTCTATTATGAAACACTCACAGGACATTAATTTGCACAACTATGCGGATCAAACAGTTTACACAAAGAGCCTTCACTTTCACTTCACGCATAGTTTGTTAATGAACTGTCATGAGGCTGTTTCTGCGCCAAGTTTGAAGTAATCAATCACAGAACAGGAGAAAGTGCATTACTTTGATCAGTTTAATATAGCATATTAATAATGAAATCCACAAATTATAGTATTATATTGAGAGTTAATTAATCTCACCTGCAGGATCGCCACCGGTTGAGAATCCCTGATCTAGGATATCCTTATCGTGAGTAAATTACCAGCAAATGTTCAACTATCGCTCTAAAAACTATGAACAAATGTTCAATTAACGTTACAAGAAGATTGTTTGCCCACATTGTGAGAACCTTGGCAGAAATTTTTCAATTATATGAGAGTTTATAATTCCTTTTAAACAAAAATGCAACCTTGAATTGGTGTGCATGGTACATTTTATATTAATCTGCCAATTACAGGTGAAGTCAGAATTATTAGCCCTTCTGAATTATTAGCCTGTATATTTTTCCCTAATTTCTATCTAACGGCAAAAAAAAAAAAATTGATTTTTGATATCTGATTTCATTTATCTTTGCCATGATGACAGTAGGCATGGGACGATAACCGTTTTCAAGGTATACCGCGGTTTGGAAAAGTCAAGGTTATCATTCCGCCAAAATTTTCTCTAATACCGTTCCTAAGGTATGTGTAAGATTTTTTTATTTACATTTTTTTTAACAACAGTATCTCCAGCAGAAACGATATCCAAAGATGCCATTTTAAATTGGAAATAAATCTGTGTTTTTGAAACTAATGAAGACAGCAGATTTCAATGCTTCATTTTCATTATTTAGCCTGGCACGTTTACTGCTTCAAAATATTATAAATGTTTCTCAAAATAAAATATATTGAGTTTAAAGGGGAAAAAACTTTTAGTTTTTTACCCAGACATTTAAAAATATATATATTTTAGAGCAGTAATCACAATACCGTGATCCCGTGATATATTTATCATACCGTCAGAATCTTATACCGGCCCATGCCTAGATGACAGTACATAATATTTGACTAGATATTCTTCAAGATATTATTCAGCTTCAAGTGACATTTAAAGGCTTAAATAGGTTAATGGTTAGTTTATTTATTTCACAAAATAATTAGTCAAAAAATAAACTAATATGTGTTAGGAAATATGTTTCATATATATGATTTCAATGTACAAACTTGCATGAAAAAAAGCTTCTAATCATACATTGATTAGGTTTTTTGACCACAGCAGTGATTGTCTTAGTTTTGACTGATATAGAACATTATATAGAGTACAGAACATTGAATCCTTAACTGTACTAATATACAGTTGAAGTCAGAATTATTAGCCCTTCTGAATTATAAGCCCTCCTGAATTATAAGCCCTCCTGCATATTTTTCCCTCCAATTTTCGTTTTAACGATGAGAAGATTTTTTTCAACACATTTCTAATCATAATAGTTTTAATAACTCATTTCTAATAACTGATTTATTTTATCTTTGTCATGATGACAGTACATAATATTTTACTAGATATATTTCAAGATTCAAGCATTCAGATTAAAGTGACATTTAAAGGCTTGACTATAGGTTAATGGTTAGTTTGTTTATTTCACAAAATAATTAGTCAAAACATAAACTAATACGTGTCAGGAAATATGTTTCGTATAATGTACAAACTTGCATGAAAAAAGCTTCTAATCATACATTGATTAGGTTTATGGACCACAGCAGTGATTGTCTTAGTTTTGACTGATATAGAACATTAAATAGAGTACAGAACATTTAATCAACAAAGTTCTATATGGAAGAGTAGGGATAGAGCAATAGAAAATACAGTTTGTGCAGTATAAAACAATAGAAACCTATGGAAAGTCCCCATAATTTACAAAAACACCCTACGTGTGTGTCTGTGCGTGTACTGACATACTGGCAGTGTAGTGGGTAAAGCATTACAAATAACGCAAGTTATGTAATAATATTATTTTCCTAAGTAACTGGTAAAGTAACTCATTACATTTAAAAAATAAGTAATAATATTTGAGTTTATGGAAATGTAATGTGAGTTACTTTTTAGCTTATGTAATTAGCTTTTAAAAAATACATTGCTGAATTAAAATTAAAGTAGTCACAATGAATCACACAGTCAATGAAACCATCAAAAGAAAAGGAAATAGGGATTGTCTCAATGGACTGCTTTAAAGCTTCAATAATCTGTATATACGGCATCTAGAGCTCTGGGGTGAGGAAGTTCTCAGATAACATTATCCTAAAATATAGTTTTGTATGTGTTTTTTAAAGGTAAATATAAGTGTTGGTTATACAGTGCATTGTTAATTGCAGAGCTTCTCTATTTAAAACAAAAAACAAGTTCTGAAAGAGATCAAGCCTCAGCCAGGTCTGAAAAAGTAACGCAAAAGTAATCCAAAAGTAACGTAATGCATTACTTACGATAGAAAAGTAACTAAGTAACGCAACTAGTTACTTTTTTAGGGAGTAACTCAATATTTGAATGCATTACTTTCAAAAGTAACTTTCCCCAACACTGTATACTGGTGTTATATAAAAAAAATCTTCAAAATTTAGATGTGTTTTTAGAGGCGTTACACACATTGGCATATTTTTCGTGTGATTTTACACTGGAACTGTAAATTTACAGTATTTTCCTGTTATTTTATGATATTTAACTGTATTTCAAAATAATGTGAAAAAAGTGAAATAAAATGGTAAATTTCGTAAAATAACATTTTCTTACAGTGTAGGTTAACTAGGCAAATTAGGGCAATTAAGCAAGTTATTGTATAACGATGTTGTTGTTCTGTAGACAATTGGAAAAAGAATAATGCTTAAGGGGGCTAATAATATTGACCCTAAAATGGTTTTTAAAAACTTAACAACTTTTTTTTATTCTAGCCGAAATAAAACAAAACAGACTTTCTCCAGAAGAAAAAATATTATAGGAAATACTGTGGAAAATTCCTTGCTCTGTTAAACATGGTTCGGGAAATATTTAACAAAGAAAAGAAAAAAAATTAGCAGGAGGGCTAATAATTTTGACTTGTTGTTTACATTGCATATTCCTAACATTATTACTGATGAATGTTGGTTTATTTGACCCTATCATGCTGTATCAAAGCACCAAGCAGCATGTTCTACAGTTTTGACTAGATTTAGGGAGGTTTTAGGTTTGTATATTTGTAAAACCAAATAGTCGCAATGAACATAATCAGCATCCTGGACTGAAAGTATCCAGAAGTAATAAATAATTGAGCACGGTACAGTTTGAGTCATCAGATGCTGGGATGTAATTGACCAATAAAATCTGTGCAGTGATGGTCAATTAACCAGTCAAACAGAATGACTCAGCATAAAATGGAAACTTTATTACCTCTCGATTACTACAGACGTGCTCTCTCTCTCTCTCTCTCTCTCTCTCTCTCTCTCTCTCTCTCTCTCTCTCTCTGGACTCTCAGTTTATCATCGGGTAATTAGTATTTTCATTAACTCCAGCCTGAGATGAGTCTTGATCATTTCATTTTCCCTCCATGAGTTCTTAATATGGCTTTGCCTTTATAATTAATAAGATTTATTTTTGGCTGGTGTAATTTCCTTTCGATGTCTTTCCTCCTCCTATTTTTTTTTTTTTTAAGTTTATATATATTTTCATCATATACAATGTACACAGTTTGGTTAGTACCCATTGGGTAATTACTTCTGACTACCACTAGTCATTCAATTTAATGACAAAAAGTCAAGACAACAAATATTTTTATGCTGCTAACTAATTTTAATAAGTTACTAGGTTTGAGCTATTTTTTTTAAGTTATACAAAGTTTAACTTAATATTTTTAGTCAGTTTGATTGATGTTTGTTGAAATGACTAGAAAAGGTAATGTGATTCAACTAGATTCATTCATTCATTTTCTTTTCGGCTTAGTCCCTTTATTAATCCGGGGTCGCCACAGCGGAATGAACCGCCAACTTATCCAGCACATGTTTTACGCAACGGATGCCCTTCCAGCCGCAACCCCTCTCTGAGAAACATCCATACACACACATACACTACGGACAATTTAGCCAACCCAATTCACCTGTACCACATGTCTTTGGACTGTGGGGGAAACCGGAGCACCCAGAGGAAACCCACGCGAATGCAGAGAGAACATGCAAACTCCACATGGAAACGCCAACTGACCCAGCCGAGGCTCGAACCAGTGATCTTCTTGCTGTGAGGCGACAGCACTACCTACTGCGCCACTGCGTCACCTCAGATATATTCATTAAAATAATATTTTGGTCACCAAACATATTTAGAAATTAAAAGACAATACAGTTAAATTCAAGCCGATTCAACTAGATAATTAATTGAATTTATTTACTTCCTTTATTTAGCCAGGAGATCACATTGAGGCGGTACTATCTCTAATATGAATTGCACAAATATCACCCAAAATATATTATATATTACATTGAATAATTTAGCTAAAATTAATATGAAATTCTGCTTAATCTCAAATGAAGTGCGCTGTTTAAAAGTTGGGGTTGGTGAGAATTTTAATGCTTGTTTAATAGGTCTAATGTTCAATAAAACTGCATTTATTTGAGTAACATTCGTTCATTCATTTTCTTGTCAGCTTAGTCCCTTTATTAATCTGGGGTCGCCACAGCGGAATGAACCGCCAACTTATCCAGCACGATTTTACGCAGCAGATGCCCTTCCAGCCGCAACGCATCTCTGGGAAACATCCACACACTCATTCACACTCATACACTACGGCCAATTTAGCTTACCCAATTCACCTGTACCGCATGTTTTTGGACTGTGGAGCACCCGAAGGAAACCCACGCAAACGCAGGGAGAACATGCAAACTCCACACAGAAACGCCAACTGACCCAGCCCAGCCGAGGTTCGAACCTGCGACCCAGTGACGTTCTTGCTGTGAGGCGACAGCACTACCTACTGCGCCACTGCGTCGCCTATTTGAGTAGCAATGTTGTAAAATTGTTAGTTCATAAACTCTTATAAAAGTTTATTACTATTTAAACTTGTTAGAATTCCAAATACACATTTTCTTTGTGAATATATTGTAACATAGCTTAATACTGGGATGCAAAGCTGAACTTTCTGAAGTATTTCTTCAGAAATTATTCTAATATGCTGATCTGATGATCAAGAAACATTTCTTATTGTTACTAATGTTGAAAATAGTAGATCTGCTTCACATTTTTGTGGAAGTTGTTTAACATTTGTGGAAATCGTGATATACGCTTTTACATATAATTCTATAATGAATAGACATTTCATACAGATTTCCTGAAAATGCTTCTTGTAAATGTATAAAAAAATGTTATAAATGTATTTTCTGCCATTTTTAAAAAATTTAACACATGCTTGTTGATTAAAAGCATCAATAACAATGTACCAACCCCTATAAATTCAAGATTTTGTGCTAAATTTCGACCAACTTCAATGTTAGATGATCTAATAAGCATTAAAATACACTTTACAACAGATTTCGTTCGACATGTTGTATTATTGTGATGCATTCTGCGATTTTTCCTTCACCTTATAAGCGTGCACAGCAAAAAAACCAGTGTACATTTAACTCAATTTGAGTTTAACTTATAACACTCCTTGGGTGTACATACGACTCCCTCCGTTTTGGAGTTAAAATAACACTTTCTAAAGTGTGAAATTTGTACATTACTCTCAGAGTTCATTTTAACACAGTAAGAGTTTAATTTTACATCCAACTGGAGTGTGTGTTACCCTTCAGAGTGTTAATATATTACCTTCTTTCCTATATTATCAATTGGTGTGTGTGACAGATAACAGTAATTAAATATGTTGAAAATTGTTTTAATTTATTAAATGTTCATTAATCTTTTCAGAAATAATTTCAATACATTCAACTCTTTGCCTTTTAAAATGCAACAAGACATGTTTCAAGTTTAACATACTGGTTTGATCACTGTTTGTCTGAAAGAACCGGTTAGATTAAAAAATCTGGACATTCCATCACTAGTGGGAAATACACTGCATATTGGGTTAAAAGTTTAACACTGAAAAAAACCTCTTAAATATACGCTCTTTCCAGTGGTGTAGTCCTTGCTATACGCACGTATACTCAGTATGCTTACTTTTTTCCATAAGCTGTTTGGGTATTACCACTTCTGAGGATCAATAATTGCGTATACCCTCGGTATACTCACTTGTTTTTCTGATTAAACGTCCCTAATTTATGTGTATTTACGTCCCCTTTAACTGTATACCAAAGATCGCAGCAGCTGTGAGAAAATTTCGTGAGCGTTTTTTGAAGACCACGACAAGTCAACTGAATGATGTCTTGCTGAAACGTTCAGGTAAATTTATGAAACAGCATGGGTGTCGCTTTAGCCCTCCTATATTTCTATTCAGCACCCTTAAAGGTTTTGCGATTAGCTCATGAACTGTACACTGCTAAATGATCGCTTCAGTCCCCTTTAATTTTGATATGAAAACAGTGGCAGACTTCCGCCGCTCCATTTTCAGCTCCTTTTTTATTTAATCAGCAAACCACATCTGTTCAGGGCAAGAGAAATCCTAAAATCGCCCCTGTAAAACAGTATTTCACATGTCTTAATCGTGCCTGCCGCTACAGCGAACGACACTATTTATAAAACACTAAAAACAATGAGGCAAAGACTACTCATAAATCGCGTAACAATATGCGATTTAAAAGGGTAACTACTAGTATAGTGACAACAAAAGACAGACTACTAATAGTTTGGTTTAAAACAAGCATGCACGAATGTGACAATCAAAATAATGGCTGATTGATGTTTAAAGGAACCTAGTAAATGTAAAGCAATAAGCCAGTAAAGAAAGTAAGTTAAAAAGCTGTCTTTCCATTTCAACTAAATTGTTGTAAATATCTTGATTGACTCTTTTTTTTCAATATTAAAATTATTAAATAAGCTACATACTGTATAAATACCGCCAATCTCCGAGTCTGCTGGGGGGAGCTAAACATGAATCATTAAATATGATTAGACTATTAGCATCTCCCTTTAAAACGAACACATTTGTTTGATTTTTTTTTCTTTTTAAATAGATAGTTTACGCAAAAAATGAACCTTTACTCAACCTTTACTTGTTCCAAACCGGTTTGTCTTTTTTTCTTTCTGTTGAACACAAAAGAAGATATTTTGAAGAAAGCTGGAAACCTGTAACCACTGACTTACATTGACATAGTATTTGTTTTTTCTTTTGTGAAAGTTAATGGTTACAGGTAACTGATGTAAAAAAAAAATATATATAAATAAATATATATATATATAGCTAATGAATCAAAGAAGCATTGACTTTCATCGTTTCTTTGCCTACATTAATTTAAAATTTGAGTCGGGCGTAATAGTACACCACCTTTTTTTTTAGGACTACACTACTGGCTCTTTCACACTTGTGGATTCAAATGTACTCTGCTTTTAACACTGAACAACACCAAAAAACATCACACTGTATATTTAACACTGGAATTTTTGCTGTGTGATTGCTTTAGTGTTTATCCAAGACAAGGTATAAATCACTAATGGTTCCATCATACTTAATATTTGGTACAGCTCTCTGACCGAGAGCGTACGCTTCAGTGATTGGAAATCCGATAATATTTTCAGAGAAAGGAGATTTAACTCCCCTGATAGCGATGAAATGAAACCAAATGTCCCGCGCGTTTGAGAGTAACTGCATGCCATCAACATTTCCAGTCAATATAATCAAACAGTGATTTTCAGTTGAAATAAAGATACGTCCTGCTGAATTCATTGGGCACCGAGCACATCCATATTTTCTGAAAGGTTGGATCAATCCGCGGTAGATGGAGCCGATAGTTCTGGAGCGGAGAGCAGTCAGACTGGCTGCCCTGCTGGAGAATCCAATACAGAGCACACAGATCAAGCACAAATGCTCCTCCACAACTACAAAGTCCTATCGGCCCCGGCGGGAGGCCAGAACTGTGTACACAAATGACTTTTATCATTAATAACGGCCCATTGATTATTGTTGTGCTGTTTAAAGGTGAGCAGAAAACAGCAGGGGAGCCGAAACGCACGCCGGACGCTTTACACACATAAGCGAGAGTCACTCCTTTCTGAGGTGCGATTTACATTTTGGAAAGTGCACAGATTCCCTCGGGAGAGTGTATCATTTTCAGTCAATGCTGACCCTGAACTTTCATTGTGCCAATGCAAGGCAAAACGATCCACGAGCGCCTCTTTCATGGGCGAGAGAGAGAGAAATGTCAGACTGGATGAAACCTTGAGTTTGCTTTAGAACTTGCGCTCCGACAAACGGCACGATTTGAAGCAGGCCTAATTTAAAGTGGAAGTAGTTTACAAACTGATTTACACTTTAATGAAAATAAATATAACAAACGCGATTAATCTAACCATTTTGAAGAAATTGTCTCCATGGTCAGTCTATTAGCCTAGGGGAGCGCGGGGCACAAAGTAACGCGGGGTTAAATGTAACACGGAAGTTTTAAGGTATTTGCTCAGGGTTAATCATGGCATGCTTCCAACACAATCTTACGGCAATTCGTAACTTTTTGATTTAGTGGCTAATTCGTATGAATTCGTACGATCTAAAGCTGCGGTCACACTGGACTTTTCTCCCCATAGACTTCCATTCATACGCACGCAAATGCGTCAGACCGGAAAAGCAGGGTCATGCGTCAAGTTTCGCTTTTCGCTGTGGTGCAAAGTTCTAGCTTGGTGAACTCTGACCTGCGAAATCGCATCACTTGACTGCGTGAGACCAATCGAAGATCAAAACATGACCTCTCTGGACAGAAATTTTAAACATGGAGCAATCGCTCGCTTTTTAAATGTCTAATCATCTTGTTTAATCCCACCCCTTTTCGCAGCGCCGTACGACAGAATTTCGCAAGCTCAAACTCTAGTGTGACCACAGCTTTATTCGTACAAATTAAGTACGATTTGCTCATCACCCAATGACGGTTGGGGTGGGGTTAGGTGCCACGCCTCCTTTTTAAAATCGTACATTTTCGTACGACTGAACTCAAATCGTACGAATTAGCCACTAAACTGACAAAACGTAAAATACTTACGTTTCCTCGTGAGATCTTCCGAGGTTTTCACCACAGTGTCGGCAGACGTCTTCCTGCCAATTATTGAAAATTTTCGGCGAAATTTGGATGAGATACAGAGGAGAAACCATTTTTTCAGCATAAAAGTATTTTTTATTACAGTCGATATTTTTTTATTTAAAAAATATCGGTGAAATTATGAACGTAAAATTTTATATTGCTGTAATCACTGTCGTCTAGGATAAAAGATGAAACCATTTTGAAAGATAAAACACACAGTGACTGCTAGCCAGTTTTGAGTAAAACATGACACAGCGAGATTAGTTGTAACAGGGTGTTACAATTAAGCCACACACTGTTGGACACCAACTAAACCAACACAATTTTTTTTTAATTTTGAGTGTAATGTTGAGAACTTTTTAAATAAAAATGTTTTTTAATAGAAAATATTGTTTTAATAGAAAAAAAAAAAAATTATTGCTAAAAATGCAAATAAATGCATTTTATAATAATGGATAAATGGATAATAATGCAAATAGATTCTAAATTGTTTGTCCAATAAACAAAAAAATAAACATATTGTGCTATGTAGAATAAAAAAAAAAATGAGCCCATATTATTGAGTAAATATAGCTACTATTAGTAAACTAATTTTAAATTAATAGTGTGAAATCTGCCTTTATAAGCATGTGTTACAACTAACCCCCTGTCTGTTACAACTTGCCCTGCAGGTGGGGTAAATAGTAACATTTATACTCCTGGCGCTTTTGGCAATACTGCACAGAAACCACAGGTCCGGCGATCATAATTCCAGTGCTAATTTGTAGGAGAGGCTTGTGTGTTGTTGATAAAAAAAAATATGGTTTGTCTAACCCTATTACTTTGTTCATTATTTGACCAAAACCAAAAAGTGTTACTTTGCGCCCCGCTCTCCCCTACTTCCACTATATTTGTTCACCTCAGGGAACGGAACCAACCGTTTTCATAGGACAGTTATATGTAGACACATTAGTTGCAGAATTTTAAAGCAGTTTATTGATTTAAATGCTTTTTAGTGGAAATTACGTCATTCAATGCGACTACGCATGACTTTATGAAGATCTTACAACCTATTAAATAGTTTGCCTTAAGAACATGTGGTGCAACCGAAGTGAGAACACATTTCTTTACAAACTATCTAGTAGTTACTAAGCCCCTAGTGTGGACTTTAAGTTTCAGTTTAAAAAAGTACTTACGATCAGCTGGTGCAACCCTACCCAGATACATTTGGACATGTTTGTGTAATTATATTTATTAAATTTGTTAAATAATTTCCAAACTATTAAATATAGTTTCATAGATGTTGTGTACAGGCGATCATGCTATATATAAAAAAATAAACAGATAAATAGCTTTTAAAATTAAGTGGATGGAGCAGTTTTTTTGTGAGCGGGAATGAAAAAACCTGGAGTGGATCACCAGTGGAGCGATTATACAGAACCCTTAAGGCCGATTTATACTTCTGCATCAAGCGCATGCGTATGCTACGGCGCAGCCTACACGCTGACGCATAGCCCCTCGCCGTGGCCGTCGGCGACGTTGACGCGCACCTCTCAAAAAATGTAACGCTTACGCGTAGCGCAAGCTCTGTGATTGGTCGGCTTGGTAGCGCTGACGAGTGTGGGCGGAGGTGAGAGCCGCGCGAGCCCGATGCAGTGAATGTTTACAAGTGTGGAGTCCTGTGAAGGAGCTCTGGATGGAGACTGTTGTTTTGTGTTTACCTCATGATTAAAGTTGTTGCACATCCGCCGGTTCCAGCCTCAAAATGAGCGAGTTTGAGCCACTTGTACAATAAGGAAGTGTTCAGGAAAAACAAAACACCAGCGAAGAAACTTGACACAGAGAAACATAAACACCTACTGCCAGCTAGCGTTTCGGAAGTGTTATTGCAGAGAAACAGAAACAGCGCGCAGAAGTATAAATGCACGGCTACGCGCGAAGGCTTGCGGCGTGGGTCACGCCGATCACTTGATGCAGAAGTATAAACCAGGCTTTAGTAGAGAGTGGAATGTGCTTTCACTCCACTCCAGGCTTTGATCACATCCCCCTGTGATCACATCCCCCTCTTTCCTTATTTTAACACCTAATCAAGGTAAAATTAAGACATTTATTACAAGCACAGGCAGGAATTTGGCAATTTATGAAAATTCGTCATAGACTTACTTTAATTTATGGAAATCCGTCATTGCGACAGAGAACTTTTATCTTTGTCTATATTATAATGTGCTCCAAAACAGTGACATAATTTGCATTTTAGAAGATATAAACTGTAAAAAAAGGCTGGGTTCCACACAATTACTTCAAGTTGCCCCAACACAAATCGATTAAGTTAACTTAATCTTTTTTTTATTTTTATTTTTTTTTACAAATTTAAGTGGATTGAACATAAAACAATTAAGTTTTCGCCCCCAAAATTTTTAAAATTGTTTTGTTTCAACTCATCTTATGTAAGTAAACAAGCAGCAAAAGTTATTTTTTAAGTGTATATCAATGATTTTATTTTACTTCACTTCATACTTCAGCTTCTCATCAAATCTTCTGACCAATCAAATGCTCTCTAGTATCTGACACGCCCCGCCCCCTTCAAGACGCTTCATATTTGCTTTTCACTTGATGCTCTTGAGCTCCACCCAGAGCTTAATTTGTGCTTGAACATGCCGTATCCGGCACCTCTGAAATCTGATCCGGCACCTCATTTTAACTATACCCCTCCTCAACCGCCCTCCTCCCTCGTCCGCTGTTCACTTTCACTTTCTTCCGCGACTTCCCAACCCTCTTCACTTTGTCCGCGACCCCACCTCCACTTTCATGCGCGACACCTCTCCATCCTCAGGTAACATGCCGGATTCGTTACCCCGATCTGTTCCTAGACCTCGCAATTCACAAATTAAGCACTGGCTCCACCACACTGAAAAAAAAAGATTCATTGGATTTACTACATTTTTATTTAAGGTAAGTCCTTGCAAACAGTTTACATGGGCTGAATTTAAACAAACAAACTAAATCGAGTAAAGTTTAACTTGATTTGTTTGTTTAAATTCAGCCCATATAAATCGTTTGCATCCACTTACCTTAAAAAAATGTAGTAAATCCAACACAATCTCACGACAATTTGTAACTTTTTGATTAGTGGCTAATTAGTATGAATTCGTACAATTTAGTATGATTTGCTTATACCCCAATGACAGTTAGGTGTAGGGGCGGGGTTAGGTGCCATGCCTCCTTTTTAAAATCGTACATTTTCATAAGACTGATCTCTTAAGTCTGGTTTATACTTCTGCGTCAAGTGATCGGCGTGACCCACGGCGCAAGCCTCGCACGTAGCCGTGCATTTATACTTCTGCGCGCTGTTTCTGTTTCTCTGCAATACACTTCCGAAACGCTAGCTGGCAGTAGGTGTTTATGTTCCTCTGTGTCGAGTTTCTTCGCTGGTGTTTAGTTTTTTCCTGCACACTTCCTTAATGTACAAGTGGCTCAAATTCGCTCATTTTGAGGCAGGAACCTGCGGACGTGCAACAACTTTAATCATAAGGTAAAAACAAAACAACAGTCTCCATCCGGAGCTCCTTCACAGGACTCCACACTTGTAAACACTCGCTGCATCGGGCACGCGGCTCTCACCTCCACCCACACTCGTCAGCGCTACCAAGCTGAACAATTACAGAGCTTGCGTTACATTTTTTGAGAGGTGACGTCAACATCGCCGACGGCGAGGGGCTATGCGTCCACGCATAGGCTACGCCGTAGCATACGCGTGCGCTTGACGCAGAAGTATGAATCAGCCTTTACGAATTCATACAGATTAGCTACTAAACTGACAAAGCGTAAAATACTTACGTTTTCTCGTGAGATCAGGCTGAGTAAATCCAATGAATACATTTTTTTTCAGTGCACTCAGATAGACCTGTGATAAAAACGAAATGCTATTGGCTGTTTTTTTTAAAAAGAGGAGGAGCTACTATATGTCCTGCCCTGTCTTCATGTTTAAGCTATTAAACATCGAATAAAAAAGCACATTTAAAGCACGAGACCTATAAATGACAACAAAAAGGCTTCTCTTTTAGGAAAATGTCTCTGGCTTTAATAGCGTGTGATGTGCAACTGGTGGGCTTACGCGGGAAAACAAGCTTTCATGTTCTCCCTCTCTCTCCTTCAGTCTAGCTTTTCTCTAACACAAACACACACACGCGCTTTCCCTCCAGCTAACGCTTCTCTTTAGGCAGCTGAAAAATTTGTATCCTTTGTCATGAAAAAAGTCTTTGTCAGCACAAAGCGTGCAGCAAGCTGGCAGAATCGCTCTCGTTTTTGCCATCCAGACAACAGGAGCCTCAGCACATCTCAAGTGTGAGCGCCAGCAAACCCTCTGACAGCATTCGGCCTCATTTCGGCTCAAAAAACACCCTCAGTGCTCCAGCCTTCTTGTCCACTATCAGTCCTTTTTTATCACCGCTTTTGCCTGAAAGAGCCAAATAAACGCCTGCGCGCTCAAACTGCAGACATCAAAGGCAGAGCGCCGGAAAACAAGACAAACATGTTCACTAGAGCAAGTGTGGGATACTAGATCTGATCTGAGTTATGAATTAACCATCAATATATCAGTTATATGTATATGTGTGTGTATATATAGATATGTATATGTGTGTGAGCTATGGTTATAGCAGGTCACAAGCATATAAGGACACTTACAAAGTATCTAATGGGAAATAAGGTGAATAAAGTATGCAAATGACTGAAAAAGCAATTACTCAAGGCTATCTGCTGATAATCATGTCAGAAAATGTCTTACAATCTTCATCATGTAAGCAAAACTGAAACAATTACGTATCTTAAAAATAAGTGTGGCGTTTTTACATTGAAATAGTTTACTGCATCTAAAAGACAATGACATATCAGAAGGTTTATTTAGTTCTAACAAGAAATTCAACAAGCATATCTGGCCCAATTCATTCACAAAGTCTTTTGCAACTGAGTCCATTCATAAACTGTAAATAGAGAGGGCGGGACCATCTCAAGTTTTTGGGAGCTCCTAGGATGGTGACACTTCTCCTTTCAGCTATTGGCTTAATGGAGTGTCAATCAAAAGTGCAAAAGGTTGGCAGCCATTTTGTTGACCAAAATCACTAGTGTTTATGACTGAAGACGCTACTCTACTGAACGCATTCCAGCGACTAGTTTGGATGATAACAGTGCATTCCATGGATGTTCATCAACGTATGAATATGTTGTGGACTAATGTTTTATGGATTGGATTGCCTGGACCCTTGCAGTCAAATTACTTCATGTTGTTAGAATGTTATGGGTCTGTGGACAGGCGGGAGGCTTTAGAGGTGAGTTTGTTTGGTTGAAATCATTCTATTCACGTTAGTCTCGTCTTTCAAAACATTCTAAGATAAATGTTTAATCTTTGTTGGAGTGTAGTTATTTTTGTGAGAGTTCCCCTTAAAGCATGCTATGTACGTTACTGCTAGGAGAGCGGTGATAGTTTGGCTTCATTGCAATGGCTTGGATCGCCGGCGTCTTGAGAGTTTAGGCGGAGTTCATGGGCGGTGATCGAGTTTGGACTGTGATCTTGCTGGAGAATTGGGTTGAAGACCCAAGAATAATATAATGCTGATTTATTTATAGTTGTTTAGGTCAGCACTTCAACAAAAAAAGATAATAATAACAGAATAAAAGTTATCATAAAGTGAATTTTCTTTTATTTCTATTAAAGAAATCTTTAAATGTTAAAATGGTACATTATCTTACCAAATATAGTCATTCATTCATTCATTCATTCATTCATTCATTCATTCATTCATTCATTCATTCATTTTCTTTTTGGCTTAGTTCCTTTATTCATCAGGGGTCACCACAGCGGAATGAACCGCCAACTTATCCAGCATATGTTTTACGCAGCGGATGCCCTTCCAGCTGCAACCCAGTACTGGGAAACACTCATACACACTCGTTCACACTCATACACTACGGCTAATTTAGTTTATCCAATTCACCTATAGCGTATGTGTTTGGACAGCGAGGGAAACCGGAGCACCCGGAGGAAACCCACACCAACACGGGTAGAACATGCAAACTCCACACTGAAATGCCAACTGACCCAGCCGGGACTCGAACCAGTGACCTTCTTGCTGTGAGGCAATAGTGCTAACCACTGAGCCATTGTGTCGCCCTTAGCATTACATTATTCCAGGGTTATTTAATTAATTAATTAATTTTCTTTTTAGCTTAGTCCCTTTGTTAATCAGGGGGTGCCACAGCGGAATGAACCGCCAACTTATCCAGCAAATGTTTTACACAGTGGATGCCCTTCCAGCCGCAACCCAACACGGGGAGAACATGCAAAGTTTGAGACCCAGCCGGGGCTCAAACCAGCGACCTTTTAGCTGTGAGGCGATTGTGCTACCCACTGCACCACCAAGCTGCCCCTGATTATTTAAGTAAAAGTATAATAATATTGTTTTGTTAGCTGAAGCTAAATTGAAACAAAAAAATTGAGTTACTGGGATTTTCACGCACATCCATCTCTAGGGTTTGCAGAGAATGGTCCAAAAAAGAGAAGATATCCAGTGAGTGGCAGTGCAAATGCCTTGTTGATGCCAGAGGTCAGAGGAGAATGGCCAGACTGGTTCCAGCTGATATAACTCAACAGTAACTTAAATAACCACTTGTTACAACCGAGGTATGCAGAAGAGCATCTCTGAACGCACAACACATCCAACCATGAGGCAGATGGGCTACAGCAGCAGAAGACCACACCGGGTGCCACTCCTGTCAGCTAAGAACAGGAAACTGAGGCTATAATTCGCACAGGCTCACCAACTATGGACAATAGAAGATTGGAAAAACGTTGCCTGGTCTGATGAGTCACGATTTCTGTTGCGACATCCGGATGGTAGGGTCAAAATTTGCCGTCAACAACATGAAAGCATGGATCCATCCATCCTTCCATCTATCCTAGCAGGATAACGTGCCATGTTTTAAAGCGCGAATCATCTCAGACCGGTTTCTTGGACATGACAATGACTATAAAATTGTCCTTGCTCAGTACTCAAATGGCCTTTACAGTAACCAAATCTCAATCCAATACAGCGCCTTTGGGATGTGGTGGAAAGGAAGATTCGCATCATGGATGTGCAGCCGACAAATCTGCAGCAACTGCGTGATGCTATCATGTCAATATGGATCAAAATCTCTAAGAAATATTTCCAGTACCTTATTAAATCTATACCACGAAGGATTAAGGCAGTTCTGAAGACAAAAAGGGGTCCAACATGGTACTAGTAAGGTGCACCTAATAAAGTGGCCGGTGAGTGTAGGTCCAGGGTCACATTTATTATAAATAAATAATTAAATATATTATTAAAATTAAGAGTGAAAAAAAAGTAAGGTGAAACTAAAGTAACATGACCACATGGAAACACAAAGAGGAAAAACACAAGAGAGAACAAACATACAATAAAAATGAAACTGAGAGAGAAAGAGAGCGAAAGGAGGGAGGGAAAGGAGGGAGAGACAGGGGAGAAAAAAGTGCCCCTTTGCACAAAACTACAACGGTGAAAAACAAGCACAGCAGACTCATATAGATAATGGTAGATGGCACATTAAAGCCAGCTAAATGAGCAGGAGCAGCCAGAGCACGACTGCAGACAGCAACCCCATTTAAAAAACACCATCCACTGGCCGCCTGCATAAATTATTGACGATAATTATCACAGGGTGGGTTACTGCGCGATAACAATCCATTCTGAAGCAGAGCAAAAGAACGAGGCTTTGAACTGAAATGTCACACAGTGTTTTTGACGCTCCGTGTTGGAATTTGTGGACTTTTTTCGGTGTGGAATTTGAACCAGGGGAACAATTTCCAAATCACCCTGTGGTAATAATGAGTCTCTGCATACATTTGTATGTGTTTATCTGCTAGTCACAGATTGCTGGGTGGAAATGCGGAGCTGATACAGTACGTGTAGAATTATTAGTGGCTAAAAAATATTGCTATATATACTATATATACTAATTATAATTCATTAATATAAAATAATTTGGTGGTTG
>LR812524.1:7586981-7604481 GCA_903798195.1 Danio kyathit
GATGGATGCATTGGTAGGTGGATGGATGGAAGGAAGGAGGGAAGGAAGCCAGAATGGATGGATGGATGGAAGGATGGAAAGATAATTGGATGGATGCATTGGTGGATAGAAGGAAGGAAGGAAGGAAGGATGGATGAAGGAAGGAGGGATGGATGAAGGAAGGATGGATAGATGGATGGAAGGGTGGATGGATGGAAAGATAGATGAATGGAAGAAAGGAAGGAAGAACGGATGGATGGATGGATGGAAGAAAGAAAGGATGGGTGGATGGAAGGAAGGATGGATAGACAAATGGATGGATGGATGGAATGATGGAAGGAAGGGTGAATGGAAGGATAATTGGATGGATGCATTGGTGGATGGATGGAAGGAAGGAAGGAAGGAAGGAAGGAAAGAAGGAAGGAAGGAAGGAAGGAAGGAAGGAAGGAAGGAAGGAAGGAAGGAAGGAAGGAATGAAAGAAGGAAGGAAGAAAGGAAGGATAGCTGGATGGATGGAAGGAAGGATGGAAGGAAGGATGGATGGATGGAAGGAAGGAAGAAGGGAAGGATGGATGGATGGATGGATGGAAGGGTGGATGGATGGAAGGATAGATGGATGGAAGAAAGGATGGATGGATGGAAGGAAGGAAGGAAGGAAGGAAGGAAGGATAGATGGAATGTTGGCCTCCTTTATAGACAGTTCACTTTCATGATGTCATGATTAATGTTGATCATTTTGCTGCATTGTTCTCACTCTCTCAGACCACACATTGATCTTCTGAACCTGTATCTCAATGACCTGCAGTTCTTCAGGCACTCCTCATAAATGAGACAGATCAACGGGTTTCCTCTTCACTTCTTCATAACCACAACTCTTGATTCAGACTACTCAGTAATGAAAGTAAATCTGATTAGAGATGTTGTCAGTCAAATATGAGCCAATGGCATTTGAATTTTGCGCATGAACTCTTCTTCGTCAAAGCAATTTCCTACTTTCAAACTTCCAAGAACGTGCAGGACGCTCTCTTTACTTTACCTAAATCATTACCGCAGGAGTCACACAGACAGGTAGCATGATGGAGTCGCCATTGAGGGCGTAATTTAAAAACACTACACAAGACAAATGATTTATTCATATGCAGTCCAAATGCAGACCTAAAACAATTACGCTCAGCGGGCTCCGTGTCACTTAAGTGAATGAAGAAGAAATAAATAGCTGCTATAAGATGTTTGATATACTGCCGCACATAATAACATTTCTGGATTTTCCACAAAGTGGATGGGAATGAAATTAGAAGGTCTCTGGTGTCTCTAATGAAATGTTCAGGCAGCTGACTTGTATGGTAATGGATTACAGCATCGCACGGACATGATAATATGCATCTCAAACTTCTAGACGACAATCAATGAGAAAACAAACAAACTGAAAAACAGTCGATGGATGGAAACGTGAACTTGATGCTATAATTTTATATTGTGTTACGTATTTATTTATAACCAAATTGCTTTATATTTTAGATAAATGCGGTTCTTTTAATTAATTAAAGATTAATTAAAGGTGCTGTATGTAAGTTTTTGACTCTTCTAAAGCATAAAAATACAATAATATGTGTGCAGATATTTAAGAAACATCCCAAGTGAACATACTTGTTTAACTGACAAACAATGCTGAAGTCAGATATTCTGCTTTGAAAATGTTTTTTTCCGTGCCGGAACGATGTCTTTGTTTAGGTAATTTTCACATGCACATGCCAGTTTAACCAATTATAATTCAGCACTCCGGGTTGCCTTGTTGGAAAACAGCATATTTCATTCATTCATTCATTCAGAAAGACTCTGAAAGCATGCGTCCATGAGCGAAATGCAACAGGGTAGTGGAAAGTATCAGATGTCAAAATGAGACAGATTCAGTTCCACATGACGTTAATTAGCAAATGACATAAATATTAGGAACGTGAGCAGGTTACATCGCGTGTCCTAACAACACGCTGTGACGAGATTGTTATGAGTGATGAGCCATTTGGCTGTTTGCACCACAAAACACGGCAGAAATTTAAATACAGCCTTTCAGAAGCACAGAATATGCACTCACTCACAAAACGGTAAGGTTTAGAATCTATTTAATACATGTTAACCCTCTTTAACATCATTAAAGGTGAAGTGAACTTTCTGCTTTCAGTATATGGTAATACACGTCATGTAAAATGCATTCAAACTCGCATTGTTAGCATTTAGCACTGAATAAAGCACACGAGGCTTACCTGAGGTGATCTGTCATAGGTTTCTGTTGTTCAGCTGTGAGAAATAGAAGCCGCTTCTAATAAATCAATTCGAGGTGTTGGTTAGAACCAAAACTCCTTTTAATATGGAGAATATTCCCTCAATCGCGTGTCGTTGCTTTTATTTAGAACACAGTTTAAAATCCCTCAAACTGGCAACCCGGCGTACCTTTATTATGATTCAGGACTGCAATACCTAGTTCAACCACTGGGTGTCAAACTTACATACTGCACCTTTAAGACAAAAAAAAAAAATAGCAGGACTTTTTAACATTGACAATACATTTTTCGGGGGGCGTTGGTTCGAGTCCCGGCTGGGTCAGTTGGCATTTCTGTGTGGAGTTTGCATGTTCTCCCCATGTTGGCGTGGGTTTTATCTTGATGCTCTGGTTTCCCCCACAGTCCAAAGACATGCGGTATAGTTGAATTGGATGAACTAAATTGTCCGTAGTGCATAAGTGTGTGTGTGTGAATGAGTGTGTATGGATGTTTCTCAGTACTGGGTTGCAGCTGGAAGGGCATTCGCTGTGTAAAACATATGCTGGATAAGTTGGCGGTTCATTCCGCTGTGGAGACCCCTGATGAATAAAGGGACTAAGCCGAAGTAAAATGAATGAATGAATACATTTTTCGAGCAACAAATCATATTATAATAATTTCTGGAGAATATGTGACCGTAAAGACTGAAGAAATCAGGGCCGGAGTAGGACTCCTTTTCAGCCCTGGAGTTTCAAGCCTAAAGGCTCGTACACACCGGGATGCTTTTCGTTTGCGTTTATCGTCAGCGTTTTTCGAGACGTTTTTCTGGATTCAAAGCCAAGCGATTTTCACAGGCGTCGAGCAGAAGAGTATGCAAAATAACTCCTTGACGTTAGATGGCGCTACACTTCTGACACTCACTTGTAACACAGAAGAAGAAGAAGAAGACAAAGTTGACACGCTTGTTGTTATGGATGGTTCAAGTAGCAGCTCCAGCTCTAGCGATGAAGAAATGATTATTGTTCACCAGTGCAATAAGCAGCTCCACGTTCATATCGCCTCTGGGCCTCTTCTTCAATGTGCGCTTGCATTGACAGTTTTGCGCTTGAGCGCCTCCAAGTGCTGTTTACTGTAAAGCCGCGGTCACACTAGAGTTTGAGCTTGCGAAATTCTGTCGTACGGCGCTGCGAAAGGGGGCGGGATTAAACAAGATGATTAGACATTAAAAAAAGTGAGAGATTGCTCCATGTTTTACATTTCTGTCCAGAGAGGTCATGTTTTGATCCTGGATTGGTCTCACGCAGTCAAGTGATGCGATTTCGCAGGTCAGAGTTCACCAAGTTTGAACTTTGCACCGCAGCAACCTGCGAAATCTGACGCATGACTCTGCGTTTCCGGTCTGACGCATTCGCGTGCGTATGAATGGAAGTCTATGGGGAGTAAAGTACAGAGTGACCGCGGCTTAACTCAGCAGCTCCGTGCACGTAAATAAAAGTGCCAATCTGATTGGTGGAGAGGGTTTTGACGCGGCGCGTCAACAAACAAAAAAACGAGCATGAGGCGTTTTTTTTAAAAATGACGCTTTTGCGCATGCCGTTTTGCGCGTTGGTGTGCACGATCACATTGACGCCCTTTATTTAGTCACGAGGCATTAAACGATGACGGAAAACACGAGCAAAAAACGTCTCGGTGTGCACTTTAGACCGGTCCACCTCAGTTCACGACTGACTATAATAAAATAACGTCAATATAGATTTTAATGACACTATCACGTCTTTTTCAAGGAAACAGCTGCTTTAGAACTTCAAATGTTTTTCATAAATATGAGAACATTAAAGGGTAGCTAAATCTCCAACACAATTTTTTAAAACATCACCATGTCCTTTCCTGCAATATCTGAATATATATTCTGTGCAAAATTCTTTATAGATATCCAGTCCTTTGTAACGGTGGTCACACAAAAAATAAAAATAACATATGTACACCTACATAAGTAACCCAAACAGTATTATATCATATCATTATATCATAATTGGCTTCATCACTCTGTCTCCTCTCCACCAATCAGCTGGTGTGTGGTGTGCGGTCTGGCGCAAAATGGCTGCCGTCGCGTCATCCAGGTGGATGCTGCACACTGGTGGTGGATGAGGAGATTCCCCCCAATGTGTAAAGCGCTTTGAGTGTCTAGAAAAGCGCTATATAAATGTAAGGAATTATTATTATTATTATATGTCTTAACACTAAAAATGAAAAAATAAAATAAAATAAAATAAATTACTCAGGTGAGGTTTGTACTTCGGTCGGCAGTGGCGTAACACAACGTGCTGACCACTAGACCACAATGGCGCTTTTATGCTGGTGCGTTTGGAATAACCACAGTATTACTTTCTATTGATGGCTTAATTTTTTTCTCCCCTTTTTACATTTCTGATCAAGTTATGTCAGATTTATTAATGTAGTGAATCATCTGATTTTCATTGAGCAGGTGTAATATTCATTAATATTAATTATTCGAATTCTTATTTTCACTAAGGTGCCGCTGTTTGGGGTCGAATGATAGTTACGTCATCATTAACCTGCAGGCTGCATTTTGCTCACGGGGCTGTGAGAAAATAAATAAAAAGAGCCGAGCTGCCGCAAAATAATGAATAAAAAGAGTGAGGCTATAAATAAAATAAATAAATGAAAAAAATGCGACTGCTGAGAGTGCAAGTAGCTAGGGACACCGGCCCTCGAGGCCAAAAAACGAACCGGCCCACCGGAAAATAGTGATGAATATCACAGTAATACATTTACATATTAAAATAATAATTGAAAACATTAAAATTACTTCAAATTATTACTATTTTGCTGTATTTTGTATCAAATATTTACAGTAATGTGTATTTATAGAGAGAGACAGACTGTGAATGTGTGCCAGATTTCCCATAACCATAAATATGCAAGATGTACTGTTGATAAAATGTACGTTTTCCTATCCTTATTACACGGCTCTCTGGAATGCTCGATTCTGATATGTCAGTCGCAACATTCCGAATGTTTTTTATTAGTTAACAACCGTTAAACGCAGGCTCATACATATAAAAATACATTAACTATGAATAATCCATATGTATTTTCCATGTACAAAATGGCACCAAACTGTGCAAAACAGTCAGAAAGCGTAGCGTGACAGACAGGTGGATACATATGAATATAAATGTATCTGGTTGTCTGTCACGCCACGATTTTTTGAGTGTTTTGGACAGTTTGGCGCCATTTTGTGAATGAAAAATATTTAGTTAAGTATGCTTTATTCGGTTGGTTTCGTTTCTGTCAGATTTGCATTTTTGACTGTTTGGCGTCATCTTGTGACTGAATAACCAGCCTGATCTCACGAGGAAACGTAAGTATTTTACGTTTTGTCAGTTTAGTGGCTAATTCGTACGAATGTACGATTTTAAAAAGGAGGCGTGGCACCTAACTCCACCCCTAACCCCAACCGTCAATAGGGTGATGAGCAAATCGTACTAATTTGTACGAAATAGATCGTACGAATTCATACGAATTAGCCATTAAATCAAAAAGTTACGAATTGCCGTGAGATTGTGTTGGAATAACACGCAAGTTAGTGCAACGCATTATGCTGTGTATTATGCACCAGACGCAGAATGCGTAAATAAATTGTGCTATTCATGCGTAAATAGACGCGTGAACATTTTGAGTTTACTCGCTTCATTCGTGCGTCAAATTCGCTTTAGTCGTATGTCAAATTGACTTCACAATAGATGTGGATGGGTAGGGCTTCTATTTGTCCGGTGACTCTAGCTTCATTGCTAAATGGATAACATGGATTTTATTGAGAGAATAGCTGTGTTTATGTGCTTTAGGAAGGCAGAAAAACAGTGTATATTTGTTTGGCGCTGTGTCTTAGTCCACTTGATCCATTCAGAGGTGAAACCAGCTCTGTGAGTTCATCAACTCCTCCAGAAACTATACCTGGATGATGAAGGCTTTCAGCGGCGCTTCCGACTGAGCCGAGCCCAGTTTGATGAATTGGTGTCCGGTGTCGACAAGAGGATTTTCCCTCAGGACACCAACAACAGGCGCTATGTCATAATCACGCCGCCACCAAAGAAAGCTCCTGATTGGTTAACGCGGCGCAAATGTCCGTTGAAGTTCGGATTTTCCAACTCGAACGATACGTGCGTCAAACTGGCAAAACGATCAACTTGCGCCGCTTCATTTGCGCGAATTGTGTCATTCATGCCGCCTCATTCGTGCCGCAGGTTGTCTATTCGTGTCTTTGCATTGACTTAATATGTAAATCACTCGTGCTTGATGCTTCTTCCGCGTCTGATGTGAACGCAGCATTATACTCCATCATCTTGTTTCTGTCAGGTTTGCAATAATTAATTAATATTAATTATTAATATTAATTAATAAACTATTACGGCTCAGAACAATGTTTTTTGTCTAATTGTTATGTTTTGTGGCAAGTAGCCGTGTAATAAGTGAGATAAAGTACATCCCGGACGGTTATTTTTGCAGAATAAACCCCTTCATTCTTATACAACAGCCTGTCAGGATATTTTCTGCGATAACAACCTCCTGGATGTACTTTATCCCTTACTTAACATTTATTCAAATCAATGTTGTGATACAGTATTGAATTTATGCATCACAATTTTATAATGCAAGATATAAAACATAAATTAGCTCTACTAAATAAATTTACCAATTCAAAACAATGAGTTCAAGCAATGACTTTGTTGTCAATGCAACTCTGAAAAATAATGGTTCTTTGTTAGCATTTAATATCCATGCAACATCTCTGCCACACAAAAGGTCACTGTGAAAACCTTTATGAACCTTTATTACTATAGTTGAACAAAGTTTAACCTATAAAGCCAATAATATAAATCATCAAATGTTAAAAACAAACGTCATCCAGTATCTTAAAACTCAATACAGTATTCTCACTTATTTATTTAATCACTTATTTTAAGTATTTAAAATGTTTCTTCATAGGGAAGTACCATCCTTAGTTCAGTGTTTAAAGCTCTTTGTTTCTATTATGGCCTTTACATGAATGTTCCCCACTGGCCATGAGCAGATGGACCATGGGAGACTGCTGGCAATGCTGACATATAATACAACAGCAACACAAAAGGCCCAATAAAGGATTTTCCCCAGGGGGCCAAAATTAGAGCATCATTCCACCCACAACAGTACAATACAGTGACACAACGACAGGAATGAATGAAAGCACAGCCCAATATGGCACAACATCCGAGATGGAGATGGAGATGGAGAAGGACTTAAACAAATGATGGTTTAATATTCACCGGAGAAATATTCAGCTTATTCAGCTTTTGGAAGTAACTGATGTTACAGTAATAGCTCGAAGCAAGAGAAATTATATTTTACTGTTTACCAACTAGGGTTGGGCGATGTCAACCACTTTGGCATCGTACGATGTCTAATGTAAAACATCGCGATGGACGATGGCATCGTCGTTGTAGGAGGCAGTAAATTAATTATTTATGAATAATTAATTAATTCATAATTAATTAATTATTTGTAGCCTACTTTTTCAACTACCTGACCCACATGGTCTTTGTTTTACCCATAACCATTTCATAAATAAATAAACTTTTTCTGTGAAACTCTGGCATGAATAGGTGATCTGTATCGTTATAATCGCGTCGACAAACCTGGGTGGTAAAAAATGTGCGCAACCAACAGGAACCAACCAACAGTATCTGAGGTTTTCGCTAAAATTACTATGTACAAGCGTGAAAGCGAAAGATTGAAGCAGTGTACTGACGCTGTGACACGTTACCTGATAGATTCAAATGATTGAAGAGTCGTTAGATAGAGACGAGATCCAGCGGTACATCCGTCCGACATGCACTCTTTTCTTGGGTTTTGTGCTCAAAGCACCTGCTGAACTGGAGCTGGAGCTTAGACGAGCGCATGACAGTGTGTGTGTCTGTGTGTGTGGTCACGTGATGTGCGTTTTCAGCGGGTTAGGGTTAGGTGTGGACGGAGGGCTTTTCAGAAATGCTAGATGAAATGCCAGTGTGGATGTGGATAGTTTTTGTTCTAAAATGCCATTTTGAAACTAAGCTGTATTAGTGTAAATGGGGCCTAAGTGTGTATTTTTGGTGAGCGCGCTTGCGACGGGGGCAGGGCAGAGGATTGCGATGCCAGCTCAGCATCGTATTGTCTATCGGCCATCGGCGATGGACTATAGCATCGTCTATCGACCCAACCCCAGTACCAACCTCAATCCAAAAAACAATGCTAATCAGATACCTACATGAGCAAACCTATTATCTCGTAGTTGACTGTTACTGTACAATCTCACAAACAGCAGTTAAAGTCACAAATGCTCGAAGACTGTGATCATTTGAATCTGTGAATCATTGACTGAAGACTCACTCTGGCCAAATCATTTGAATCATTGACTGAAGACTCACTCTGACCAAATCATTTGAATCTGTGAATCATTGACCGAAGACTCACTCTGGCCAAATCATTTGAATCATTGACTGAAGACTCACTCTGACTAAATCATTTGAATCATTGACTGAAGGCTCACTCTGGCCAAATCATTTGAATCATTGACTGAAGACTCACTCTGGCCAAATCATTTGAATCTGTGAATCATTGACTGTAGACTCACTCTGACCAAATCATTTGAATCTGTGAATCATTGACTGAAGACTCACTCTGACCAAATCATTTGAATCATTGACTGAAGACTCACTCTGACCAAATCATTTGAATCTGTGAATCATTGACTGAAGACTCACTCTGGCCAAATCCTTTGAATAATTGACTGAAGACTCACTCTGGCCAAATCATTTGAATTTGTGAATCATTGACTGAAGGACTCACTCTGGCCAAATCTTTGAATCTGTAAATTATTGACCGAAGACTCACTCTGGCCGAATCATTTGAATCATTGACTGAAGACTCACTCTGGCCAAATCATTTGAATCTGTGAATCATTGACCGTAGACTCACTTTGGCCAAATCATTTGAATCATTGACTGAAGACTCACTCTGGCCAAATCATTTGAATCTGTAAATTATTGACCGAAGACTCACTCTGGCCGAATCATTTGAATCATTGACTGAAGACTCACTCTGGCCAAATCATTTGAATCTGTGAATCATTGACCGTAGACTCACTTTGGCCAAATCATTTGAATCATTGACTGAAGACTCACTCTGGCAAAATCATTTGAATCTGTGAATCATTGACTGAAGGACTCACTCTGGCCAAATCATTTGAATCTGTGAATCATTGACTGAAGACTCACTCTGGCCAAATCATTTCATTCTGTGAATCATTGACTGAATGCTCACTTTGGCCAAATCATTTGAATCTGTGAATTATTGACTGAAGACTCACTCTGGCCAAATCATTTGATTCTGTGAATCATTGACTGAAGACTCACTCTGGCCAAATCATTTGAATCATTGACTGAAGACTCACTCTGGCCAAATCATTTGAATCCTTGACTGAAGACTCACTCTGGCCAAATCATTTGATTCTGTGAATCATTGACTGAAGACTAACTCTGGCCAATTCATTTGATTCTGTGAATCATTGACTGAAGACTCACTCTGGCCAATTCATTTGAATCATTGACTGAAGACTCACTTTGGCCAAATCATTTGAATCATTGACTGAAGACTCACTCTGGCAAAATCATTTGAATCTGTGAATCATTGACTGAAGGACTCACTCTGGCCAAATCATTTGAATCTGTGAATCATTGACTGAAGACTCACTCTGGCCAAATCATTTGATTCTGTGAATCATTGACTGAATGCTCACTTTGGCCAAATCATTTGAATCTGTGAATTATTGACTGAAGACTCACTCTGGCCAAATCATTTGATTCTGTGAATCATTGACTGAAGACTCACTCTGGCCAAATCATTTGAATCATTGACTGAAGACTCACTCTGGCCAAATCATTTGAATCCTTGACTGAAGACTCACTCTGGCCAAATCATTTGATTCTGTGAATCATTGACTAAAGACTCACTCTGGCCAAATCATTTGATTCTGTGAATCATTGACTGAAGACTCACTCTGGCCAAATCATTTGATTCTGTGAATCATTGACTGAAGACTCACTCTGGCAATTCATTTGAATCATTGACTGAAGACTCACTCTGGCCAAACAATTTGAATCATTGACTGAAGACTCACTCTGGCCAAATCATTTGAATCTGTGAATCATTGACTAAAGACTCAATGTGACCAGTGAATTACTAACTGAAGACTCCCTGTCACTGGATCAATTGAATTGGTGAATAATTAACCGGAGACTCCCTGTGACTGAATCATTTGAATCAGTGAATTGTTAACTGGAAACTCATTGTGACTGATTCCTTTGAATCAGTGAGCTGTTAATTGGTAATTCCCGGTAATTAATTGGAGACTAACTGTTACCGAATAGTTTGATTGAGTGAAACTTTAACTGAAGACTCACTGTGATCAGATCACGTAAATCACTGAATCATTGACTGAAGACTCACTCTGGCCATATCATTTGAATCTGTGAATCACTGACTGAAGACTCACTGTGACCAGACAATTTGAATCAGTAAATTATTAACTGGAGACTCCCTGTGACCGGATCAATTGAATCAGTGAATAATTAACTGGAGACTCACTGTGACTGAATCATTTGAATCAGTCAACTGTTAATCAGAGACTAACTGTTACTGAATCTTTTGATTCAGTGAAACTTTAACTGAAGACTCAATGTGACCAGATCATGTGAATCACTGAACTGTTAACTTAAGACTCACTGTTACCAGATCACTGAAATTGTTCGTTCGTGACTCACTCTGACCAGATCATGTGAATAAGTGAATCATTGACTCTCATTAATGATCATTATCCCTTCAATGGAATAGGAATGAGTGTAGTGCCCATCAGAGGGCAATATATTCTGTTTGGAAACCACCATCATATCCTCTTACTGGATCATTCGAATCAGTGAGTTGATAAAGAGAATCCCTCCAGTTCAAACCACTATTCATTTCAGTTATGAAATATATTGAAGTGAAAAGTACTGCACAATATTATGCTTTGAAATGTACTGAAGTAAACGTTAATAAATAACAACACTATGTACAGATACTTGAAAATGTAGTAAAATATTTGTTCAACACTGTAAAAATACAAGAAATTATGCTGGTTTTCATCAATTTTATTCATTTATTTAAAGAGTTAGTTAAAGTCAGCATGAACCAAAAGCTGTGACCTTTTTTTTCGTATTGTGATGCAGTTCCTAGAGAAAGGGAATATTAAATGAGAAAACAGTGGGCGTGGCTTGTTTGTTTCTACTGCATGATGATTGGATGTAGTAAAGTAGGCATTTCATTCTGAAAGATTTGGAAAATGGGTCTTAGAAGAATTATTACAACTTAACAGACTCCACCTGCTCACCATTTCTGTTTGTTGTCGAAACTGACAGTTGGAGGGGCGTGGTTAAGTATTTTAGCCACGCCCAATACCCCAAACAGACGTAGGCCCAATCCCAATTCTACCCCTTAGCCCTTCCCCTTACTCCTACCCCTCGTTTTGCGAGTTCACGTGAAGGTGTAAGGGTGTGCCAATTCTCTTTAGCATGAAGGCATAGGGCTGAGGGGAAAAACTATAGCTCTTGAAATGAAAATCTTGAAAATTTCCCAGAATACACCAGCTACAACAACAGCATGGCTGCACACGGAAGTTAGAAGATGCACAAATTAGTATTTTTGTCATTATTCTGAATTTTTACAACAAACAAGCACGTTTTGTGAAGTTTATTTATAAACTAATTTCGAGAGGATCACGTGCTTATGATTGCTAGCAGCTGGACCCACATTATCCAAATCACCATGCACCAATCAGACGATCCCCAAGCTACTATAAATACCCCGGGTTTCATATCACCACTATCTTCGCTTTGAAGAATCCCCCCTTCCACCCCTATTCCTCCTCTCTTTTAGATGGGTGACACGGTGGCCCAGCGCTTAGCGCTGTTGCCTCACAGCAAGAATGTCAGTGGTTCAAGGCTTTACCAAACCAGCGGGCATTTTCTGTGCGGAGTTTGCATGTTCTCCCCGTGCTCACGTGGGTTTTCCCCGGGTCCTCCGGTTTCCTCCCACCGATTAAAAACATGCAACCTAAGTTATTTATTAATCAACACTATAGACTTACTCACTATCTAGTACCTATCTCGTTAAAGAGAACTACTATCTGCACTTCAATCACTACGATGGGGGAGTTCTCGAGATCTACCTGAGCTTGATCTCCCCTCTCACCTTGCAACGGGAGGGAGCCCCGGGCTCGAGGATCTCATGAGCTCAGGGCTCTCTCCCGGGACAGCATGCCAAACAAGCTTTATAATTAATCATCAGCTAAGTGTGAACTCTTGAAAATACATTCATAATGGCGTTTGTGTGTTACCGTCATGCTTAAAAAAAAAACGATAAAAAAAACGCTAAATTTGGCTATATAATCCATAACTAGATATTAAAGTTTGAGGACAAACTTTATGGTGGCTTGATAAAGCCTGTTAAAAGTAGTATCAAGTTGGCTAAAAGAATGTTTAAGATGACAGCAGTCAACAATGCAACAACTGAAAAGAGTGAAACAAGCCAGTCTAGCATGTTGTTAGCATGTTTCTAGCATGAATTAGCATTATTCTAGTATGAATTAGCATATAATTAGCATGATTCTAGCATGAATTGGCATGATTCTAGCATGAATTAGCATATAACTAGCATTATTATCGCATGAATTAGAATGATTTTAGCATGAATTAGCATAATATTAGCATGATTCTAGCTTGAATTAGCATGATATTAGCATGATTCTAGCTTGAATTAGCATGATATTAGCGTGATTCTAGCATGAATTAGCATATTAGCGTGATTCTAGCATGAATCAGCATGTTACTAGAATGATTCTAGCTTGAATTAGCATGATATTAGCATGATTCTAGCATGAATTAGCATATAACTAGCATGAAATAGCATGATTCTAGCATGAATTAGCATGTTACTAGCATGTTTCTAGCATGAATTAACATGTTGTTAGCATGATTCTAACATGAATCAGCATGTTGATAGCATGAATTTGCATGTTGTTAGCATGATTCTAACATGGATTAGCATGTTGTTAGCATGATTCTAGCAAGAAATAGCATGTAACTAGCATATTCCTAGCATGATATAGCATGTTCCTAGCATGATATAGCATGTTGTTAGCATGGTTCTAACATGAATTAGCATGTTGTTAGCATGATTCTGGCATAAGTTAGCATGTTGTTAGCATGATTATCATGAATTAGTATGTTGTTAGCATGATTCTAGCATGAATTAGCATAATATTAGCATGATTCTAGCATGAATTAGCAAGTTAGCATGTTTCTAGCATGAATCAGCTTGTTTCTAGCATTAATTAGCATGTTGTTAGCATGAATTAGCATGTGCTAGCATGACTAGCATGTCATTAACATGTTTCTAGCAAGATTAGCATGTCAGTAGCATGTTAAAACTTAGCATGTGTTAGAACAGCTAGTCACAGTCTATGGAACAGTTGCTAGGGTGCTAGAATTGGTTGCTAGGGAGTGGCTAGTAAGTTTAAAGGTCATCAGTGATTGGCTGCTGGCTAGACTGAGTTGAATGAGGCCACACTCTAGTCTGTGGGGCAGCCTGATGCAGAGTTATAAGCTCACAAAGGTTGATCCAATGTTAAGTCAATGACAGTCTTTTACAATGGAAGTCTATGGGACAGTTGCTAGGGTGCTGTAAGTGGTTGCTAGGGAGTGGCTAGTAAGTTAAAAAGTCATCAGTTAATGGCTGCTGGCTAGACTGAGTTAAATCAGCCCAGTTAGAAGTCTGTAGGACAGTCTGATGCAGAGTTATGAGCTCACAAAGTTTGACCCAATGTTAAGTCAATGGGACTTTTGGGAAATTTCTGGGTTGTTTTTCGGAAAACCGAAGGTCGGATCAGTTAGAAAAGATATAGCAACCCGAGTCAGACCAGTTTGAAGGTTTGACGAAAGTTTGAAGGATGTAGCTTGAAAGGCTTAAGAGGAGATACACTTTAAAAATAGTCTCAGAAGACAGAAGAAGACGACGGAAGAATAATAATAAGTTTATGTAGAATATCAGAATGGTGGCTTTCTCAAGCCACCATAATAATAGCGTCATGGTGGCACAGTGGGTAGCACAAACGCCTCACAGCAAGAAGGTCACTGGTTCAAGCCCCGGCTGGGACAGTTGGCATTTCTGAAGTTTCCATAATAATAACTTCTGTATAGCAGTCCCACAACATACTTTCATACTTTAATCACATCTGACACTCGATGACCAGAAAAGTCTGGTGACCGGGAATTACCTTTTTTGCAGTGTCTGGTTTTGTTTCCACGTGTTTACACGTTCCATGATGTAAATGCACAATGCAGTTATGATCTTATTGCCACATTATATCATTATGATAACATGATATCGTTGCCTTCAGTGATTTCCTGAAGAAAATACCAAAACATAACACAACTGGAACAACTACAGCAGTTGCCATCGTCTGATCTCATATGAAGCAAGAGATTGCAATGACATATGATGATGTGTGCAGGTGCTGTAGTGCTGTTCCATTTCTTAGGGGTACATTTTGAAGCGCTTCCCCTTCACACTCTGTCTAGGGGTACAAAAATAGATATGGGATTGGGCCATAATCAGAAAATTTAACTGAAAACAAACAGGAAGTGCGTTTTCAGATTTTAAATTTTAGATTACAAGGGCAAACTATTATTTTTCTAAATGACATGCACTGATGAATTGTTCGATGAAACAAAATCAACATGGTTTAGTTTTGATTTCATGTGTACTTTAAATCTAACATCGTAAACCATACACACTACGCTAAATGCTTTCAGACGGATCTCATTCTCTCACAAAAAACCCATAACGTGTCTAATTCCATTGTCAGTCTGACTGGGTTTTCGGGGGTCATTAGAGGGTGAGAAGGAGGGGTCAGATAATCTGTGAATAATGTCGAGGGCGTGAGTTTGTGTGTGTGTGTGTGTGTGTGAGAGAGAGTCAGAGTGAGGGGGTGGAGAGAAACTCCTGGCAGCTCCATCAATTTTTTATTTTGCCACTCAGACAAATGAAACACCCGCCACCCAGAACAAGGGGGACCTTCTGACACTTCAAAGTGAAGCCCTATGGGTGGCTCTGCTCTTGAAGCGGGGCGGCTCCGGGTCTCCAGCGCCCCCGTCTCGGCTGGAGGGCGGCCCGCGCCTCATTAACCCTTAAACAGGCCTGGCGTGAGGCGTGCTCTTCGCCTTTAATTACCCCTGCTCTTTCGGCAAGGCTCTGCTGTTCTCATACCCTGCTCTGAGATGGGGAAAAGGGGGCGACGTACTTCTGGAGGGTTTCGAGCATGTGCTTTAATTGAAAAACCAGATCACTCCTCTTTGCTCTAATTAGCTGGAGAGAAACGCCCCTTGCTGGTGTAGCAGTGTGTGTGTGTGTGTGTGTGTGTGTGTGTGTGTGTGTGTGTGTGTCAAGGCTGGACAACATGAAGAATTTACAAATTTGCTAAGACAAATGTCTTCATGATCACTTTTGATTAGTTAGTTTGAAGAATACTGACTTGTTAATACAATCAAAACTATAAATGTTTAATTTTTTTATATGCAAATTAAAACAAAAAAATATTTTGTTTTAATATTGTAAAGTAATAATTAAAAATGTAAAAATAAAAAAGTTAAAAAATTATTAAAATATATATTTTTTTACAAAATTTAAAACAAGCAGATGCATACAGTTGAAGTCAGAATTATTAAACCCCCTGAATTATTAGCCCTCCTGTTAACTTTTTCCCCCAATTTCTGTTTAACAGAGAGAAGATTTTTTCAACACATTTCTAAACATAATAGTTTTAATAACTCATCTCTAATAACTGATTTATTTTATCTTTGCCATGATGACAGTAAATAATATTTGACTAGATATTTTTCAAGAAACTTCTATACAGCTTAAAGTGACATTTAAAGGCATAACTAGGTTAATTAGGTTAACTAGGCAGGTTAGGGTAATCAGGCAAGTTATTTTATAACAATGGTTTGTTCTGTAGACAATTGGGAAAAAATATAGCTTAAAAAGGCTAATAATTTTGACCTTAAAATGTTAATTAAAAAATTAAAAACTGCTTTTATTCTAGCCAAAATAAAATAAATAAGACTTTCTCCAGAAGAAAAAATATTATCAGAAATACTATGAAAATTTCCTTGCTCTGTTAAACATCATTTGGGAAATATTTCAAAAAGCAAAAAAAAAAAAAAAAATTCAAAGGGGTTCTAATAATTCTGACTTTAACTGTATATATATATATATATATATATTAGTGCTGGGCCGTTATCGGCGTTAACGTGCTGCGATAATGCGATACTCTTATCGCGCGATAAAAAAAATATCGCCGTTAATCTATTCTCAAACTTGGGTTGGGAGCTGGGTCTATTTTACGCAAACTATGGTGATTTTCACCTTGATATATTAGCGCGGATGTATACCTGACCGGTGAGCCATCTGCCCTTCTGAATCAAATCAGTAGGATGCCTGACTCTAACTGCAGTTCGGCGGTTTCACTTTAACTCACGAACATTTCATTAATTCCTTCGTGACAAACTGGGGTATTAGACGCAAATATAGAGTAAGGACTGGTAAAAGAGTTATGGAATTTAATAACGCAAGCCAAATGGTAAGAAAAAAAAACATCCGCATTTCGCTATGTGTGTGTGCGGTCCTTTAGTGACAGCTGCGTGTGGATGTTGTCGGAAAATATGGCGAAAGGTCCTAAAGACCGTTGTGTTTACTTCAATAATGCCACTAATGTCTGCAAACTTCACGTCTTAATTCCTTTTCTGTTTAGTTCAGTTCTGACTTTATTCAGATTAAGGTTATCAGAAATCTCAGTTTGGAGCTTATGTAGGCCTACAGTTCAACATTGATGTTTAACTGAATAAACAGTTAGTAAACACAAGTACATCTTATTGAACATCATTTATTTTCATCACCAATTATCTTAGTAGAACAATTTCTCAAGCAGTTTGTGATGCATTTTGGAAACAGGAGATGAGCCCCTGGTCTAATGCGACACCCGGCTTGAGAAACCTGTTCTCAAAGACATATTATTTGGGTAACACACATATTCTGAATGTTTTCGGCAGAATTGAAATGAACCATTTTAATCT
>LR812524.1:7609481-7681981 GCA_903798195.1 Danio kyathit
GTTACAGAGATACGTCACGATCCCGTGGAGCTAGCCAGAATGAAAACAAAGGAACCGCCATGTTTTTTAATCCGAGACAGCCGAGACATTACATGGAAATACTATATGCATTAAATAACGAGCCATGGATGACCCGAGTTCAAACAAAGCTTGTCGTTGTCTTGATGAACAGCCACAAAGCCAAGAAGAACAAAATCTGCCATGTCCTGATGTTGCTTTACGAGGCCGTCTAAAAGTGCGAGCGGTTAGGGTATACACATAAATACTTATAAATACGTATATAAATGTTCATTACTAACCTTTCTATGAACATGAATTGATTATAACTGCAGATCAATGATAATAACCTATTGTAACGTCTGTGATTATATAAAATAAATAAACAAATGCAACAAATGTGAACACATACAGCCCCTTACCGTCTCCGATATGTAACTAATTACAGAAAAACTACACACAGCATACATTTAGTCCTTATTTGGCTTCAAAGTTACAGTCAGTGCAATCCTCTCATCTGTATCTTTAATCTTCACCAGCACATGTAGCCTCTTGTTAGAAAGTAATTCCCTCATTCCCGAGTTCTTAATAGTCCCCCTGCTGAAAAATCCAGCTTAAACCAGCCTAAACTGGTTGGCTGGTTTTAGCTGGTCGACCAGCCTGGTTTTAGAGGGGTTTTGGCCATTTCCAGGCTGATTTCCAGCCATTTCCAGCCTGGTCTTAGCTGGTCAGGCTGGGAGTTGACCAGCTAAAACCAGCTTGACCAGCCAAAACCAGCTATGTCCAGCTTAAACCAGGCTGGTCAAGCTGGTTTTAGCTGGTTTAAGCTGGTCATTTTCCAGCCTGACCAGCTAAGACCAGGCTGGAAATGGCTGGAAACCAGCCTGGAAATGGCCAAAACCCCTCTTAAACCAGGCTGGTCGACCAGCTAAAACCAGCCAACCAGCTTAGGCTGGTTTAAGCTGGATTTTTCAGCAGGGCAAAAGGCGATGATAATAGTTGCTGAAAGAATCATTTGCTCCTTTGTTTTTTCCGGCTTCTCCTTTGTTTTTTTGTGCTTCACTCTTGCGTTTGTCAGTTTCTGAAAGGATCGGGTGTCAGAAACACTTCATTATTCACGCGCACGTTATTATCATCAGCTCATGAAGTTTGTTATTTCAAATATAGATGTGCGGCGAGCGATCACAAGAAAGTGAAACCGCTCAAGCTTTAGACGGCCTTGTAAACAACAATGGGGCACAGGGTGATTCTGCTCTTCTTTTTGGCTTTGTGGCTGTTCATCAAGACGACGACAAGGTTTGTTTAAGCTCGGGTCGATTATGGCTCGGTATTTATATATATATATATATATATATATATATATATATATATATATATATATATATATATATATATATATATCGTCACCTTGGAATTATAAGGTTCTATCTGCGTTCTGAATGATTTTGAGATATTGAGCTTCAAAGTTTTTGCATTCCATAGCAAACAGTATATGTGTAACATTTGCTTTTTTAAATAAAACGTCTTAAAATGTAAACAACTTCCCATAATGTAAATAAGTTGTCATTTAATAAGAATATGTCAATAACTCAATTTTGACAAAAATGTCAGATAGAACCTTATAATTCTTAGGTGACGATATATATATATATATATATATATATATATATATATATATATATATATATATATATATATATATATATATATATATATATATATATATATATATATATATATATATATATATATATATATATATATATACATATACACACACACACATACAGTTGAAACAAGAAGTTTACATACACTCTAAAAAAAGGAACATAACCATTTTTTAAAAAAATGTCTGATGGTAAATCATACTAATCATTTACTATTTTAGGTCCGTTAGGATTACCTAATTGATTTACATTTGCTAAATGCCAGAATAATGAGAGAATTTTTGTTTTTGAGAATTTTTTATTAATTTCTAGACAGTCAAAAGTTTACACACATTTCCTTGGTATTTTTTTAGCTTTGCTTTTAAACTGCATAACTTTGGTCAAATGTTTTTTGTATCCTTCCACAAGCTTCTCACAATAGTTTGCAGGAATTTTGGCCCATTCCTCCTGACAGAATTGGTCTAACTGAGTCAGATTTGTTGGCTGTCTATCTTTGTCTTCAATCTAAGTTCCATCAGACCACAGGACATGTCTCCTGGTAAGTTAGACCATGTCCTGTGGTCTGATGGAACTAAGACTGAACTGTTTGGCCATAATGACCAGTGTTACATTTGGAGGACAAATGGGAAAGCTTACAAGCCTAGGAACACCATCCCAACTGTGAAGTATGGGGGCGACAGCATTATGTTGTTGGGCTGTTTTGCTGCAGGAGGGACTGGTCCACTTCACAGCATAGATGGCATCATGAAGAAAGAACATTATGTAGAAATACTGAAGCAACATCTCAAAACATCAGCCAGGAAATTAAAACTTGGCCACAAATGGGTTTCCAAACAGACCATGACCCTAAGCATACTGCCAAATTAGTTCAAATGTGCTTTAAGGACAACAGAGTGAACGTTTTGGAGTGGCCATCACAAAGCCCTGAACTCAATCCTATAGAAAATTTGTGGGCAGAGTTGAAAAAGCTTGTGCGAGCAAGACAGCCAACAAATCTGACTCAGTTTCACCAATTCTGTCAGGAGGAATGGGCCAAAATTCCTGCAAACTATTATGAGAAGCTTGTGGAAGGAGACCCAAAACATATGAAAAAAAAAAAATTCTCCCATTACTCTGGCATTTAGCAAATGTGAATGTTTTAGGTAATCCTAACGGACCTAAAATAGTAAACGTTTTACCATCAGACATTTTTTGAAAAATGGTTATGTTCCTTTTTTTTAGAGTGTATGTAAACTTCTGGTTTCAGCTGTATTTACATTCATTCATTCATTTTCTTTTCGGCTTAGTCCCTTTTTTAATCCGGGGTCGACACAGCGGAATGAACCACCAACTTATCCAGCACACGTTTTATGCAGCGAACGCCCTTCCAGGTGCAACCAATCCATACACACTCATACACTACGGACAATTTAGCCAACCCAATTCACCTGTATCGCATGTCTTTGGACTGTAGGGGAATCTGGAGCACCCGGAGGAAACCCACGCGAATGCAGGGAGAACATGCAAACTCCACACAGAAACGCCTACTGACCCAGCCGAGGCGCGAACCCGCGACCTTCTTGCTGTGATGCGATAGCACTACCTACTGTGCCACTGCGTCACCTTGTATATACATATATAATTACGGTGTAATGTCTAGGCTGTGTATTTCAAAATGGTGCTGCCTTTGGTTTCGTTCTTCTAACTTGTGCACGAGCTAGTGACGTATCTCTGCAAACCAAAAACGTTCAGCTAAGTGTCTTGCTCCACCTTTTGGTACCCTTTTGTTGTGCTAAGTACCCTTCCGAAAGGGTACCCAAGTGGTACGGTTTGCATTTTGGTACCTTTTGACAGTGGAAACAGCCATAAAAGCGTACCGAAGCGTACCGAAGCGTACCGTACCGTACCATACCACACAGTTGAAACGGGCCAATAGTTACAATTTTTTGGTTAAAAATGGTGTAATGTAAACGTACACTGGGTTGGGACTTTAGTATTGCACATGTATCATCAGAGTAACTGTAAACTAACATGTTTTTTTAAGCTATAAATCTAGAATAGTTTATAGGATGAACAGCAATGCTCCTAATACTGAGCCTTGTGGTACTTGTGAAAGATATTAGACTTCTTTATTCACAGCTATAAACAGATAGTGGTCAGACATATCTTGACCCATCAAAGAACACATATGAAACACATTATGGGAACACAAATGAGGGTTCTAGATTTTGAAGAAGAGTAATCAATAGTGTGCAGTAGGCCAGTGTGAACAGCCGGTTAATAATACATGAACTGGGCAATATGATCCGACCCCATGTCTGCCAACCCCACGTCATCCTATTTTCAGCACAGAAACAAACCTGAACATGAATCCACTGCTGTAACCATTCAAGAAGCTCAGCCAATCAGCAGGGCAGATTAAGGCTCTACCGCAGGTCTCCTTCTCAAACCACTGGAGACTGAAGCAAAGAAGAGAAAATGAGGAGAGGAAGGACAGTTTCTGAGATAAGCATATACACCGTAGTTCACTCAAAAATGTAAATTCTGTCATATTCTGTCCTATTTAGTTGCTTCACCAGACAACAAAACAGAAGATATTAAGTAGAATGTATATGCAGCTCTGAACTGAAAGGGAAAAGGGATACTGTCAAGCTTTAAAAATTATAAACAGAACCCTAAAATTAGTCCATATGACCACACAAAGGCTGTGTGATAAGAACAGATTCACACTGTTATTTAAAAAAAAACAATAACAGTGAGTATAGAATTAGTAATGAGTACTGATTTTTTAGGTAAACTATATATTTTAATGTTATAGAACTTATGATTTGACGCCACTTAAAAAAAGACAAATGTCATAAAATTGAATAATAATAATAATAATAATAATAATACTAATAATAATAATAATATGTGATGTAATATTTTTTAGTACAGTTTTATTTATTGTAATTAACTGTATCATTAATAGCATAACAAAAAGCAACAATGTTCACTTCTATATAATATAATATAATATAATATAATATAATATAATATAATATAATATAATAGAAAAATTGTATTATAAATAATTTAATATAAAATGACAGAAGTTTAATTTAAATAAAAAAAATAAATCATTAATTAATTCATACAATTAATATAAAATATAATATAACATAAAATATAATATAATAGTTGTATTCTATATAAATTAATGTAAAATGACAGAAGTATAACTGTTTAATTGAACACTATATTTAAAATATAATTAAATATAATATGATATAATATAATATAATATAATATAATATAATATAATATAATATAATATAATATAATATAATATAATATAATATAATATAATATAATAAATGTATTATAAATACTTTAGTATAAAGTGAGAGAAGTTTAAATTAAATATAAATAAATAATTAATTAATTAATTAATTAATACAATTAATAAAAATATAATATAATATTATATAATATAATATATTAATAGTATTATAAATAATTTAATATAAAGTGACAGAAGTTTAAATTTAATGTAAATACATGAATAAACATCTAAATTAATTTATTATTAATTAATATAATTAATAGAAAAAAGAATATATAATATAATATAATATAATATAATATAATATAATATAATATAATATAATATAATATAATATAATCACATATTGACGACGTGGTGGCGCAGTAGGTAGTGCTGTCGCCTCACAGCAAGAAGGTCGCTGGTTCGAGGTTTGCGTGGGTTTCCTCCAGGTGCTCTGGTTTCCCCCACAGTCCAAAGATATGCAGTACAGGTGAATTGGGTAGTCTAAAATTGTCCGTAGTGTATGAGTGTGTATGGATGTTTCCCAGAGATGGGTTGCAGCTGGAAGGGTATCCGCCGTGTAAAACATGTGCTGGATAAGTTGGCGGTTCATTCCGCTGTGGCGACCCCAGATTAATAAAGGGACTAAGCCGAAAAGAAAATGAATGAATGAATGAATGAATGACCACATATTTTAGTATATTTTAATATATTATATTATATAATTATATAATAATCTAATATAAAGCAGCAAAACTTGATATTACAATTTAACAATGCAATTAAACAAATGTATTATTATATAATCTCATCATGTTCTCCAATAATAACATAATTATATATATATAAAACATTAAATCATTCATAAAATAAATAATGCAAATGACTACTTTATTAAAATGTATGCATCAAATGTCTTTCCTAGAAAATATACCCATGTAGGTACTGAAGTAGCTTCAAAGAACTCTATGCATAAGAAAGGCGTCAGTGTGGTTCAGCTCTACTACTATGGTACATTCTGGATTAAAAGCACTACATATATATCCATATGTGTGTGTATATGGCATCGCTGTATGATTTAACCAGTGTGTGTGTGTGTGTGTGTGTGTTGTGGGTCTGCGGGTGTTAGAAGCCAGTGCAGGGACAGCTGCTGCTCTCTGCCGGAGCTGGAATGAATAGATTATGAGCAGTAATTAGACGTACATGGAAATCAATGCACTCATGGCATAGAGCTGGAGGCGATGAGAGCAGATGAGAGGCTCTGCAGCAAGGGCCCCTGCGGCCCCTGAGAGAGGAAGACACACACCAGGAGACTGAGTGACAGCAGCGAAACACACAAATGTGCACTTTGCAGTCAAAACCCTACAGTATATAGATTCATACGCTCTCCAGTGGCCTTGTTTCTGATCTTGTCCTCTTCACACTAGAGGTCTGCTAACCAGCTCATAATTCTGGCTTGGGTTTGGTAAGTTTTCATTTATAACTGTAGATTCGGGTACGGTAATGATTTATTATTATTATTATTTTTACAAACTTGGGTGTCTGGGCATTTTTGAGGCTCAAAAATGAGAGTTTTTCTCATAAAATATTCTGTAAAAGGTGATCAGCAGGAAAGTTGCTGAATAATTCAGAGTTTTTATCTAGCTGTCAACATGTGGGAATGGGTGACTGACAGATCCGGAATCTGTGTTTTTGTGAGAGTGGGAATATAAATCCTGTGGCTCTACAGATGTGCTCGTTTATTGTATTTTGATACTGATAACTTGATACTGCTAAAAAAATGTTTAGTTTTATTTCACCGATTACCAGGGGCAGATTTAGTGATTTTGGGGCCCTAAGCAATTGCAGCTATGGGACCCAAGTCCTGAAATACATCCTTTCTACTTTTATTTAATTTTTATTTATATTGCTGTTTTTTTTTTTAGATCACTCAATCATCTTTTCGACATTTTAAATGAATGCAATCTTTACATTTTAAGTGATTAATTTTCTAACAAAAAATAATATATATATATATATATATATATATATATATATATATATATATATATATATATATATATATATATATATATATATATATATATATATATATATATATATTTAAATTTGACTGCTGGACTGCCCCTTGTCAGATATTTTAGTTTGTAATATTATCATTATTACATAACAATACATTATTATAATAATATTATATTTGATTTTATACAAAATAATATTTAATTATGTTAAAATTGTATTTAACTCTCACCAAAAAAAAAAAAAAAAAAATGGTAGAAAACGTATGTTATAAATTTAGTTTTTAGGTATAATTTATATTTCTAGATATTTATTGGTGGCCCCTAGATTTTCTGGGGCCCTAAGCGGCTGCTTACCTTGCTTATTGGTTAAATTCACCCCTGCTGATGACCCAAATTAGTTGGTAAAACAAACAGTTTTAGGAAGGCATCTCAGGTGAAAAGGGAGAAAATTGTTTCCATTTCATTGATTCCATTTTTTTTTTTTTTTTTTTTATAAATGTTTACTGCAAGTATGAATTAAAATAAGTAATGACTTCCATACACTGTAAAAAAATAGATTATTTTATGTTTTTTTTTCGGCAGCTGGGGTGCCGGAAAAAAAAACATAAAATAGCGGCCATTAAATTACAGACACTTAGGCCCAATCCCAATTCTACCCCTTAGCCCTTCCCCTTACCCCTACCCCTCGTTTTGCGCGTGCCCGCCAAGGGGTAGGGCTGTCCCAATTCTCTTTAGCTTGAAGGCGTAGGGCTAAGGGCTAGGGGTATACACCCCTTCGAACGAAGATTTTCCAGGAGCACACTTCAAACGGAGGGGTAAGAATATTTCCCAGAATACAGCTGACACAACTGAACCCGGAAGTAAGGAGATCCACAAATTAGTATTTTTTGTCATTATTACGAATTTTTATGACAAACAAACACATGATTTATTATATTCATAACCGCGTTCATGTTTTACGGTCATGCTTTTAAAAAAAAACCGCAAAAAAAAAAACGCTAAATTTGGCGATCTATAATCCCTAATAATAACTCCTGTACAGCAGTCCTACAACATTCTGTCACTCGATAACACTCGAATACCCTGTCAGAGCAGTCTAGTGGCTGAAAATGAGCTTTTTACAGTGTCTGCTATAATGTTAATGTTGTTTTCGTGTGTTTACATAGATGAATATGGCCACTGTGTAAATACACAGTACAGTTACGATCTTATTGTCACATTAGATCGTTATGATAACATAATATATACCTTCAGTGATTTCCTGAAGATAAACACCACAAAATAACACTACTGCAATAACTACAGCAGTCGCCATCGTCTGATCTCATATGAAGCAAGAGATCGTGATGACATATGATGACGTGTGCAGGTGTTGAAGTGCTGTCCCAATTCTTAGGGGTAAGTTTTGAAGCCCTTCCCCTTAACCCTCGGTTGTAAGGGCCAAGGGGAAGGGGAAGGGGTAGGGGTAGGGGTACAAAAATAGAATTGGGATTGGGCCTTACTCTAAAATAATGGACGTTAAATTACAGAAATTCCCTTAAATTTAAATTTCTGGTAAATATCTGTAATACCGTCTGTTATTTTACGGTAAATGTCAGTAATTTAATTGCCGTTTTTACTTTTTTTTTTTTCAGCAGCTGGGGTGCCCGTAAACCCCGTAAAATAACGGCCATTCAATTACAGACATTTACTGTTTTTCGACAGTGTACAAGCTGAATTTTAAGCATAAAAACAAAACTTTATTTGTTTTTAATATTAAAGTCAAAGGTTTTTACAAACTATAGTTCTGTTTTTTGTTGTTGTTTGTTTTTACAATTTTGCACAATTTTTAAAATAGTTTTTACAGTTTTTACAACTATTTTTCCTTCACACAGAAATGCCAACTGGCCCAGCTGAGGCTCAAACCAGCGACCTAATTTGTTTTTAATATTAAACTCAAAGGTTTTCTGACAATTCTGACTATTTTTCCTCCTCAATTCAAGTTTGCTTAATTTTTTAGGCTTTCTCTGAAATCTGAGTTTAAATCTCACAATTCATATTTTATTGATCTGAATTCTGAGTTAATGTCTTGCAATTTTTACTTTTTTCAAATTTTAAGCTTAAATCTTACAATTTGATACGTTTTTTTCTGAGTTTATCACCATATACAGTAATATATATTTTTTTTAAATTCTAAGTTTATATCTCCTAGATTTTATTATGTATTTGATATCTAAAATTCTTATATTAAGTAAACAGATTATATCTTGCAATATCAAGATTTTGTGGGGAAAAAAAAGATTCCCGAGATGTTTGACAACATTTGTTTCAGAAATCTATGGCACAAACAGACAAAGTGCACATACAAACAAGTCCAAATCAATAACCATGGCTTCTAGTGACCAAGATCTTGTTTCCGAACTTTATTTCCGAACTAAGACTAATAGACTAATTTTCACGAATATGTAAGCATGCTTGTACCACTTGACTTCAGGAATATAAAATGATAGTACCAGTCAGGTGAGATCAGCTTCAGCCTTAAATTTAGACCTTAGGTATTTAATATTCTGCAGTATTCCAAATCCTACAGCCATATTCAGTGTGTTTTTGAAGTCATGGCTCATGTATAGGCATGCATGTTCGCGTAAATCCCCTTTTTACAAGACGTAATTTTGCTCTAATTTTTCTCTAAGATGTGAGCCTCCAAGACTTCAGTACTCATGAACATGCTGGGAACATCTTTACCACGGACATTTCTTCTGGAATCTACCACTGGCTCTGATGTACATCCATTTTCTGGTTAAACAAGATCTTGTTTCCGAACAGGCCTTTATTTCAGAACAATATTCAAAATCCTACAGCCATATTCAGTGTGTTTTTGAAGTCATGGCTAATGTATAGGCATGCATGTTCATGTAAAACCCTTTTTTTTTTTGCTAAGATATGAGCCCTAAGACTTCAGTACTCATGAACATGCTGGGAACATCTTTACCATGGACATTTCTTCTGGAATCTACCACTGGCTCTGATGTTCATTCCTTTTCTGGTTAAACAAGATCCATAGTTAGTTTTGAGTGTCTATTAGACCAGATGTGTCCAAATATGCTTCTAAGGGTCACTGTCCAAATAATGGCAGTGAATGGTGATAGGTTTTTAGATAAAAAAATACGAGTCCAAATCAATAACCATGGCTCCTAGTGACACACCGAGGTCTTGTTTCCAAACAGGCCTTTATTTCAGAACAATATTCAAAATTCTACAGCCATATTCAGTGTGTTTCTGAAGTCATGGCTAATGTATATGCATGCATGTTCGCGTAAAACCCCTTTTTACGAGGGGTAAATTTCCCCCTCTCCTCCGCGTTCTCCCTGGAGTCTCACTCTTCCGCCCGTCTCCGTGTTCGGCCGTGGGCAGAACCTGTCTGTGATCATGGCAGTAATGAACATATGGGTCTGTCTGTGATCCTACAGCCGACTTTAATCACCACACTGCCCACACACACACACACACACACTCAGCCTGAAGACAAACTCCTGCCGCTCTGTGTTGCACACCACTAAAATACCTTTAATGAGATGCCTGCTCAAAAAAAAAAAAGGAAAATAAACTAGATTTGCATTTCCTGGAGGAGACAGCAGTGCTTGCAAGGCAGAGTGTTAAAGTTTAGGTTTTAATCTCGAGTTCAGCAGGAAATGTTGCATCAGAGATGCTTTCTGTTGCCATGATAGATTTACTGTCGACTGTATATTAGTGTTAAGTGGCCATAAACTGTTGGAGAGGAGCGCTAAAAAGGCCAATCGCGATGGAAGAACGTTTTTCAATTCAGTGTGCCAGTATATTGATGACATCACAGTTATGATTTTGAGATTTTCAAATGTCAATCTCAAACTAACACTAACGTTTTTGAAATGTTTGAATGATTCCCCATGGCTGCCTTTAATTGTAAAATATTAATAGTTTCTATATTCTCGCTAACTCAATTAGTTCATTGCCAGTTTTATCAAGGGTCACCACAGAGGAATGAACCACCAATAACTCTGGCACATGTTTTACACAGCTGATGCCCTTCCTGTCGTAACCTAGCAATAAGAGTACAATTCTCAGTGCTGGGAAAGATCCATACAATGATAACTCAGCAGTAATTTCTCACCCCATAGACTTCCATTCATATGGATGCGAATGTGGCAGGGGTGCGCTCCCAAAACCATCGTTAGCCAACTAAGGTCGCAAGTTCCGTCATTACAAACATAGTTCGTTGATTTGCTGTTTCCCAAATGCATCACTCCAACAAACATTCGCAAACTGCGTCGCAAACTTGAGCACTTGAAACGACACCTCTGGAGCTGCAATTAGAAGCATAGTTACTGGCTGTGTTCTATTCCCACTTATCCCCCCTATGCCCTATTCATTTAGAACATTCTAACATTCAAAGTTGGAATTATTAAAAATAAAAAAGCATTAAGGTAATCTCTCTTAGGTGTAATTTGCATTCAAAGTATTTTTACAGTTCAGTTTTAGCGATCTTCATGTTTACAATTGTGCTCCCTTCGCAGTGTACTTTGAAAACATTGATATCATTTTGAACACAGCCTCATGGCGAAAGCTATAGGTATATTTAAAAGTGGAAATTATGTTACGTCTCCAAAGCTTGTGAAAATAAAAAACATAGCATACGTTAATTCTTTTATATTATAGTGGGTTATTTATTAAGTATCTCTACTGTATGGACATGGGCCTGTTGGTTAGAACTTTCTGCTGTGGTTTTCATGTGTCAAATTGTAATTTTTAAAAAATAAATAAACAATATCCTAAATAATAATAATAATAATAATAATGATGATGATGATAATAATAATAATAATCATCATTAATATTATTAATATTATTATTAAAGCAAATATATTTATAATAAATCGCCTCATTATTTATTTATTTATTTATTTATTTATTTATATGATTTATATATGATATTAGAATAGTGTTAGCTTTTGTAAGTGATTTTATGTTTTAGAATAGAATATGTAACGTTCAACTTCTCAATAACAATAGTAAAGCAAACACAGGCCCAATATGTGCCTTTTACATTTATTTTAATTAATATGGAAAACGAGTGCATGTTTTTACCAAAACTAATGTTGGATTTTATTTTAAATGCGTGTTTGTGTAAAACAATATAATTTGCACAAATAAATGATGGGGTTGTTCTCTAAAGAAGTTACTCCACCCCGTTTAGAGCATCATTATGGGCGTTTTACATTATAACTAACGTGGTTCAAGCGATGGATCTGCAACAGAGACACTACGGGTTTTGGAAAACACTCGTCGCTACATTGTTCTTTTGCCAAACGATGCATCGCACTATGATAGTTCAGCTGCGAGTTACGTCGTTGTTTGGGAAACGCACCCCTGAATGGCAAGTTTTGTAAACTCTGGTGAGCGGCAAAATTGCATCACATGTTTGCGAGAGACCAATAAGCTTATTTCACGCGGCTGCCATTTTAAAGAATGAAAGCGAGGCTGCGGTGGGAAGAAACCCGGAAGTATATGATCAGCACTGTAAACATTGCAACAACATGCTGTGGACTGCAAACCTCCAGCTGTTGCCGCAATTTCAAAATGCAGAAATGGTGTAAACATCACTTTAATATCATTCAGGGGTGTGTTTCCCAAACAACGACGTAACTCGCGGCTGAACTATCATAGTGCGATGCATCGTTTGGCAAAAGAACAATGTAGTGACGAGTGTTTCCCAAAACCCGTAGTGTCTCTGTCGCAGATCCATCGCTTGAATCACCTTAGTTATAACGTAAAACGCCCATAATGATGCTCTAAACGGGGTGGAGTAACTTCTTCAGAGAACAGCCCCATCATTTCTTTGTGCAAATTATATTGTTTTACACAAACACGCATTTAAAATAAAATCCAATATTAGTTTTAGTTAAAACATGCACTCGCTTTCCATATTCATTGAAATATTTGTAAACATATAGGGCCTGTGTTTGCTTTACTAATATTATTGAGAAGTTGAACATTACATATTCTATTCTAAAACATAAAATCACTTACAAAAGCTAACACTATTCTAATATCATATATAAATCATATAAATAAATAAATAAATAATGAGGCGATTTATTATAAATATATTTACTTTAATAATAATATTAATAATATTAATGATGATGATGATGATTATTATTATCATTATTATTATTTAGGATATTGTTTATTTATTAAAAAAATTACAATTTCACATGCAAACCACAGCAGAAAGTTCTAACCAACAGACCCATGTCATATACAGCAGAGAAACTTAATAAATAACCCACTATAAAATAAAAGAATTAACGTATGCTATGTTTTTTATTTTGACAAGCTTTGGAGACGTACTGTAACATAATTTCCACTTTTAAATATACCTATAGCTTTCGCCATGAGGCTGTGTTCAAAATGATATCAATGTTTTCAAAGTGCACTGCGAAGGGAGCACAATTGTAAACATGAAGATCGCTAAAACTGAACTGTAAAAATACTTTGAAAGCAAATTACACCTAAGAGAGATTAACTTAATGCTTTTTTATTTTTAATAATGAATGAATGTTAGAATGTTCTAAATGAATAGGGCATAGGGGGGATAAGTGGGAATAGAACACAGCCAGGAACTATGCTTCTAACTACAGCTACAGAGGTGTCGTTTCAAGAGCTCAAGTTTGCGACGCAGTTTGCGAATGTTCGTTGGAGCGATGTATTTGGGAAACAGCAAATCAAAGAACTATGTTTGTAACGACGAAACTTGCGACCTTAGTTGGCTAACGATGGTTTTGGGAAACGCACCCCAGTTTAGTTAAATACAAGCAATAAAAAACATATTAGGCATCAAACAACATCACAATCTCTTTAAGAGTAATACGCTTAAGTGTCCTCCTAGGCTTCAGTTCATGGCCCCAGGAAAACACTGTGGGGACGCTTCTCTGTAAACCGGTGAGTGATAAAACAATGCAGTCATCTGTAGCACACCCTTGTGTTGCCTGTAATAGTGTTGTCCCGGTACTGAAGTTTTAAAAACAATAATTTCCCGCTAACATTTAAGCGCCGCAGAGCGTGTTCGTAAACAGCGCTGATTTCCCATTGTGTTCACCAGTACTCAACAGAAATGACTGTGATAGGCCGTGAAGGTTATCAGTTCACCGCTCTTCACTGATTGCAAACACAGATACATGGACACTGGCGTTTTAAAGCCACGAAGATCAGTTGACTCTTAACCTTTACGGCCAATCACAGTCATTTCTGTTGAGCACATGAACACAATGGGCAAATCAGCACTGTTTAAGAACGCCATCAACGATGCCTTAAATGTTAACGGGAAATGGACGTTTTTTTTAATTCAGTATTTCGATTTTAATCATAAGATAAACACACACACAAAAAAATCCATCTAGAGCTCACCAGTTTCTCTCCTCTACCATGGCTCTCAGCCTCACCCCTCACACAAGCCGACGAATCAGAGGTTTTGCACTTCGAGTCACCCGTGATATGTAGTTAATGTTTTTGAGAGGTGCACATCACCTACATCAGGCTACAGCAAAGGGTACCTGTGCAAAGGCACCGCCGGACCATCTATGCACATTTGATGCAGAAGTATAAATCAGCCTTGAGTCACTGTGTCGCCTGTTTCTTTGGATATTTTTTAAAATACAGTTTATTTATTTTTTTATGTCAAAGCATTTTTAGCATCATTACTCCAGTGTCAGTGCCACAAGATCTTTTAGAACAGTTTTTAAAAAATACATTTGCTGCTCAATTTCTTCATTCTAGATTATTTTCAATGTTAAAATGGTTGTGCAGCTTTAGATTTTTGTGGAAACTGTTATCAATTCGATTTTTTGCTATCTTTGATCAACAGAAAGTTTAAAATAAAATGGTATGATTGGTAATATATTAGGAAAACAATCATATAACATGTAATATCATGTTGAAGTCAGAATTATTAGCCCCCCTGAATTATTAGACGGCTTGTTTATTTTTTCCCCAATTTCTGTTTAACAGAAAGAAGTTTTTTCAACACATTTCTCAACATAATAGTTTTAATAACTTATTTCTAATAACTGATTTATTTGATCTTTGCCATGATGACAGCAAATAATATTTTACTAGATATTTTTTAAGACACTTCTATACAGCTTAAAGTGACATTTAAAGGCTTAACTAGGTTAATTAGGTTAACTAGGTAGGTTAGGGTAATTAGGCAAGTTATTGTATAACGATGGTTTGTTCTGTAGACTATCAAAAAAAAAAATTGCTTAAAGGGGCTAATAATTTTGACCTTAAAATTATTTAAAAAAAATTGCTTTTATTCTAGCCGAAGTAAAACAAATGAAACTTTTTCCGAAAGAAAAAATATTATCAGACATACTGGGAAAATTTCCTTGCTCTGTTAAACATAATTTGGGAAATATTTAAAAAATAATAATAATTCAAAGGGGGGCTAATAAGTCTGACTTCCACTGTATATAATTATGACTAATGGTGCCCAAACATTTTCTTATAAAGGGCCAAAAGTTTGCCTGTACATGTTTGCCTAATATAGCAAACATGTACAGTATTGCATTAAAGTTGCCATGGATAATTTCCTAATTTATTTAATAATATTCTAAAATAAATGTAAATAAACTTACATCTAATAATGAATTTATTACAATAAAAAACAAATAATTAATGTTAACACTATGGAGTTAAATGCTGTATACACTAGTCAAGTTCAGTTCAGTTCAGTTAGTTTATTTATGTAGCACATTTTTTACAACACAAAGTTTCCCAAAGTGCTGAACACAATCAATGCTATTAAAATAAAACCTACATCACATACATAACAATTAAAACATAAAGACAAACCCCTCAACAGTAAAAAGGCTCAAATGCTAAAGAACAAAGGTGGAGTTTCAGAAGCTTTTTAAAAACAGATAGAGTTAAAGCGTGTCTGACGTGGGGTGGAAGACCGTTCCAGAGTTTTGGGGCGATAACAGCGAAAGCTGGATCCCCACTTCGCCTACACCGGGACCTTGGTACCGAAAGAATAAACTGATCAGAAGACCTTAGTGACCTACCAGGATTATATACCTGTATGAGGTCTGATAAGTAAGGTGGTGCCAGATTATTTAAGGATTTAAAAACAAACATTAATAGTTTAAAATCAATCCGTGACCTAACAGGCAGCCAGCCCAGAGAGGAAAGAACTGTGGATATGTGCGCATACTTGCGAGTCCCTGTCAGAAGTCTCGCAGCCGCATTTCTGAATAATTGCAATCTATTCAGGGCATTTTGACTAATACCCATAGAGAGTTGCAATAGTCAAGTCCTCCCAAAATAAACAGCCTGATCTCACGAGGAAACGTAAGTATTTTACGTTTTGTCAGTTTAGTGGCTAATTCGTACGAATTCGTACGAGTTCAGTCGTACGAAAATGTACGATTTTAAAAAGGAGGCGTGGCACCTAACCCCACCCCTAACCCCAACCGTCATTGGGTGATGGGCAAATCGTACTAATTTGTACGAACTAGATCGTACGAATTCATACGAATTAGCCACTAATCAAAAAGTTACGAATTGGCCGTGAGATAGCGTTGAAATAAAAGCATGGATCATCAAGTTCCATCATCAAGTTGCAGTATTTACATAAAAAGTGGCAGTATTTACATAAAAAACAAAAAAGAAACAATAAAACGTAATGCTTAACAATAAAACAAACAAAATGTTAACTTCATATAAATAAATACCTGTCATTCTCCTTCTCTTCTCGGATGGGATGGTAGGCCAAATCAAATGTTAGCATGGGCCAACTTTGGCCCACGGGCTCTAGTTTGGACATCCCTAATTAAGACTTTTTTTATTAGTCCCATTAATGCCAGCATATCTATATATCTGATACTGTGATTTCTTTCCAGATAAGTGATATTGCAGCCTGATCTCACGAGAAAACGTAACTATTTTACATTTTGTCAGTTTAGTGGCTAATTTATGCGAATTCGTTCAGTCGTACGAAAATGTACAATTTTTAAAATAAGGTGTGGCACCCAACCCTCATTAGGGGATAAGTAAATCATACTAAATTGTACAAATGAGATAAAACGATTTCATACGAATTAGTCCCTAAATCAAAAAGTTACGAATTGCCGTGAGATAGCGTTGGATATTCAATCATCATATATGATGTGACAATATGATTTCACCAAACTTTTTAAAAACTATACTAAAAGAAGAGAATGTAGTAGTTTAGACATTAAAATGTGCTTCAATTTTTCTCTAAGATGTGAGCCTCCAAGGCTTCAGTGCTCATGAACATGCTGAAACATCTTTACCACGGACATTTCTTCTGGAATCTACCACTGGCTCTGATGTACATCTCCTTTGTGTGTTAAACAAGATATTCGTTTCGGGTGTCTATTAGACCAGAGGTGTCCAATTCTGTTCCTGAAGGATCCATATAATAGCAGTAAATGATGACAGGTTATGGTTATTAAATGGTTATAAAAAATAAACAAGTCCAAATCAATAACAATGGCTCCTGGAGACACATCGAGGTCTAGTGAAGCGAAATGATTGGTCCATGTAAGAAATTGAACATTATTTACAATATTATTAGCTTTCATTCTGGTAAAATAGTTTGCGCCCCATGTAGAGCGAATGTAGTCCGATCCCTTTAACTGGTGCTGTTTTGGGGAGGTTACTAAAACAAAGATCTCTTTCCACATGTTGTACATTGCTTTATTACTAGTTTTACAGTGCTGTTTTTGTAACAGAGGCTGGTGCTCAGCTTATAAATATATATATACATTTATGGATTTATTTACACACTTATAGTGTCATCAAGAGACCTATTTCACACAGCCACTCATGTGATATTGCACATTTATTTAAAGCCATGGCAAAACAAACAACCGAGGCTTATTTGAAGTGATGTGGAGTGGGATTAAACTGTGAGAACGGGACGCTGAACAGCTTTTATTAGATAATGTTTGTCAAGAACCGGGAACAATCTTCAGCAATTCTGTCCTGTCCCAGTCTCGGATAATGCTCAATAACAGGGACGCCCCTAGACAAATTTACACAGAAAATGGTTTTGAATGCTTTTAATCTTTCCGTACGGGTGAACCAGGAGTCTGTTTGAACAATGATTCAGACAGATCTCATTTAAATGTAATGAAGACATGATCCTCAACCCCGCCATGATCCATGAGCTCATTAGTCTGAGGAAGTGCGGATCTACGTGTGCTTAGGCCTGTATTTATATTCCAGTATTTTTGGGGTGAAGGATTACAATCGTGCATATGAAGATTCATCATGAGCTGACTTTTGACTCTGCTGATCAGGGCAATTTTGAGAGCCTCATTTTTCATTGTTTCTGCTGTGAATCTGATGGAAAACGGATGGAATAATTTCATCCAAAATTTTGGTGAAATGTTTTAAATTTAGTAAAGCAAAATTTAAGATGACGTGCTCTGTTAAAATAAGTTTAGTTTATTTATTTATTTATAAAGCGCAATAAAACAACAGTTGTTGACCATTGTGCTGTACAAACCTAAAAACTAATTCGTCACCTTAGAATTATAAGGTTCTATCTGACATTTTATCAAAATTTAGTTATTCACATATTCTTATTAAATGACAACTTATTTACATTATGTGATGTTTTTGTATAAGTTGTTGACATTTTAAGACCTTTTATTAAAAAGACAAAAAAGGTTTTATCTACAAAGTCAAACTCTAGCTTGGCTTAATAAGGTTCTTTCTGTGAGCCAATCAGCATTTCGAATGCACGCCAATCAGAATCAGCTTTCCTTGTCATTTTGCCGCATTGCTCCAGTGACAGCAGGAAAGACCAGAAAGAAACACAAAATCAGAATCGAGTAAATAATGCCGCACCACACAATATTCAGAAGAAATCTGAAACTGAAAAAGTGTGTAAATGTTATGATTTAGAAGCGTTTTTTGACATAAAATGTTACATTTTAAATTGTTGAAAAAAAAACATTATTAAAAAAATCAATAAAATGTAAAATATTTTTATTTGTGTGCATATATAGTCAGCGAAACATTTTTCAGTGTTTATTAAAATTAAAATTTTGTATCCTTAAATTTAATATTAAGCCTTGAAGGGCAAATACTAATTCATGGGGCATATAATACAATAAATATAATTAAATAATTCATATTAAGTATATAATTCATATTAATTACATAAAATTAACAGCTGCACTGGACAAAATATTTAGCACAGCCTTGTATGCTTAATTTGAACAAGAAAAAATAATCATCCTAAAACACTGAATAAATGTTATAGAAAGCAAAAAAACTTTACATAATTGATTTGTGTTGGCACAACATGAAGTAATTAAGTTAACTCATCAGTTGTTACAAATTTAAGTGGACTGAACAAAAAACGATTAAGTTGTCCCAACGAAATCTCAAGAATTGTGTTGTTTCAGCTCATTTTAAATAAGTAGTCTGAACAAACAACATTTTTTTTAATGATTCAAAGTCAAGCCTCATCCTTCATTTCTTCTTAATAAAATAAAATAAAATAGCTGAACATTATCCGGCATTTCAAATCAAATGAAATATTATGTGTGGTCCTCATAATATCAGAATATTTAATCCTATAAACTTGCCATCCCTTCTCTGCTCTGATTACTTTTTTTACTGAAATGAGGGCGGGATCAACCTGTCAATCAAAGAAGATCCACCAATAGCAAACCACACCCATCCAACATTCCAAAACTTATATATATATTTTTGCTGCTTGTTCAAACTACTTATTTAAAATGAGGTGAAACAACACAATTATTGAGTTTTTTCCCCCCTGGCAACTTAATTATTTCATGTTCAATCAACTTAAAATTGTAAAAACCATCAAGTTAACTTAATCGATTTTTGTTGGGACCACATGAAGGATTTAAGTTAACTTATTATTCATTAATTTTCCTTTCTGCTTAGTCCCTTTATTAATCCGGGGTCCCCACAGCGGAATGAACCGTCAATTTATCCAGCACATGTTTTACACAGCGGATGCCCTTCCAGCTGCAACCCATCTCAATCACACTCATACATTACGGACAATTTGGCCTGAACATAAACTCCACACAGAAACGCCAACTGACCCAGCCGAGGCTCGAACCAATGACCTTCTTGCTGTGAGGCGACAGCACTACCTACTGCACCACAGGGTCGCCTTTGAACTTTTTAGTTGTTACAAATTTAAGTGGATTGAACATAAAACAATTACGTTGTCCCAACCAAATCTCAAGAATTGTGTTGTTTCAGCTCATTTTAAATTAGTTTGAACAAGCAACATTTTTTTTTTTCGTTTTGAGTGAATCAAAATCAAGACCCGTCCTCTATTTCTTCTAATCAGGGAAGATATTTCACTCCCATATACATTAGAATAGAAAAGGTAATCACAACCTCTATTCCACACTCCCTCAAAAGTCCACCCTTCTCTTTTTGCCTCTGAAAATGACTGAATAAAAGCACAATAGCATCAATCCACCACAAACACACCACCTCTGCTCTCAAAACACACGCTTTTAGTGTTAAAAGCTGGCATTATTCTGCAGATGAGAGCAGTTTTGGTTTGATTTTGGGCCGTTCGGCTCCGGCTGGGAGACTGTGACAGGATTTAGACGTGTTGATAATGCGATAAGATGAGAGATATGAATGAAGACAGGTAGACTCGGGCTTCACTGCACTTCTGCACCAGTGTTTGTTTCTTGGGTTTTTTTTGTTTTGTTTTTTTCGTCTGCTGAACGACATCAAAGCGGGCGCTCTCTCTCGGCCCGTCTCGCTCACAACCCTTTGGCATCTGCTCTCAGTACTGTTCTCTGTGCCTGTGTCAAGCAGGGAGAGAGAGAGCCAAACACTGAGGAAAACATAAAAAAGAGAAAGAGAGAGAGAGGTGACAGGCCTATGAAAGCAGAGAGATTTTAAAGGACCATTTGAGCAGCTGCGTTTGCGTCTGTGTGTGTGTGTGTGTGTGTGTGTGTGTGTGCGCGTTTGGAAACACGAGCTTCTCTCATTGTTCATTTCCCAAAACGACTTTAAAGCCAACAAGAGCCGATTACCGGTTTCATCAGAAGAGTGGAGGCCACTGTCTCATCCTTCGGTGTGTTGTTCCTCTGAACTGATGTACTCCAGGGCTCGGGCTTTGTTTAAAACAAACACATGTTTGCGCGAACGAATCAAACATGGAAACACCAAAGTTGACTGTTTCCATTACGTACGCTGTTGTCAAATGCACAAATAAACGCCTCGGGGTTCGTGCCGACAAAGGCATTACACGAGTAAAGCTGCACAGACACACATCACACACACGCTGCACAGGTGCAAAACACACATGCTTAAGTGTATAACTCCTTTTTGAAGGTAAAAAGCGCATCAAAACAATGGAGGTGGAATATGTAGTCATAACAAAGATTGGGAATGTTTTACATTTGTAGAAGAAATTCACTAAAATGAAATCCTATGTAATCTTAGAACAATAATCTTTCGATGACATTAGAGGTGTGAACCTACACTGGTCTCACGGTTCGGTTACGATTATCATGCCATCGATTCGGTTCTATTCGATATCTCGGTGCATCACGGTGCATTGACGATGCTTTCCATACACAATTTTATATTTTATTTTACAGGCGCTGTTCTCCGATGAGTGACACTGATGAACGGCAGCGGCGCAGTGTTGCCAGATTGGGCGGTTTTGGATAGGCATTTCGGCGAGTTTTGGATCTGGAATCAGACAGCTACATCTGGCAACACTGCAGCGTCGATCACAGATGATCCATGATAGACGCGGTGGAGAAAACTCACGCGCTCGTGTCTGTATCCAGAAGTCAAATGGGCCACAGTGAGAGAGAAAAATGGAGTTTACTTTCATTCTCTCAATCGCAGAGAAGGGGCTTCTGCTTTTAGTGTCGGTGAAAGACTGTCCAGCAAACACACACGCAATAAAATTGTGCACAGCTTCTGCGTTTTTAAGTAGTTGAAGCGTTGTAAACACTCGCGCTCGCCTCCCTCGCCATAGTAAGCTACGGCGACATATAAGATAAATGACGTCAGTACGTAATAACCGGTTATGATTATTACTGAACCGATAACGAATTGTCTGCGTCTGCATTGCAGTGCACAGAAGAAACAATAAATTTTGACACCCCTAGATGAAATTTTAAAAGACTTTATTTAAAGCGATAGTCCCAACAAACCTGTCCACATACCTCGGTTTCTTAAGATTTTCTGGAAAAAAGCAGTAACCATTGACTACCATAGTATTTGTTGTTCCAACTATGGAAGTCAATGGTTACCGGTTTTCAGCTTTCTTTAAAATATCTTCTTTTGGGTTTAGCTGAAAAAATAAACTCCATACAATGTGGAGTAAAAAGTGAGTAAATTTCATTTTTGGGTGAACTATGTCTTTAAGGATCATAACGCAGCCCTAAAATACTCATTAATTATCATTTTAAATAAATACACAGTACTTTAAACTACTAGATTTTACTGATTTGCTCTCAAAATGACTTTTGCTGCTTATTATTTAAAATGAGTTGAAACAACACAATTCCTAAGTTTTGTTTAGACGACATAAATTCTTTATGTTCAATCCACTTAAATATGAAAAACGATTAAGTTACAATTAAAATTGAGTTGATTAAGATCAATTTGTGTTGGGACACCATGAAGGAATTGTGTGAAACCCGCAGCATGTATTAGAATATTATATTTTATTAAGCACAATTCAGAATGAGTGTTTTATTTATTTATTTATTTTTAAAAATGACAAGCAACAGTATTCTGAATGAGCAACGCAATCTTACGGCAATTCATAACTTTATGATTTAGTGGCTAATTCGTATGAATTCGTACGATCTGATTCATACAAATTAGTACGATTTTCTCATCACCCAATGACGGTTGGGGTTAGGGGTGGGGTTAGGTGCCACGCCTCCTTTTAAAATCGTACATTTTCGTATGACTGAACTCGTACGAATTCGTACGAATTAGCCACTAAACTGACAAAACGTAAAATACTTACGTTTCCTTGTGAGATCAGGCTGGAATGTGAAACATGAATGAGACAATAAGAATTGTAATGGCATATGACTTAAATTCAGCAACTATTGTCTATTTTAATCTATTTTTGAGTAAATTGTGCTGCATTAATGAGCATAAAGTGATAGCTTACTCAACAATGTTCATTTACTCACTATTTATTTACCCTGAAGGGGTTTCAAACCTTTATAAGTTTCTTTTTTGGAGGGTTGAACACAAAAGAAGATATTTCAGAAAAAGCTGAACACTTTTAACCATTGATTACATAGAAAAAAACAAATACTATGGAAGTCAATGGTTACCGGTTTTCCAGCCTGATCTCACGAGGAAACGTAAGTATTTTAGTTTTTGTCAGTTTAGTGGCTAATTTGTACAAGTTCAGTCATACAAAAATGTACGATTTTAAAAAGAAGGCGTGGCACATAACCCCAACCGTCATTGGGTGATGAGCAAATCAGACTAATTTGTACAAATTAGATTGTACAAATTCATACGAATTAGCCACTAAATCAAAAAGTTACGAATTGCCGTGAGATTGCGTTGGGTTTTCAGCTTTCTTCAAAATATCTTCTTTTGGTTTTAGCTGAAAAAATAAACTCAAATATGTAAAAGAAGCAAATTTCATTTTTGGGTGAACTGTCTTTAAGAGCCACAGCACAGCCCTAATGCGTATTAATGATCATTTTAAATAATTACACAGTACTTTAAACTACCAAATTTTACTGATTTGCACTTAAAAAATTACTTTTGCTATTTATTATTAAGGGGCGACGCAGTGGCGCAGTAGGTAGTGCTGTCGCCTCACAGCAAGGTCACAGAAGGTCGCTGGTTCGAGCCTCAGCTTGGTCAGTTGGCGTTTCTGTGTGGAGTTTGCATGTTCTCCCTGCGTTCGCGTGGGTTTTCTCCGGGTGCTCCGGTTTCCCCTATACAGTCCAAAGACATGTGGTACAGGTGAATTGGGTAGGCTAAATTGTCCGTAGTGAATGAGTGTGTGTGGATGTTTCCCAGAGATGGGTTACGGCTGGAAGGGCATCCGCTGCATAAAAACGTGCTGGATAAGTCGGCAGTTCATTCCGCTGTGGCGACCCCAGATTAATAAAGGGACTAAGCCGAAAAGAAAAAGAAATTTATTATTAAAAATAAGAGTTGAAACAACACAATACTCAAGTTTTTTTTTCAGACAGCTTAATTGTTTTATCCTTAATTCGCTTAAAATTGTAAAAAATATGGTCAACTTTTTTATAATTTAAAAATAAAAAATAATAGTATATTTTATTAAAAATAAGTGTTCTGTTTCAGAAAATAACAACCAGCATTATTCTGAATGTGAAACATGAATGAGACAATATGAATGAGTTCACACACAGTAAAAAAAGGGGAGAGGAGGTTGGGGGGTGAATGTAGAACGAGTTTGGTATTTATGGAGGTTTGGTCTAATGCTGATTGGATAATAGAATGATTGTCAATGATTTGTTGAGACATCTGTGCATGCTCCTCCCGAAATTTGTTTAGAAAACATCACTTAATGTCATTTGACTTCAATTCAGCAACTTTTTCTGTATTTTAGAGCAAATGATGCTGCTTTGATAAGCATTAAAGGGATAGTTCACCCCCAAAAATTAATTTCCTCACTATTTACTCTCCCTCAAGTGGTTTCAAACCTTTATAAGTTTCATTAGTTTCCGCTGAACACAAAAGAAAATATTTTGAAGAAAGCTGAAAACCTGTAACCATTGACTTGCATGGTAAAAAAACTAATATTATTGAAGTCAATGGTTACAGGTTTGCACCTGTCTTCAAAATATATTCTTTAACAAAAGAAAGCAACTCAATCAGGTTTTAAACAAGAGAAGGATGAATAAATGATGACATTTTTTTGTGCGGGGGTGAACTATCCATTTAACGATGTTTTAAATGCATTCTGAATATGACAAATTTGCACAAATACTTTCCAAAAGGACAAAGGTCAGGGGTCGCGCTTACCACTAACTAACGATTATTATCAGTCGGACAAAACTAAAATCCTTTGCTCCCAGAGCAGAAATGAATAAATGTTGCAGAGAGCCCAGAACAAACAGCTCAATCGTTAGTAAATGCGATATAAAATGCACACAAAACTAAAAGTAAGGAAATAAACAAACCGGCCAGAATCACGAGGGGGAAACAGATGCACAGAAAGACGGAGGGAGACACTGAGGGTGGAGGTAAAAAGCCTCCTTCAATTAGCATCGTAAAATAAAATACTTTGTAAAAGGAAATAAATGCTGCGGCGAGAGGAAGATTCATGCCCTGAAATAAACTGCAGCTGTTGAATTTTTAATTGGAGAGGTCCTAATTACGGTCATCAGACAGAGCTCCTAAACACATTCCACTTCTCTCTCTCTTTTCTCTCTCTCTCTTCTTTCGCAGTGGTGGAGGAGAAGTCCGGGTGTTCGCTTCCATTTCATTAATATTTGATGCAATGAGTCCGGCTGCCTCAGCTGCGCAGCGCGGCCCAGAAAACAGCCTCCATTACGCATGCTGCTGTCTTTTACGGACGCGCGCATTAGCTGGATGTCAGAAGTGTGTGTGTGTGTGCATGTGTGTTAGGAGCGGGGCGGTGTCTCGTCAAATGGTTCTGTCGATTGATGCTATTCGATGGTGGAAAAACACTTGGGTGTGAGCCATAATTGAACTGACACCAATAATGAAACCAGATAGTGTCTTGGAGCCGCCAGCAATATGCTAAAGATATTGATGCTCCTAATAATTCCCGGGGACTTGGACAGGATTAACGGAACAGAGGAACCTCTCGCGAAATAACGGCGTTAAATTACACTCCGCGCCAACTTGCGGAAAGTCCTCATCTGTCAGCGATGACATGGAGATGGGAGTTTTTTTTCCAGATGTAGTATTGCACACATTTAAAACAGATTCCGTTATTTGCACAATGAAATAAATGGAGAGGAAACGGAGAAAGGAGATACAGTATGTTATAAGATAATTCTCACAGCAGAATCAAAACTTTTTTTGAAAGTCATCTGTGTTCACTGACACTCAGGCCCGGATTAAGAATTCAGAGACCCCTGGGCACAATGTCTTTTTGGTCCCTTTCCGGCCGCACCCCTATAGTAAAAAAATAAGAATAATATAATATAATATAATATAATATAATATAATATAATATAATATAATATAATATAATAAGAATAATAAAATATTTTTTTATAAAAATAATCTATATGTATTGCCCGCATTTTAATGCATATATTATTATTATTGCCCGCATATATTTATAGTACATATATTTATATTTATATACTACAGATATTTTACTTATTTTTAAAGCACACTTTGATAAAAAGAAATACTAATAAAATTAGTGAAAGTTATTGGTTTTTAGTATACTTGTTCAAGTGCACTAAAGCAGTACTAAAATATATATTTTAAAGGGTATTCATTGTAAATACCAATTAAGATGTCGCTAACATTTAACACCAGGTGGAAAATAACTGTTTATAGAATTTTTAAAATCCCTATTTAGATGCTGTTTATACACATATGAAATAAGCTAAACCTTATTAAAAACCCACGAGCCACTTGTGTCTTTATATTACATTCTCATTACTTTCATTTTTAAACAAAAATATTTCCTTTCCATTAAAAATAAATGTATTTCCAATCTGATATGTAATGGGGGGAAAAAAGCAGAATGAGTTCATAAGACGCTGGATTCGAACAGTTTGATGATCGATCGAGTCAAAACATGTTGCCATGCGCTTTACGAGCTACGCCACTCACGATATTGTAAATTGTGATCTTTAGTTATGTTGTGTATGTCAATCAAAAAAAATCGCTCAAATAGCTTATTCCAGTGGTTCTCAAACTGTGGTACATGTACCACTAGTGGTACGCAGGCTTACTTCTAGTGGTACGCGGAGGAATCGCTGAATAATTAAAGTAAAAAAATTAACACACTTTTAACCCTTTAATGCGTACAATAACACCAATATGATCAGTAAATTGATTTTAATTGGCTAAATCTTTTACTTTATTTTCAATTTTCTAATGTTTGTTACGTATTCTATCATTTGAAGCTAATTTCCTCTCCATATTTGTAATGTTGTTGTGGCGTATCCCGTATTTTTATATCCCAATGATGACAGGTAAAGTTTAATGACTTGCTTTTCTGACACACAAAGCCTACTCTAACGCGCAGTAAGCACATATAATTTCTAATTTAAATATGTAAATCCAATTCATATATTTAAAATACAAGTTAATGTTTAGATTTCAAAGATATACAAATAAGTCATATATACATGCAACATATATTTAAAAATTTATCAAAAAGAGTTTATATATGAATATGATGATAGCCTATATTTATGAGGTCAAAGCAACATTTCCAGGTTTTGATGAATAGGTTACTATTTGATAATACTTTACATTTAAGTACAGCAGTTTTCTTTTCACTTTTTAAGAACAGTGTCATTTTTAATTAACTTTTAAAATCACATTTTATTTTAAATGTTGACGTTTTATTTATTTTTTACCTGTATGCACAGTAGGCTACAGTGTTAATGTTTAAACGGTTAAAGAGGCGGACAATAATAAATATTCATAACAATAGGAAATTAATCTGCCATGTTTCTGAACAGAGCTGCTTAATTACGCTACTGTATTTCAATACTGGTCATTATGGTGGTACTTGGAGGAACAATTTGGTGGTACTTAATGAAAAAAGTTAAGAACCACTGGCTTATTCCAACGAGGTGCGTTATTTGCACTTAGCCTAAATAGACACTTCAAAATCGGTATTTCACCCCCCTCGCAGGGGCCCCAAGTGCACACAGGCCCCTGGGCTTGTGCCCATAATGCCCATTGGTTAATCCGACCCTGCTGACACTGATTTATTTGGTCAAAAACATAGTAATATTGTGCTATATTATTACAAATTATTGAAAATATCATCATTACTCCTGTCTGCTTTGATGCGCATTAAACATTTCTTATTATTATATCAAGGGTTCGAAATATACATTGACGACCGGGGGGTCAAGTTGTTCGGCTATGTTTGGTAATATGCCTCAGTGAACCAAAGTTACATATTTAATTCAATTCATCCATTTTCTTTTCAGCTTAGCCTCTTTATTAATCAGGGGTCGCCACAGCGGAATGAACCGCCAACTTATCCAGCATATGTTTTACACAGCGGATGCCCTTCCAGCTGCAACCCATCACTGGGAAATAATTAAATTACATCTAATTTATTAATCAAACTTTTGTTTTTGTTTTGAGTGATATTGGGTGATTTAAAAGCTTAGTTAATTATTAATTAAAGGCAAGTTAGGATAATTAGTTATTGTATAATATATAATGGTTTGTTAAGGAGACAATTGGAAAGCAGTATTGCTTAAGGGGGCTAATAATACTAACCTTAAAATGGTTTTAGAAAAAATTAAAAACCGCTTTTATTCTAGCCAAAATAAAACATATAAGACTTTCTCCAGAAGAAAAAATATTATAGGAAATACTGTGAAAAATTCCTCGCTCTGTTAAACATATTTTGGGAAATACTTTAAAAAGAAAAGATCTCTATAGATATTTCTATTAAATAAAACCATCATAAATGCAATGCATTTTTATATAAACATCTCCAAGGATTCTTTAATACTTCTGCCTGTCCTACCAGTGTTCCTCCCAGTCTATGGCTGTTTTACAAATAAGACACCCACTCGTCGTGTCATAACCGGGCCCCTGACATGCTTTGGCCCTGTAAATCACCCTGAGATTTGGGGTGATCACTCAGGGGCCCCTCGTCACTCCAGCCGGCCCTGACCCCCTCGGGCACCACGGATGCTCCCCGGGGCCCAAACCCTTCAGAGTGGGTCATTATTAAACCTCTCGCTCCTCAATTCCCCTGTGAGCCGGAATCATCTCAGCCTGGCCCGAACGCCTCTTTCATGTCTGAGATTAGGGTATGGGGGGGTTCACTCTCTCAGAGCATCATGGGTAATAAGTGGAGGCCCCTAGAGGCGCAGAAGACACACACACGCACACACCGAGAAAGCGAGAGAGCTGCTTTTTTGCTATGAGGGCTGGTGTTTGGGATGTTGAATCGGGACAGTAGTGTCAGAGCTCCTGCAGCAGGGCTTCGTCTCAATTCATGCAGATACAGTCGGTCTTCAGATGTGGCTCCCAGTCCTTGCCTTCCAAAGAAAAACACCTTTCTTTTTAGTTGTAGTCAACAAGTTCAGGATATCCACACAATCCGGATGGAAAAACATTCTGACGATATTTGCATTTGTCCAATACCGTAATGCACTCTTAAAATTAAAGCTGGCTGGGTTACGCTTTACAATATGGTTTCATTAGTTAATACTAGCATGAACTAAGTATGAAAAATACTTGAAGAGCATTTATTAAAATCCAAATACATGCTTGTTAACATTAGTTAATGCACAATTTATTTCCCTTAACTAACGCTAACTAACATGAACAAATACTGTAGTAAACAAATTTGTTATTGTTTGTTCGTGTTAGTAAATACATGAAATGACATTAACTAATACAGCCTTATTTTAAAGTGTTACTGCTTTCTTTTTTTTTCTTTTTTTAACTTTATTTTTATACATTAAAACATTTTACAGAACAAAACATTCAGTGACAGCAGCGATTATTAAAAAAAAAAATGACAGAGAAAAAAAAAATAATTAAAAAAGTAACCCTAGATGTAAATAAAAACAAATTACAAAAAAAAAAAAAAAAAAAAACCATACATTATTTTCAGTTTCAAAGGAGCTGGAAATACTATGTCCTGTTCAGATATAAAGTAATAGGTGCCCATCTTTGTTTAAAAATATCGAGTTTCAATTCAAGTTGAGCAGTCATATACAGTTGCAATCAGAATTATTCAACCCCCTGATTTATTCGCCCCCCTGTTTATTTTTTTTCCCCAATTTCTGTTTAACGGAGAGAAAAAGTTTTCAACACATTTCTAAACATAATAGTTTAATAACTCATCTCTAATAACTGATTTATTTTATCTTTGTCATGATGACAGTAAATAATATTTTACTAGATATATTTCAAGACACTTCTATACAGCTTAAAGTGACATTTAAAGGCTTAACTAGGTTAATTAGGTTAACTAGGCAGGTTAGGGTAATTAGGCAAGTTATTGTATAACGATGGTTTGTTCTGTATACTATTGAAAAAATATATAGCTTAAAGGGGGTATTAATTTTGACCTTAAAATGGGTTTTAAAAAATTAAAAACTGCTTTTATTCTAGCCGAAATAAAACAAATAAGACTTTCTCCAGAAGAAAAAATATTATCAGACATACTGTGAAAATTTCCTTGCTCTGTTAAACATAATTTGGGAAATATTTAAAAAAGAAAAAAAATTCAAAGGGGGTTCAATAATTCTGCTTGCAACTGTACTCTATTCTATATATAGATTCAAGTTTTTCTATCCACTGTACTATTGTTGGAGGGTGTGGCTTCATCCAATTCATTGTTCTAGTCTTTCTTGCACTTAGTAAAAGTATATGTAGTATATATCTCTGGTTTTTATTATATATATCCTGGGGTATCCCTTCAAGCAAGAAAAAAAGGGGAGTAAAAGGTAGATCTAACTGGAGAATTTTATTATCTCAATCTTTACCCCTTGCCAAAACGCAAGTATCTTCGGACATTCCCAAAATATATGTGCGTGATTACCCACATTCCCGCAACCCCTCCAGCATTCCTCTGACGGTGGACTGTTAGCATATTTTGAAACCATCAATGGTGTTCTAAAAAACCTAATTTTTGTTTTCCAGTCAAACTCTTTCCAATTATGGCTATTGATCCCCTTATGAGATTCTGAACATATGTTTTCCAAAATATCATCCTCAATTTTTTCATTACGTTCGGATTCCCATTTTGCCTTAACATGAAGGGTGTTCTCTGTTAAATCCAGAATTAGTCTATTATATATGTGTGATATGTTTCTTTTATGTAGTCCTTTTTTTTTTTTTATATCAATAAAATACTATTCCACATTAGTTGGGATTTTTTTGAATATGTGTTACTGCTTTCTGAAGAGGGTTTTTGCAGTGATGCCAACCTTTCAGTTGAGTTTACTTCACTATATTGCAATTAAATTGGTTACATACTTAAACCATAATGTTATAGTCTAAACATAAAGCAATCATGACAAACTATAAATCATTGGAAAGCTTAAAATGTCTTATTTCTGGTGATTTCAGCTGTAAAAGCTCCTGTATAGCAATGTTGTCCTGCAAGACACGACATTTCGTTCCTCTGTATGTCCACACATGTAGCGGAATGACAATAAAGCTCGACTTGGCTTGACTGTTTGATAGATATTACTAAGCAACAGTTGTTTATTAATTTGGGACAAGGATGCTCATTAGAGTTGGAAAGCATTACTTTGCTACAGCAATCCACATGTAAACACTTCTTTATGTTTTTAGAAGCTATCAAATACCACCAAATAGCCTATAATACTTCAGAATTTGATGCCTACATTACAAATATTGTCAAAAGTATAAAAAAATATAGTTCATATTCCTCAAAACATACACAGAAATAAGGGACAGTTAAGGGGTTAACGCACTGTAAAAGATGCTGCGTTTCACATAATTCCTTCTTGTTGTCCCAAAATAAATCGATTAATTTAATTTAATTGTTTTTTCAAATTTAAGTGGATTGAACATAAAACAATTATTTTAGTGTGAAGAACATTTCAGTTCCTTTTCTACTACGCTGGAAAAAAAAAATGATTCAAAGATGATATGTAGTAAACATATTTGTTATTGTTTATTTGTGTTAGTAAATACATGAAATGACATTATCTAATACAACCTTATTGTAAAGTGTTACCGCTTTCTGAAGAGGAGTTTTGCAGTGATATTTAAACCATAAAGTTATAGTCTAAACATAAAGCATAACAAACTATATATCACTGGAAAGCTTAACATTTCTAGTTTCTGGTGATTTCAGCTGTAAAAGTACGTGTATAGCCTGTCTTATGTGTATAGGTAAGTATCTTACAGTAAATGTTATTTATGCATAGATTTTTAAAATAGCTCTTCTGTCCAGTGTTGTGTTTGTATTTATGATTAATTTATGTAGCACAGTTGTCCTGCGAGACACGACATTTTGTTCCTCTGTACTGTATGTCCACACATGTAGCGGAATGACAATAAAGCTTGACTTGGCTTGACTATTTGATACATATTAATTTGGCACAAGGATGCTCATTAGAGTTGGAAAGCATTACTTTGCTACAGCAATCCACATGTAAACACTTCTTTAGGTTTTTAGAGGCTAAATTCCAATCAAATACCACCAAATAGCCCATACTACTTTAGAAATTGATGCATTCATTAAAAATATTGTCAAAAGTATAAAAAAATTTTGCTTCATATTCCTATATAACATACACAGAAATAGGGGACAATTGAGAATGCACTGTAAAATATGCTGGGTTACACACAATTCCTTCATGTTGAGCCAAAAGTTCACTTAATTGTTTTTACAAATTTAAGTGGATTGAACATAAAACAATTAAGTTGTCCCCCTCAAAAAATCTCAAGAATTGTGTTGTTTCAGCTCATTTTAAATTCTTCTTTAAATTGTTCTCTTTCTATTTATGTTATACAAACAATTCTGAAATATTTAATCTGAAATGTTTCCCTCTCCCCCAGTATAGTATATAAGTTGTATAAGTTCATGTAAATACACATATGCATAACTAATTATTTTAAAATCAAACAAACATGCATTTAATAGGGTATATGCAGAAGTATGCGGAAGGACTTTTAATTTGTCAGTTACCTGGGTCAAGCGCTTCCGGTCAGCTGTATGCCATTATAAAATTGCCACGTTTAAGGTCTGTTTTCTTTAAAAATCAGTGATCTTCACTGATATACGATATGAAGTGGGTCTCTGACCACATAAGAAGCACTGCATTAAATTCCGCGCCAATATGAACATTTATTTTACTCCATTATTTTCAATGGTGTTTCTGCGGTAGTATGCTAATCCTGACGGGTGCGTGGGTGTAAACGGCTTTTCATCATGTTTTATGCTTGAACACCTATATGAACGCTGAAGTCTGTTTAACTGCTTATATTTTAATTACATTACAACATCGATGCTGTAAAAGGAACCGCATGAAATTGAAAAAAGACATATTAACTGTTCACCGGACGTTTACCAGTATGGGAAGAAACATTAGCTCTGCATATACCCTATAACTGCAATCACTAATAATTACCACTAATTACGCTAATAAAGCTAGCAGACATGATAATACTGATGCTGACAATAGTTAAACGGTCAAATACTGACTAAAACACAGAAATATACAATGTGCAAATAATTACCCATGTAAAATGATGATCAATGATGTAAAATAAGTCTCTGATGTCCCTAGAGTGTGAAGATTCACCTCAAAATATCCCACAGCAAATTTTTCATAGCTCTTTGAAACTGACCCTTTTAGGCTTTGATCCAAATTGCTATTTTGGTAACTGTCACTTTAAATTTAAATGAGATTGTGCTATTTTTAAAAGAGGGCGGAGCTACAAACACATTTGTGTCAGCATAGTGACAAATTCAAAACAACTATAACAAAAAAACTCTAATGGCGGATGGCTGCTTCATACTTAGGCCTGTTTATGCTAATGAGGAAGAGATCATGACTAATGGGTGGGGCTTTCCCTCTCTGATGACACATACAAACTAAGAATGTCAATCCAAATGTTTCAACAGACTGTTTTTTTAAAGTGTGGTTATAAAAAATAAAATTAATTAATGTTTGCAATTAGACGCTGGTTATATTCACACTCTATAGCCACACAACTGTGTTTAAACTCCTTGTAAAAATGATTTTTGCATAATAGGTCCCCCTTAATCTCTTTTAAATTGTTTGTAGACAAAAAAAAAAAAAAAAAAACATCTTTTCTATTTTTACTCATATTTTTTATGCTTACAGTATGTTGAATATTTAAACAGCAGGGTCATACTGTTCACACTGTGAAGAAGAGTGTAAAAACTGTACTCTAAAAAAATCAGGTAAGCAAGTTTTGTGAGATTGCACCTCATCTGGGTGAAATGTGGAGTTTTTTTTCTGTCCGGTGTCTAATTGAGTCAGACAGGGGGAAGCGGAGGAGAGTGGACCTGTCATCTTCAATCCCACTTCACCTTCATTAGCATCAAACTTTTATAGTGCTCTCAGAAATTCTGCCATGAAGTATGAAGTGTGCCACTCGCTCGCTCTCAGACTGAGGAAAAAAAAAAAGTGCTGATAAGAGAAACTTAAATCTACTATTAATTTTCCTAAATGAAATACAGCTACATGAAAGACATATAATGTTATTAGCCCTACATTTTATTTCTTTAAAAAATATTTGTACTGTTTTAAAAAATAATAATTGTGCTAGAAAAATGCTGTTTAATGCAGAGACGATTTTCTTAACATATTTTAAACATAATAGGTTTAATAACTCATTTGTAATAACTAAATTGTTTTGTCTTTGCTTTGATGTCAGTGAATATTTTTTTATAGATATACAGTGCTCAGCATATATAAGTCCACCCCTCACAAATCTATCTTTTAAATTCATATTTTTAATAGGACGCTATACAATATTATATTTGTGCATATACTGTACATTAGATTAGTCAGTACTGAAGCCAAATCTGGAGCTAATAACAAAATAACTTACAATAACAGTCCAAAAACAAGCACAGCCAAATGTATGTGTTATAGAAAAATATTAAATACAAATTTAAAAAAGAGGAAAAATCAAGAGAAGCAAAAAAATATATATTTTTTTAAATTTTGTAGTTTGTAATTTTTTTCTTGCAATATTTAGCTTGAACTTAATTGTATTATCTTTCAATTTCTAAATATGTCTGGAGACTAAAATTTTATTACTAAATAATATTACTAAAATATAAATCTGTTTTGTTTAAACGCACCAAAATACATTGCCTAAATTCACTGAGAAATGGAGAAAAATATTCATTTTCAAAATGGGGTGTAGTCAATGGCTGAGCACCGTATTTTAAGATACTATTATTCAGCTTAAAGTGTAATTTAAAGGCTTCGCTAGATTATTTAGCTTATCTAAGTTAGGTCAATTAAGCAGGTTATTGGATAAAAGTGGTTTATGTAAACAATAATAATTAAAAAAAAAAAGTCATAAGGGGGCTAATAATACTGTAATACTTGTAAAACTGCAATGATTCCAGCCAAACTAACAGAAATAAGACTTTCTCCAGAAGAAAAATATGATATGAAATACTATGAAAATGTCCTTGCTCCATTAAACATCACTTTGGAACTATTAATACATACATTTGATATTTAAATACAAATTTCAAGAGAAAAAAAATCAAGAGAAGCAAACAAATTGAAAAATCTAGTGGATATTTTGTAGTTTGTAATTTTTTTCTTGCAATATTTTGCTTGAATTTAATAGTATTATCTTTTAATTTCTAAATATGTTTGGTGACTAAAATATTATTTTAATAAATATATCTGTTAAATAAATCAGTTTTGCTTAAATGCACCAAAATACCTTGCCTATATTCACTGAGAAATGGAGAAAAATATTCATTTTCAAAACAGAGTGCACTCAATTATGCTGAGAACTGTAAATTAAGATACTAGTATTCAACTTAATGTGCAATTTAAAGGCTTCGCTAGATTAATTAGCTTATCTAAGTTATGTCAATTAGGCAGGTTATTGGATAAAAGTGGTTTATGCAGACAATAATAATAATACAAAAAATGTCATAAGGGGGCTAATAATACTGTAATACTTGTTAAACTGCTATTATTCCAGTCAAACTAAAATAAATAAGACTTTCTCCAGAAGAAAAAATATTACAGGAAACACTGTGAAAATGTCCTTGCTCCTTTAAACATCACTTGGCAAATATTAATACATAAATTTGATATTTAAATACAAATTTCAAGAGAAAAAAAAATCAAGAGTAGCAAAAAAAATAAAAAATCTAGTGGAAATTTTGTAGGTTTTAACTATTTCTTGCAATATTTTGCTTGAATTTAATAGTATTATCTTTCAATTTCTAAATATGTTTGGTGATTAAAATATTATTTTAATAAATATATCTGTTTAAAAAATCAGTTTTGTTTAAATGCACCAAAATACCTTGCCTATATTTACTGAAAAATGGATAAAAACATTCATTTTCAAAACAGAGTGCACTCAATTATGCTGAGCACTGTATATTAAGATACTAGTATTCAGCTTAATGTGCAATTTAAAGGCTTCGCTAGATTAATTAGCTTATCCAAGTTAGGTAAATTAGGCAGGTTATTGGATAAAAGTGGTTTATGTAGACAATAATAATAATTAAAAAATGTCATAAGGGGGCTAATAATACTGTAATACTTGTAAAACTGCAATTATTCCAGCCAAACTAAAAGAAATAAGACTTTCTCCAGAAGAAAAAATAGGAAATACTGTGAAAATTTCCTTGCTCCATTAAACATCACTTGACAAATATAAATACATACATTTGATATAAATTTTTAAATGAAATCCAGAAACAGAATTCTGAGTTCAGCTAGCAAAAACGGACCAATCACAACTCAGTAAGCCATTTTATAATTCCCATTATTGCTGTTATTATAATTCAAAAGACAAACTTTCTATTAATACAGATATATAAACTGCCCATAACAAATAGACAAACATGATTTAATAATTGTATATTTAGATGAATGAATTCTGTAAAATATTGTTCATGGCAGTTCATTGTTGGATGCTCTATGTCATTTACATGTAGAAGGATTAAATATATATAATCAATATGACTGACTGACTGACTGGTTGGTTGGTTAATTGGTTTTTTTATTGATTGATTAGATTTTATTTTCAGCAACTGAAATTTTATTATTTAAAATTGTGTCCCACATTTTCATGTCACTACTGAAACTGTGTATTTCTTAGTTCATTGGTCGAGACTGGTTTTAGCCACGCCCCTACATCAGGAATTAAACCTGTGTCATTTTTATCCATATATGGTTACATTAATTAATATATGGGCGACATGGTGGCTCAGTGGTTAGCACTGTCGCCTCACAGCAAGAAGGTCACTGGTTCGAGTCCCAGCTGGGTCAGTTGGCATTTCTGTAATTTCTGGCATGTTCTTCCTGTGTTGGCGTGGGTTTCCTCTGCGTGCTCCGGTTTCCCCCACAGTCCAAACACATGCGCTATAGGTGAATTGAATAAACTAAATTGCCCGTAGTGTATGTGTGTGAATGAGTGTTTATGGGTGTTTCCCAGTGATGGGTTGCAGCTGGAAGGGCATCCGCTGTGTAAAACATATGCCGGATAAGTTGGCGGTTCATTCCGCTGTGGGTGACCCCTGATGAATGAACGGACTAAGCCAAAAAGAAAATGAATGAAATTGGCCGTAGCGTATGTGTGTGAAAGAGTGTATGGATGATTCCCAGTGATGGGTTGCAGCTGGAAGGGCATCTGCTGTGTAAAACATATGCTGGACAAGTTGGCGGTTCATTTCGCTGTGGGTGACCCCTGATGAATGAAGGGACTAAGCCAAAAAGAAAATGAATGAATAAATGTAATTGGCCATAGTGTGTGAATTGAGTGTGTATGAATGTTTCCCAGTATTGGGTTACAGCTGGAAGGGCATCTGCTGTATAAAACATATGCCGGATAAGTTGGTGGTTCATTCTGCTGTGGTGACCCCTGATAAATAAAGGGACTCAGCTGAAATAAAAATCAATGAATGAATGAATGAAATTGGCCGTAGTGTATGTGTGTGAATGAGTGTGTATGGATGTTTCTCAAGATATTGGGTTACAGCTGGAAGGGCATCCGCTGTGTAAAACATATGCCGGATAAGTTGGCGGTTCATTCCGCTGTGGGTGACCCCTGATGAATAAAGGGACTAAGCCAAAGAAAATGAATGAATGAATTTTAAAAAGTAGTGATTTTTTTCTAATGAGAGTTTCTAATCCAATTCCAATTGTATTGTATTGTGTTGTATTATTTTCCTCTGTTTATTAATTGTAGTTATTTATTTATTTGTACTTTATTACATGTTCGAAATAAAGTCTAAAGTCTAAATAAAAGTGTTAATAAAAGAAATTTAAACATGTATTTTTTAGATCGTTTTTTCTTCTCAAATGCAGTCATTCATCTGAAACTGAAACCCTGATTAAATTCCTCCTGCCTCCCCCCGTAAAGTCAAACACACGTGCAAATCACATTCACACTTTTGAAAATCCTCCCAGTAATGGGTTCAGGTTAGTGACCTCGCTGGTAAACACATATTCAAATTGTGTGGCGAGTGTTAAATTATTGACATCTCAATGAATATGCAGATGCAGGGAGGATGTGCGGGTGCGAACGCGACCTGTACACTGCAGTTTCCAGTCTAAACATTCATTCATTCATTCATTTTATTTTCGACTTAGTCCCTTTATTAATCTGGGGTCACCACAGCGGAATGAACCGCCAACTTATCCAGCATATGTTTTATGCAGCGGATGCCCTTCCAGCTGCAACCCAGTACTGGGAAACATCCATACACACTCCTTCACACACATACACTACGGACAATTTTGTGGACTTGAATCCGGAGCACCTGGAGGAAACCCACACGAACACGGGGAGAACATGTGAACTCCACACAGAAATGCCAACTGACCCAGCTGGGGCTCGAACCAGCGACCTTCTTGCTGTGAGGCGATCATGCTACCCAGTGCGCCACTATGTTGCCCCCAGTCTGAACAGCCTCTGATAAAAAGCATTTTGAGTTGTGTTGTGATGCTTGTTGTGCGTTTAGCATTATTATGTTGTCTACTTTTAATTTGCATTGAAGCGATTGTGTTGCTCGTGTTCCCCTGATAGACATTGTTAGAGAAGCAGTGTTCAGTGTCCCTCGTGGAGGAACTGAGGTTTTCTTCTGTTCATGTTTCATTCATTTGCGTCGTTGTTTATTGGATCTGTTGGGAATGAGGATGTTCTGGATAAACGCGCTGCTACTTATTCAAGAGACTCTTATTCTGACTCTGGGATTTTGTACTCACAGGAAATATTACAGTTCTTGTAAAGTATTCTAATGTCAATTAGTGTAGTCTGAACCTTTTAATTCAGATTTTATATATCATTTCAAGAATTCACACTTAGCTGATGATTGATTATAAAGCTTGTTTGGCATGCTGTCCCAAGAGAGAGCCCTGAGCTCATAAGATACCCGAGCCCAGGGCTCCCTCCCGTTTGCAAGGCGAGAGGGGGAGTTTGAGCTCAGGTAGATCTCGAGAACTCCCCTGCTGTAGTAGCTAATGAACAGATAGTGATTGCTCTTAAGAGATTTGGATTATTCATTCATTCATTTTCTGTTCGGCTTAGTCCCTTTATTAATCCGGGGTCGCCACAGCGGAATGAACCACCAACTTATCCAGCACGATTTTACGCAGCGGATGCCCTTTCAGCCACAACCCATTTCTGGGAACATCCACACACTCATTCACACACATACATTACGGACAATTTTAGCCTACCCAATTCACCTGTCTTTGGACTGTGGGGGAAACCGGAGCACCCGGAGGAAACCCACGCGAATGCAGGGAGAACATGCAAACTCCACACAGAAACGCCAACTGACCCAGCCCAGCCGAGGTTCGAACCTGCGACCCAGTGACGTTCTTGCTGTGAGGCGACAGCACTACCTACTGCGCCACTGCATCGCCAGATTTGGATTAGTCAATTAAATTAAGTTGCATGTTTTTGGACAGTGGGAGGAAACCGGGGAACCCGGGAGAAACCCACGTACTTGCTGTGAGGAAACAGTGCTAACCACTGGGCCACCGTGCCATCCATCTAGGAAAGGAGGAGTAGGGGTGGAAGGGGGGATTCTTCAAAACGAAGATGGCTGTTATATAGAACTTAGGGTATTTATAGTGGCTTAGGAATCGTCTGATTGGTGAATCATAAATTGAATAATGTGAGACCAGCCGCAAGCAATCATAAGCACGTGATCCTCTCGAAATTAGTTTATAAATAAACTTCACTTGTACTGTACATATCAAGAATAGCAAGAAATTGTCAGTTATAAAACTTCTATTTATATAGTATATTCTTATATATAGCGGCAGCATGTTGGCTTAGTGGTTAGCACTGTTGCCTCTCAGCAAAAAGGCCTCTGGTTCGAGTCCCGGCTGGGTCAGTTGGCATTTCTGTGTGGAGTTTGTATGTTCTCCCAGTGTTGGCGTGGGTTCCCCTACAGTCCAAACGCATGTGCTATAGGTGAATTGAATAAACTAATTTGGGGGTAGTGTATGAGTGTGAATGAGTGTGTATGGGTGTTTCCCAGTACTGGGTTGCAACTGGAAGGGCATCCGCTGTGTATAACATATGCTGGATAAGTTGGCGGTTTATTCTGCTGTGGCGACCCCTGATGAAAAAAGGGACTAAGCTAAAGGAAAATGAATGGCTGAATGATATAGCACACTGTAACAAATGGATCGATTTGTGCTGGGACAACATGAAGGATTTAAATTAACTTATTAGTTTATACAAATTGAAGTGGATTGAACGTAAAACAATTAAGTTGTCTCCCCAAAAAATAAGAATTGTGTTGTTTCAGCACATTTTAAATAAGTAGTTTAAAATAGTTTTCCAGTGTATATAAAATATAAAAATAACTGTTATTTATTCATCTGAAAATAACTTGCAAATGTTTTTATTTAGGTGGTTCATTCCACTGTGGCGAACCCGGATTAATAAAGGAACTAAGCCGAAAAAAAAATTAATGAATGAATGTTTTTATTTAGACAAACTAATTAGCTCTGGTTTTGTAGGCACTTTAATATTACAGTTATGGAAAATATTAATTCCAAAATTTTAAATTTAGCACAAAAATAAATAAAATAAATAAATTGTTTTATCATATAAAATTCTGAAACATTTTGTTGCATAAAATACAAATTCAGTTGAAGTCAGATTTTTTTTTTCTTTTTTAAATATTTCCCAAATGATTTTTAACAGAGCAAGGAAATTTTCACAGTATGTCTGATAATATTTTTTCTTCTGGAGAAAGTCTTATTTGTTTTATTTCGGCTAGAAAAAAGCAGTTTTACATTTTTAAAAATCTATTTTAAGGTCAAAATTATTAGCCCCTTTAAGCTAATTATTTTTTTTGTCGATAGTCTACAGAACAAACCATCATTATACAATAACTTGCCTAATTACCCTAACCTGCCTAGTTAACCTAATTAACCTAGTTAAGCTTTTAAATGTCACTTTAAGCTGTATAGAAGTGTCTTGAAGAATATCTAGTCAAATATTATTTACTGTCATCATGACAAAGATAAAATAAATCAGTTATTAGAAATGAGTTATAAAAACTTTTATGTTTAGAAATGTGTTGAAAAAATCTTCTCTCCAGGCGACACGGTGGCGTAGTAGGTAGTGCTGTCGCCTCACAGCAAGAAGGTTGCTGGTTCGAGCCTCGGCTGGGTCAGTTGGCGTTTCTGTGTGGAGTTTGCCTGTTCTCCTCATGTTTGCGTGGGTTTTCTCTGGGTGCTCCAGTTTCCTACACAGTCCAAATACATGCGGTACAGGTGAATTGGGCAGGCTCAATTGTCTGTAGTGTATGAGTGTGTATGGATGTTTCCCAGAGATGGGTTGCAGCTGAAAGGGCATCCGCTGCTTAAAAACGTGCTGGATAAGTTGACGGTTCATTCCGCTGTGGCGACCCCGGATTAATAAAGGGACTAAGCCGAAGAGAAAATGAATGAATGAATGAAATCTTCTCTCCGTCAAACAGAAATTGGGGAAAAAAATAAACAGGGGGGCTAATAATTCTGACTTCAACTGTATATACCAGTGCTTTAACATCAACATTTACACTGATTTTCAATCACAAACAAACAAATATTCTGACCAGTTGTCAACCCACCCAGTTGCCCTTCCACCCGCAACCCATCTCTGGGAAACATCCACACACACTCATTCACAGACATACACTATGGACAATTTAGCCTACCCAATTCACCTGTACCGCATGTCTTTGGACTGTGGGGGAAACCGGAGCACCCGGAGGAAACCCACACAAACGCAGGGAAAACATGCAAACTCCACACAGAAACACCAACTGACCCAGCTGAGGCTCGAACAAGAGACCTTCTTGCTGTGAGGCGACAGCACTACCTACTGCGCCACTGCGTCGCCTAAACCTATATATTTAGTTTTTTAACTTATACATAAACTTGGTTTGGGACTGGTGGAGCTGCGCATCGATGGATTTACTCTTCAGTGTTTGGACTTTCAGCAGTGAAAATTAAACCACACTGAACTGAACTTCAACTCTAAAAACTGGACTGAAGCAGTTTCAATTTACTAGAACTTCTATGTTAAGCAGCTTTGACACAATCTACATTGTAAAAGTGCTGTAGAAATAAAGATGAATTGAATTGAAACCCTTCATACAAGTCATTTAGCATATTAGCTTTTAATCTGATTATTTATGCCAGAATTCAGAAACTTAAAGCAACATACTTTAACAGCATATATATATATATAACTTTTAGTTATTATTCAGGAACTGTTCAGAAATAATTCAGGAATTATTCAAATCCAAAGTTATGTTCGTTAACATTAGTTAAAACACTGTGGCTGTGTCCGAAACCGTATACTTCCATACTATACAGTACGCTAAAATTAGTATGCGAGCCGAGTAGTATGTCCGAATTCATAGAATTCGAAAATCAGTATGCGAGAAGTACCCGGATGACTTACTACTTCCGGTGAGATTCTGAAGTGCGCATCCCATGGACGCTGCGCTATCCCATGATGCCCCGCGAGAGAATTCATGAATGGAAGTAAAGCGACGCAACTGACGCAGGTAGGTCACGTGACCATGACAAAATGGCGGATTCATACTGTATAGAACGTACTTTTCTAACGGCCGAGTAGTACGTTTAAATTCAAATGCAGTACCTACTGAGTAGTAGGCGGTTTCGGACGCAGCCTGTATGTTACTAAGAGCTAATGGATGCTATTATAGTTATTTTAGCATATCCATGTGTATGAATGAATAATTCTAAACAAACAAACCCAGCAACACAGCAACTAATGCAGATGAATTATTCCTCACTGTACTGTTGTTACTATTAACCTGTTATTACTATTGTAAAATGTATGTAAAATTTACAACGAGAAAATATATAATAATTTAATAACTCTGTACTTTGTCAGTATTTATTAATACAGGTTACAGTTATAATACAGTTTAAACACATGTAGCCTACAGTCAGTAATGTAGAATTATAAATAAAAGATTATGAATACTGCCACATAGTCTATCCATACAGTATATATAGCAATACAGACTGAATAATACAGTTAGATAAACACACCTGCAGCCTCACAGAGCTCTGAACACACACCTGACCGCGAAAAAACAACTTCAAGGCACTTTTGAATCAATTCACACACACACACACACACACGTACGCGCGCACACACACACACACACGCACAGGTCATAATGTCACGAAAGACCACTTGAGTTGGAAAGTAAGTTCCTGGAGTGAGCAGACAGTCTCTAACTCACCCACTACTCTATCTCTCACTCTGTCGCGCGCATCCACACGCACACGCGTTCACACAGTCGCGCGCACTGACACACAACACCATCATCATCATCAGCCCTCGCTGCAAAAAGCCACAGAACAGATGACCGCACTTACTGTGAATCAGGCATCCCGTGAAGAAGTTCTTTCGCTGAATTGAACCCGTCCCCCGCCCTACTCCACCCCCCTCCTCCTTCACTCCCTCCCATGTATTTCTCCTCTCCATCCCGCGCGTTTTACACTCCATAAGCCGGCGGGAGCGGCGCTGTTTCTGGAGCCCGAGTCCCGGTTTTCCGTGCACCGCTTTTGGACTCGTGTTAAAAAAACTCCCGCGCTCTCTCTCGCGCGCACATGGATGCTCGCTGGCCGTGTTGCTCTGCATCTGGTTGCCAAAGCAAAGCACAATCAATATGGAAGGGGAGCGCTATTTTATGATTGGAGAAGTTGTTGTGTTTTTTGGTGGTGAAATTCATTATTTAGTATCTGAACCTTCAGCTATTCAGTATCATTTATTCATAAAGTCCCTTTTTGCCAGAAGGAAATGGATACAGCTGGAGAGATGGGGAGAGGGGAGAGAGAGAGAGAGAGAGTGAGAGAGAAAAAGAGAGAGAAACCTTGGGGAAGAAAACAAGCATGGAAGTTGGGATTGATGATATTGATCATGCACCGTCTTGAAATGAATGGATGGTGGTTTATTATTTTTTTTTGTCTATTTGATGGATGGATTGACTGATTCGCATGTCTTGAAGGAGTGAAGGCCTTGAACATCAGAGGCGTAGCGTGCTGAGCAGCATGTGCAGATTTTGATGTCGATGCTTCAGATTCTCAGGCTCCGATAGTAGTACTCTCAAAAGACTGAGGGGAGAATTTGGTGAGAATAAAAGCACCCGCTGACAACGCTCTTCATTTGTACTTGCTGTCTGTGAAGTTTTAGTCTTCGCTAAAACATTGAGTAACAGCACACAAATACATACAAACGTAACAATTTGCATAGAGCAGTTCCACATCCTTCAAGGATGTATCTTGGATACCAAACTCAATGCTTAACTACCAAAGTATGATTAGCCTACATTTAAACTGATTTACTACTGTTTTCTAAAACATTGGAACTTCTTTAGACAAATTGTTTATGTTTAATCCACTTCAAATTTGTAAAAACAATTAACTTAATTTGTGTTGGGACAACATGAAGGATTTTTTTAGTGTAGGCCTGTAAAATAATTTGCATAACTTAAAATTTTGATTGGCTGCCTGCATGTGAACAATGTCTACTGTAACCAACCCAGGCTCATTCTGAAAACATAGCCCTATATATATTTCTGGGGAGCGATAAATACGTCCCAGGAGATATATATTTTTTTGCAGTTTCTGATTTTGCGAATCCACCAGAGGACGCTGTGTATGCTTTTTCAGATCTCAAAATTCTCTTGCAAGTGCCATTCGCGCCTGCTGTTCTCATGTAAATCCACTAGAGGCCGCTGTCAACTGACTGACTAACTGACTGACCGATCAACTGACCCACCCTCCTCCTTCCCTTAACCCATCCGGTAGTGTTTTCAAAAGCACCGACTGACCAGCTCCATCCACACGAAGGTAAGCAGTCAGCAGGTAAGGATGAAAAGGAACGGTGTCATACCGCCACATAGTATTCATTTTAAAGACGGAATGCAGCCATACGTAGCTCTGGCTACATAATACGTGATCTCCAGACATTTATATAGGGCTACGTTTTCATTGACTTTAGCTCTAACTATTGTACACTAAAATTGTAGTTAGTGTTGGCATCTTGAGAAGAAGCATTTATTTTTGAGACAAAGCATTTATACTATAGGGCGATGTATGCACTATTATATAAACTGTGTTATAATTATACTAAAACACTATCAGGTAGGTTCTATGTTATTGTTTATGTATTTGCTAACATGGACATACAGAAGTCAGAATTATTAGCCCCCCTTTTATTTATTTTTTATTTTTCAAATATTTCCCAAATTATGTTTAACAGAGCAAGGAATTTTTTGCAGTATGTCTGATAATATTTTTTCTTCTTGAGAATGTCTTATTTGTTTAAGAATAAAAAGCAGTTTTGAATTTTTTAAACACCATTTTAAGGACAAAATTATTAGCCCCTTTAAGCTATATTTTTTCAGTAGTCTACAGAACAAACCATCATTATACAATAACTTGCCTAATTACCCCAACCTGCCTAGTTAACCTAATTAACCTAGTTAAGCCTTTAAATGTCACTTTAAGCTGTATAGAAGTGTCTTGAAAAATATCTAGTAAAATATTATTGACTGTCATCATGGCAAAGTTAATATAAATCAGTTATTAGAGATGAGTTATTAAACTATTATGTTCAGAAATATGTTGAAAAAATCTTCTCTCCGTTAAACAGAAATTGGGGGAAAAATAAACAAGGGGGCTAATAATTCAGGGGGGCTAATAATTCTGACTTCAACTGTACAATGAATAATACTCACACCCCCGGTTTCACAAACAAGGTTTAAGACTAGTCAAGATTAAATTGCATGTTTGAGCTGTCTCAACTGAAAATAACTTGCTGTGAGATGTCTTAAAATATGTCAGTGTCATTTTTTGTCAACAGGTGCACACTAGTAATGTATTTTTCTAAGGCTGTTTTTAAAAATGTGGCTTAAATAGCCTAATTTAACTAAAGTCTAGTCTTGGCTTAAGCTAAGCCCTGTTTGTGAAACTGGGCCACAGTGTATTAACTGGGTTTCAATTTTTATAATGCATAAATAATAATTTAATAATGCAGTAAATGCCGAACTAAAGTCCACGTTAGTAAATAAGTTAAACACAGGCTCATTGTGAAAATGTACTCCTATATACATTTCTGGAGAGCTCAAATTGTTTAGTAAGAACCACATATGCTTGCATTTTGTTTTTAAAATGAACGCTACGGGGCGATATGTGAAGCCGACGGCTTCTGTTTTCTTTCGTGCAACCAGTTGACCGTCGCTGTTACCAGTTTGCTCAGTGGCTCGCCGCATTGGTTGGCGGACTTGAGACACAGAGAGGAGTTGACTGTGACGATGGGGTTCGAGTTCAGTGAAGAACGGTTCTAGAAAGCAGGTAAAACAAAACAAAAGCCAAAAAATAAAATAAACAAGTAAATAATAGGGTGAGAATGTGGTAAAATCTAAATATGTGGTAAAAATCAGGTATTTTCTTTTTCTGGATTGCTGTTGAAAACACTGTTGGTTGGGTTTAAGGAAGGGGGTGGGTCAGTCAGTCAGTCAGTCAGTCAGTCAATCAGACGTCAGCGGCCTCTGGTGGATTTACGCGAGAACAGCAGGTGCGAATGGCACTCTTGAGAGAAATTTGAGATCTCAAAAAGCGCACACAGCAGCCTCTGGTGGATTCGTGAAAACAAAAACTTTAAAAAAACGTAGCTCCTGGGACCTATTTGGACCTCTTCAGAAATGTATGCAGGGGTACGTAATCAGAATGAGCCTGGGTTAAATAAATTAACTAATGTTTTTTAATAGGATTATTGTAAATGTACCTCAATAGCCGTCATTTAGAAGCTCAAGAAAGATGTACAATTGGATATTATTATATAAGCCAACACTGTTAAATAATAATAATGTTTTAGTTAGTTAACTTTAGAAAATAAAAATTTAAAGTTAAACTTTGTATAAATAAAACTTTTAGTTGAAATCTGATGAACTTAAAATAAGTTAAAGTAACATAAAAAGTTTGTTGTCATAATTTTCTGTCATATATCTGACATTGATCAACCTACTGTATATATATATAGTCTGATACTGATCAACCACAGCTTGCATACTCTTCTGTTACACACTCAAATGTACAGTATGTACGTTTTCTTCACAAAGACGTAGGACTTTTAGGATGTAGTTTTTGTAGGTAAACTGGGACGCAACATTTAAGTTTTTGGTTGCCTACTACTCAGTAGGTACTGCATTTGATTTAGAATTTACTACTCAACCATTAGAAAAGTACGTTCTATACAGTACAAAAGTGAGCAGTATGAATGGAACTCGGACGTACTTCATTTTGTCATGATCACATGATCTACCCACGTCAGTTGCGTCCCTTTCGACTTCAATTCATGAATTCTCTCGCGGGGCATCATGGGATAGCATAGCTTGCATCGGATGCACACTACAGAATCTTGCCGGAAGTAGTAGGTCATCCGGGTACTTCCCGCATACTGTTTTTTGAATTCTATGAATTCAGACATACTACTCGCCTTGCATACTGATTTTAGCATACTAATTAGTATGGAAGTATGCGATTTCGGACGCAGCCTTTGTCTTTTTTTCTCAGCCCTTCACTTCAATTCATGAATTTTCACGCGGGGCATCATGGCATAGCGTAGCTTGCATCGGATGCACACTTCAGAATCTCACCGGAAGTAGTAGGTCATGAGGGTACTTCTCGCATACTGTTTTTCGAATTCTATGAATTCGCACATACTACTCGGCTCGCATACTGATTTTAGCGTACTGTATGTGAAGTATGCAATTTTGGACGCAGCCTTTGTCTTTTTTTCTCAGCTTCTCAGCCCTTCACTTCGATTCATGAATTCTCTCATGGGGCATCATGGGATAGCGTAGCTTGCATCGGATGCACACTACAGAATCTCGCCGGAAGTATTAGGTCATCCGGGTACTTCTTGCATACTCTTTTTTGAATTATATGAATTCACACATACTACTTGGCTCGCATACTAATTTTAGCTTATTATATAGTATGGAAGTATGCAATTTCGGACGCAGCCTTTTGCTGCGTCCCAATTCGCATACTTATACTACGACCTAAAAGTATGTACTTTTTTTGTGGAGGAAAAATATATACTTTTGAGTGTGTAACAGAAAAGTATGCAAGCTTTGGGACATACTACTTCCTCGTTACACAGATCGTTGTGTTGCTTAGTTAGGAGCCCTGTCAATCATCCACATTTCTGTCGTATTTAATTTCCTACCTTATTGGAGAAGCAGCAGCAGGATAATCTCCCATTCACGAGTCTTTCATGCAGAGAAATCTCCTCAGGTCTTTGGATAATTCTGCATTCAGACGGTAATGTCCAAACACGTCTTTATATAAGTTCAGTCTTGTTGTTGCAGATGAAATATAACACAGACAACGCTATTTAAATATTCTCCAGTGGGCTAGATATTAATTAACAATCATACAAACATCTTTACCGAAGCCTCTCTGCTAGACTGTTGGTCTCGTGCGTCCATCATATTTGTAGTTTGTTTACACTTTTCACCTGCGGTTTGTAGTTCTAATCGAACTCACGTCCAACGCGCAATGTACTGTGGGCAATATCAGCGGTTAGAGTATGGACGCTTCTACACTTAAAATTTTGACCGGATATAGTAAACCATCCGGGAGTTTTTGGCATACTCTTTTCAACATACTACGATTTGGGACATACTAATTCTACTTTCACATACTATTTAGGACGGATAGTATGCGGATTGGGACGCAGCATTTGTCTTTTTTCCTTCAGCTACAGGAACAGTTAATGTCTTTACTTCTGCAATGTATACGTGGAGTTCATGCACAAGGGTGCCCTCTAGCATCCAGTATGAATGAAACATATAAATGAAACACGTGTGCTCACGAAAAAAACAAAAACATACAACTTTTGTGCATGCAAAAAACTGTTTGCCTCTCTGAGGATACATATGAATTATTCTCATTGATATATGTATTGCAATAAATATCAGACAACACTGTCATAATTATTAGTCCAAAAACATCCAAAGTTCTTCACATAAAAATCTGGGTCCAAGACTACCTAAGAGGATAAAGAAGTTCTTTACCCACCGACAATAAACACATAAAGCCCCTTTAAGTCAAAACTATCTTCTGAGTTTAGTTTTCTTTTACAGGTTTACGACTATTATGCTGGATGGTACCACACTGTTCGTGATGCATTATCAAAATAGCATTTGGACATCAAGATTAATGCCATAGACTTAAATTCACAAATCTAAAAATCTGCATATTTACTTGTATATGTTCCCTGACAAATGTAAACTCAAAGTCGTAAACATTCCAAACAATCCAAGTTCTAACTGTTAAAACCAGATAAATCCAGAAAGTCAAGAATAAAATCTAACTCAACACTAGAAAACGAATCCCAACACATCTTTATTTACAGCAACATTGCGCTCAATCCAATTCAGCACGGCCACTTCTCAACCATTCACTCGCATGCGGAAAAAATAAAGTAATCTGAAATATCCAGGCGCTGTTGAATTATTTAGATTCGACTTACTGCGACACCAGCGGCGCAGATTGGTAGAATCAATCTACGTCAGCCGGAGAGGAATGAGTTTCACCTGTAGCTATCGCGTGGCCTTTGGCTCCCAGGCTCCCATTGACTTCCTCAGACTTCCTCTGCTCGACAGGACATTATTCTTCTGTTCAAAAGTCATTTATTTCCCATCTCTGGACGCCATCATGGCTCACTTGCCAGAGGAAGCGCATTAGCAGTGGCATGACACTCATATGCAGTCTAGGATGTAAAACCACGGTGAGGTTTTGGAACACGCAGACGTGAATGATCGAATCATACTTAAAAAAAAGTTTTATGAAGATAATTATTTCTATTGACAAGCTTTTGCGTATATCTTACAAGCTCGCTGGCAATTTTCTCAAGAGAGCTGGATGCATGTGTACATGGAGCAGATGCTAAATGTATTGATTTCTGTGGTCTATATTGTAACATTCAGGCCCTCGGAGACGATGACTATTGTGAAGGCCGTCTATTTGAACTCTTCACATCCTCTTGGGGAAAATATCAATAACTTAAGAGGAAAAATAGGGCTGCAAGATATTGTAGACTAGCAAATCATACTATGAAGTCAAATATTGGGCAAAAATAAAGCAATATGCCATGAGAGAGCATGCGTAACTATGATTGATCTCTTCAACTGCGGTTTAGAAGTGGATAAACTACATTGACCATATACTGTAAGAGAAATGTGTATTTTATAGAATAAAAACTGTGGATACTGTCAAATCTGTGGTTTTTTGAAACTATGAACTGATAAAATTCGATTACATGAATAAATTAACTACTGCACATGTTTGTTTAGTCCCCAGTGTTATTATTGTTATAATATTCACTATAGTTTACAATGATTTTCTGGCAAAGCACAGCTCTCTATTACATAAATAATAATAATAATTATTATTAAAAGCCAGTAGCTAGCTCTCTGCAACTCTCATGGTCGCCCACTGAAGCCAAGCAGGGCTGCGCCTGGTCAGTACCTGGGGTGTGTTTCTCAAACAACGACGTAACTCGCGGCTGAAATATCATAGTATGATGCATCGGTTGGGAAAAGAACGATGTAGTGACGAGTGTTTCCCAAAACCCGTAGTTTCTCTGTTTTAGATCCATCGTTTGAACCACGTTAGTTATAACGTAAAATGCCCATAATGATGCTCTAAACGGGGTGGAGTAACTTCTTCTTAAGAGAAGAACCCCATAATTTCTTTGTGCAAATTTTATTGTTTTACATGCACACGCATTTAAAAAAAATATCCAATATTAGTTTTACTAAAAACATGCACTCGCTTGAAATAAATGTAAATGGCACATATAGGGCCTGTGTTTCCTTTACAAATATTATTGAGAACATTACATATCCTATTCTAAAACATAAAATTATTTACAAAAGCTCACACATATTCTAATCTCATATATAAATAATAGAAATAAATAAATAAATAATGATGCTATTTATTAAGAAATGAAATTTAATATTTATTATTTATTAGGAAATGAAGAAAAACCTACTTTAATAATAATATTAATAATATTAATTATGATTATTATTATTATTATTATTATTATTATTATTATTATTATTATTAGGCCCATGTCATATACAGGGAGTGCAGAATTATTAGGCAAATGAGTATATTGACCACATCATCCTCTTTATGCATGTTGTCTTATTCCAAGCTGTATAGGCTCGAAAGCCTACTACCAATTAAGCATATTAGGTGATGTGCATCTCTGTAATGGGAAGGGGTGTGGTCTACTTACATCAACACCCTATATCAGGTGTCCATATTTATTAGGCAACTTTCTTTCCTTTGGCAAAATGGGTCAAAAGAAGGACTTGACAGGCTCCGAAAAGTCAAAAATAGTGAGATATCTTGCAGAGGGATGCTTCTGAAGCGTGATCATCAAACAATCAAGCGTTTCATTCAAAATAGCCAACAGGGTCGCAAGAAGCGTCTGGAAAAACCAAGGTGCAAAATAAACTGAGAACTGAACCATGAACTGAGAAAAGTCAAGTGTGCAGCTGCCAAGATGCCACTTGCCATCAGTTTTGCCATATTTGAGAGCTGCAACATTACTGGAGTGTCCAAAAGCACAAGGTGTGCAATACTCAGAGACATGGCCAAGGTAAGAAAGGCTGAAAAAAGACCACCACTGAACAAGACACACAAGCTGAAACGTCAAGACTGGGCCAAGAAATATGTCAAGACTGATTTTTCTAAGGTTTTATGGACTGATGAAATGAAAGTGAGTCTTGATGGGCCCGTGGCTGGATCGGTAAAGGGCAGAGAGCTCCAGTCTGACTCAGACGCCAGCAAGGTGGAGGTGGAGTACTGGTTTGGGCTGGTATCATCAAAGATGAGCTTGTGGGGCCTTTTCAGGTTGAGGATGGAGTCAAGCTCAACTCCCAGTCCTACTGCCAGTTTCTGGAAGACACCTTCAAGCAGTGGTACAGGAAGAAGTCTGCATCCTTCAAGAAAAACATGATTTTCATGCAGGACAATGCTCCATCACACGCGTCCAATTACTCCACAGCGCGGCTGTCAAGAAAGGGTCTAAAAGAAGAAAAACAATTGACATGGCTTCCTTGTTCACCTGACCTGAACCCCATAGAGAACCTGTGGTCCATCATCAAATGTGAGATTTACAAGGAGGGAAAACAGTACACCTCTCTGAACAGTGTCTGGGAGGCTGTGGTTGCTGCTGCACGCAATGTTGATGGTGAACAGATCAAAACACTGACAGAATCCATGGATGGCAGGCTTTTGAGTGTCCTTGCAAAGAAAGGTGGCTATATTGGTACTGATTTGTTTTTGTTTTGTTTTTGAATGTCAGAAATGTATATTTGTGAATGTTGAGATGTTATATATAAATAAAATAAATATAAATAATTGAAATGGGTATATATTTGTTTTTTGTTAAGTTGCCTAATAATTCTGCACAGTAATAGTCACCTGCACACACAGATATCCTCCTAAAATAGCTCAAACTAAAAACAAACTAAAAATTACCTCCAAAAATATTCAGCTTTGATATTAATGAGTTTTTTGGGTTCATTGAGAACATGTTTGTTGTTCAATAATAAAATTAATCCTCAAAAATACAACTTGCCTAATAATTCTGCACTCCCTGCACAGTACAGATACTTAATAAATAACCTTCTATAAACTAAAAGCATTAACGTATGCTAAGTTTTTTGTTTTCACAAACTTTGGAGACGTATCTTAAATTCCGCTTTTAAATAATAGATCACCTATAGCTTTTGTCATGAGGCTGTGTTCAAAATGACATCAATGTTTTCAAAGTGCACTGCGAAGGGAACGCAATTGTAAACATGAAGATCGCTAAAACTGAACTGTAAAAATACTTTGAAAGCAAATTACACCTAAGAGAGAGGACCTTAATGCTTTTTTATTTTTAATCATTCCAAGTTTAAATGTTCTAAATGAATAGGGCATATGGGAGATAAGTGGGAATAGAACACAGCCTGGAACTACAGTACGTTTCTAACTACAGCTCCAGAGGCGTAGTTGCAAGTGCAACCTAACTATCCCCATATCATAATTGGTTTGATCACTCTGTCTCCTCTCCACCAATCAGGTGGTGTGGAGGTGAATGAGGAGATTCACCCAATGTGTACAGCGCTTTGAGTGTCCAGAGAATTGCTATATAAATGTAAGGAATAATAATAATAATAATAATAATAATAATAATAAGATGCGGCACAGTAGGTAGTGCTGCCGCCTCACAGCAAGAAGGTCGCTGGTTCGAGCCTCGGCTGGGTCAGTTGGCATTTCTGTGTGGAGTTTGCATGTTTTCCCCGTGTTCGCGTGGGTTTTCTCCGAGTGCTCCGGTTTCCCCCACAAGTCCAAAGCCATGTGGTACAGGTGAATTGGGTAAGCTAAAATTGTCCGTTGTGTATGTGTGTGAAATGAGTGTGTATGGGTTTCCCAGTGATGGGTTGCAGCTGGAAGGGCATCCGCTGCGTAAAACATAAGCTGGATAGGTTGGCGGTTCATTCCGCTGTGGCGACTCCAGATTAATAAAGGGACTAAGTCGAAAAGAAAATGAATGAATGAATAAATAATAATATTATTAATAATAATGCATTAATTTAGTTAATTGTAATAATGATAGTAAATTATTCATTTCATATAATCACGTCATTATGACACACTGTTATTAATTTATTTGTTTTGTAAAAAGTGACAATATTAATAGAATCGTTTTAGAAAATAAATCTGAAAAAATCTAAAAATACTTTTATTTATAAGCTGTTATATATACAATAATACTACTAATAATATTTATTATTATTACTTTATCATTATTATTAGTATTAGTATTATTATTATTATTAGTAGTAGTACTTTATTATTATCATTATTATTATTATGTAAAAAATAATAATGCATTAATAATAATAATATTAATAATGTAATAATAATAATTCTAAAGTAATAATAATAATAATAATAATGTAATAATAATAAAGTAATAATAATAATAATAATAATAATAATAATAATAATGTAATAACAATAAAAGTAATAATAATAATAATAATAAAGTAATAATAATAATAATAATAATAAAGTAATAATAATAATAATAATAATAATAATAATAATGTAATAACAATGAAAGTAATAATAATAATTATAATAAAGTAATAACAATAAAAGTAATAATAATAATTATAATAAAGTAATAATAATAATAATAATAATGTAATAACAATAAAAGTAATAATAATAATTATAATAAAGTAATAATAATAATAAAGTAATAATAATAATAATAATAACAATAATAACAACAAAGTAATAATAATAATAATAATAATAATAATAATAAAAGTTCTTCTTATTATTATTATTATAACTAATATTATAAAAATTTTGCTCATGGTGATATCAGAACTTGTAGACTCGATTGATTTAAGTAGATTTAATAAACATTTAAGCTAATATTGTAATTGTTATATATTATAGTTTATAGTATATATCTAGACTGTTTTACAGTAGTTTTGAATCTAGCTCAGAACATAAAAAAGGAAATAGACGTCTCCCATATAAAAAGGGACTGAAGTAGGGCAGAGAACAAACATTTTAATATTTCATTAACTGCAAAAACACGCTGCAGACACAATCAGGCATATCTGCACACACACACACACACACACACACACGCACACGCACACTGGTGCTGGAAGTTTCTAGGAGCGAGTGTGTCTCCTTTTGTCCGGCTGATCTCTCAATGTGTGTGTGTGAATATGAAATGAGGAGGTGCCACATGAAATTTCCCCGTGTGTGTTTTACACTGACATCCTTCCTTTCACACTCTGAACCGAGAGCCATAAAACACACGGAGAGGCGACAGCAGCTCCTCTTCCCCTCCACCCTAATACCCCTGATTGAGGAATGAACACAGGGAAATAAGCAGGACACTCCGACTAGATGACAATGTCTGATTTCATACCAGCTCCTGAAGAGTCTGACAAACTGTATTACAGCACATGTGTGTGTGAAGGTGCACAAAAGATCATCTTCATGATGACAATGATACTTGGGGTATTGGGTACCCCCCCCCCCCCCCCAACGTATTTCCCAAATGATGTTTAACAGAGGAAGGAATTTTTCACAGTATTTCCTATAACATTTTTTCTTCTGAAGAAAGTCTTATTTGTTTTATTTCAGCTAGAATAAAAGAAGGTTTTATTTTTTTTTTTTCAAAACCATTTTAAGGTCAAAATTATTATCTTCCTTAAGCAATATTTGTTTTTTTAATTGTCTACAAAACAAACCACTGTTACACAATGATTTGCCTAATTCCCCTAACTTGCCTAAATAACCTAGTTCAGCCTTTAAATGTCGCTTTAAGCTGAATACTAGTATCTTAAAAAATACCTAACAAAATATTACTTACTGTCATCATGACAAAGATAAAAAAAATGCGTTATTAGAAATGAGTTATTAAAACTATTATGTTTAAAAATGTGTTGAAAAAATCATCTTTCCATTAAACAAACATTGGGGGAAAATATACAGGAGGATAATTCAGGAGGGCTAATACTTCTGACTTCAACTGTAGGTCACACAATAACCACATCAATAGTCCATGTGGGTTAAACTGTAGATCACTTTTAATTGTTCTGGCACAAAATACATTCAGCGATGACATCTTTTCTTTATTCTCTGTTTACATCTGGTATTATGATGCACTTTTCTCAGACTGATGGAGAGCTGTTGTTGACATTAAACACTGGTTTGAAAGGAGCCACAGTTGCAACCCAGGCTCATTCTGAAAACGTAGTCCCGTGGACGTTTCTGGAGACCGCAAATTATGTAGCCGGAGGTACGTATGGCTGCGTTTCATTTTTTAATTGAACGCTACGGGGTGGTATGACGCCGTTTCTTTTGACGCTTACCTCCGTGTGGAGGACTTTCCCGCTGCAACCAGTTTGTCCAGTTAGATTGTCGTGTACGTCAGCGGACTTGAGACGCAGAGAGGAGTTGACCATGACGACGACGACCGGGTTCGAGTCCGGGGAAGAGCGGTTACAGAAATCAGGTAAGACAAAAACAGAATCCAAAAAAAATAAAATGAACGAGTGAACAACAGAGTGAGAATGTGGTAAAATCCGAAAACGTGGTAAAAATCAGACGAGGGCTTTTCTTTTTCTGGACGGCTTTTGTAAACCGTTGGTTGGGTTTAGGGAAGTATGTGGGTGGGTGGGTCAATTGGTAAAATTGGTTGGGTTTAGGGAAGAATGAGGGTGGGTCAGTCGATTGGCCGGTCGCCCAGTCAGTCATTCAGTCAGACGGTAGGTCGACAGTGGCCTCTGGTGGGTTGACGCGAGAACAGCGCGGGCGCGAACAGCACTTGCGAGAGACATTTCAGATACAAAAAAGTGCACGCAGCGGCCTGTTGCGGATTCACAAAAACAAAAACTGCAAAAATACAGTACGTACCTCCCGGGACGTATTTCGCGGTCTCCAGAAGCGTCCACGGGACTACGTTTTCAGAATGAGCTTGGGTTGCACATTTTTTGAGCCTGTTCACTTTTGACCACTTTCAGAGGTTGTCAAAAAACACTTTATATAGTGTAAATGCTCATATAGTTGAATACATTTCAACAGTCACAGAAGATGTTCATTATTCCCGGATGAGCCTTGTGTTACACCATGTTCTAAATACACGCGACGTGGCAATGTGATAATTTTCATGCTAAATTTTTATAATAATTTTTATTTTAGAAATAATTTAGTTTCTATTTCTGCAATTTCGTGGGAAAACAACACCATAAACTGCTTTGACAATAATATCCTCAGGTACTGATTATGTGCTTTATTCAGTGTTAAATGCTGTCAACATGAGTTTGAACACCATCCATTCATTTTCCTTCAGCTTAGTCCCTTTATTCATCAGGGGTCGCCACAGCGGAATGAACTGCCAACTTATCCAGCATATGTTTTACAAAGCGGATGCCCTTACAGCTGTAACCCAGTACTTGAAAACACCCAATCACACTCATTTATACACACACTCATACACTACGGCCAATTTAGTTTATTCAGTTCACCTAAATTCACCTATTTGGACTGTGGGGGAAACCGGAGCACCTGGAGGAAACCCACGCAAAGACAGGGAGAACATGCAAACTCCACACAGAAATGCCAACTGACCCAGCCAGGACTCGAACCAGCAACCTTCTAAGTCACTGTGTCGCCCAGTTTAAACACCATTTTACATAAAAATACTACTGAAAGCAGCAGCAGATAGTTTCTCTCAGATCTTGAAAATAAAATAGCGGAATGAAAGACAGGCTATGTATTTTTAATTATGTTAAATAGGTTAAATATGTATTAATTAGATTATACACCTTACTATTTCGTTGGGAGTGCAGTGTATTTAAATGAATGGCTGGTATTTAAATGTTTCTGTTGGGTCGCGTTTGGTACAGACAGCCAAATTGCTTGTTGCTGAAATTTTGTTGCGTTTCGTTAAGACACGTGTTATCTAGCGGTTGTTATCTTGAAATAACATACCTTGGAAAGTTGCGACTGACCAATCAGAATCGAGTATTTTCTAGTAGCTTTAAATGTAGCTCAGAAAAAAAAGAAATAGATGTCTCACTTTTTTTTTTAAAGAAAATGGCTGAAGTAGGTATTTAACTGTTTCTGTCATGTTGCGTCACATTTGGTACAGACAGACAAATTGCTTGTTGCTGGATTTTTGTCACATTTTGTTAAGACAAAGTGTTGTTTATTGGTTGTTATCTTGGAATAACATACCTTGGAAAGTCGCGACTGACCAATCAGAATCTAGTATTTTCTAGTAGCTTTGAATTTTGCTTAAAAAAATAGATGTTGCACCTTTTTTTAAAGACAATGGCTGAAGTATTGTAGCTATTTAACTGTTTCTGTCATGTTGCGTAACATTTGGTACAGACAAACAATTTGCTTGTCGCTGGAGTTTTGTCACATTTTGTTAAGACATGGTTTTATTTAGCGGTTGTTTTCTTGGAAATAACATACCTTGGAATTTTGCAACTGATCAATCAGAATCGAGTATTGTCTAGTAGCTTTGAAATTAGCTCAGAAAAAAAGAAATAGATGGTTCACTTTTTTTTAAAGAAAATGCCTGGAGTAGGTATTTAACTGTTTCTGTCATGTTGCGTCACGTTTGGTACAGACAGCCAAATTGCTTGTTGCTGGAATTTTGTTGCGTTTTTTTAGGACTTGATGTTATTTAGCGGTTGTTATCTTGGAAATAACATATCTTGGAATTTTGCAACTGATCAATCAGAATCGAGTATTGTCTAGTAGCTTTGAATTTAGCTCAGAAAAAAAGAAATAGATGTCGCACTTTTATTTTTTTAAGAAAATGCCTGGAGTAGGTATTTAAATGTTTCTGTCATGTCACGTAACATTTGGTACAGCCAGTAAAATTGCTTGTTGCTGGAATTTTGTCATGTTTTGTAAGGACAGTGTTATTTAGTGGTTGTTATCTTGGAAAAACATACCTTGGAAAGCTGCGACTGACCAATCAGAATCTAGTATTTTCTAGTAGCTCTGAATTTAGCTCAGACAAAAAAAGAAATAGATGTCTCACCTTTTTTTTTAAGACAATGGCTGAAGTAGGTATTTAACTGTTTCTGTCATGTCATGTAACATTTGGTACAGCCAGCCAAATTGCTTGTCGCTGGAATTTTGTCACGTTTTGTTAGGACATGGTTTTATTTAGCGGTTGTTTTCTTGGAAATAACATACCTTGGAATTTTGCAATTGATCAATCAGAATCGAGTATTGTCTAGTAGCTTTGAATTTAGCTCAGAAAAAAAGAAATAGATGTTGCACTTTTTTTTTTTTTAAGAAAATGCCTGAAGTAGGTATTTAAATGTTTCTGTCATGTCACATAACATTTGGTACAGCCAGTAAAATTGCTTGTTGCTGGAATTTTGTCATGTTTTGTAAGGACAGTGTTATTTAGTGGTTGTTATCTTGGAATAACATACCTTGGAAAGCTGCAACTGACCAATAAGAATCTAGTATTTTCTAGTAGCTCTGAATTTAGCTCAGACAAAAAAAGAAATAGATGATGCAGCTTTTTTTTTTAAGACAATGGCTGAAGTAGGTATTTAACTGTTTCTGTCATGTTGCGTAACATTTGGTACAGACAGCCAAATGGCTTGTTGCTGGAATTTTGTCACGTTTTGTTAGAGCATGGTTTTATTTAGCGGTTGTTTTCTTGGAAATAACATACCTTGGAATTTTGCAATTGATCAATCAGAATCGAGTATTGTCTAGTAGCTTTGAATTTAGCTCAGAAAAAAAAAATAGATGTTTCACTTTTTTTAAAGAAAATGCCTGAAGTAGGTATTTAACTGTTTCTGTCATGTTGTGTCACATTTGGTACAGCCAGCCAAATTGCTTGTTGCTGGAGTTTTGTTGCGTTTTTTTTAGGACTTGGTGTCATTTAGCGGTTGTTTATCTTGGAGATAACATACCTAGGAATGTTGCAACTGACCAATCAGAATCTAGTATTTTCTAGTAGCTCTGAATTTAGCTCAGAAAAAAAGAAATAGATGTCTCACCTTTTTTTTTAAAGACAATGGCTGAAGTAGGTATTTAACCGTTTCTGTCATGTCATGTAACATTTGGTACAGACAGCCAAATTGCATGTCGCTGGAATTTTGTCGTATTTTGTTAGCACACAGTGTTTTTTAGTGGTTGTTATCTTGGAAATAACATCCCTTGGAATGTTGCAACTGACCAATCAGAATCGAGTATTGCAGACAAGACGTGTAATAATTAGTGTATAAAGTATGCACATGTTCAAGCTCAAATGTTATTTGCTATCTACAAAAATTCAGAAAGGAAAATCAAGGTATAAAACGAGAAAAGAAACTTGCCTGCAAGAGTGCAATACCTTTTGGCGAGTGCATTATAAGACACAGGAAATGGACTTCAGCAACTCTGAACAGCCATTAGCTGATAAATTCTCCCATAAACTTTTTTCGAAGAGACTCTTTTTCATAGCAGAGCAATCACAATCAGAGACGTTATCAATTATTGAATTATGAGTTAACTGCAATCTCGCCGTCTGGGGTCTTCTCGCCGGTACGAATTTATCTGCACAATTAATCAGTTTCAGGGCACAAATGTTGCCCCTAATGGAAAGATTAAAGGCTCTGTAATATATAACAGATAGACGTGTGACGCCACCCAAAAATACCTGAACTAATGATAGCGTAAAGTGGCTCTCCAGAAACTCCGACTCCTACTTTTCAGATCATCCTGCATATTCCTGCAGCCTCTCCTGACACCAGACAAGCCCATTTGAGTTGATAAATGATTATTGTTTTATGGAAGTAAAATGTATTGATCTTGAAATGGTCCGAGTCTGTCTAATGAATAACAGAAACACACAGACAACAGCAGACTGTTCGTTGGATGGGCTCTTTTCACCTGGGGATTTGCTGGAGTGCTCTGATGTCATCACTGATCTCATCTATCAAATCATTTTAAGTCACGTCAGAAAGAGCGTATTTATGAAGTGAATGCACACGAATGGCACCGCAAAGATTAATTATAAGAAGCAAACACAAGGGTTTCACTCAGTGATAAAACATTGCAGATGCAAATTGATGCTATTTATTAATTAATTAATTAATTAATTTAACTTAATTTACAATAGAACTGGTTAAGTGGCATGCAGAAATGTGATCATACAAGCAGTTGTACAATTAATATGTAGTAATTATACACACACATAATTATACACACACATATATATATATATATATATATATATATATATATATATATATATATATATATATATATATATATATATATATATATATATATAAGCAAAACTGTATTTTTTTAATAATAATAATAATAATAATAAATAAAATGTTTATTATTTATTTATTATATTATTATTTTTTTAAATATTTAAACCATGCACTGTACCTAAAGAGTTCAGAATACTTAAAATATTTGAGTAAAATGACTATGTTATATTAAGGTAACAAACATATACAGTATATATATATATATATATATATATATATATATATATATATATATATATATATATATATATATATATATATATATATATATATATATATATATATAAATATTATATTATATTATATTATATTATATTATATTATAAATAAATAATATTATACAGCATATATAAGTACACCCCCCCACAAATCTCTCATTTAAATTAATATTTTCTATAGGATGCTTTACAATATTATATTTGTGCAAATACATTAATTTAGTCAGAACTGAAGCCAAATGTGGAGTTAATCTAACAAAATACAATAATGGTTAAAAAATTAGTAGCCCAAATTAATATGTTAGGGGACATTTTTTTTATAACATTTCAAAAATAGCGAAAATCAACAGAAACAAAAAATAGACAATTTTGTTGAAATGTTGTAGTTTTTTTGCAATATTTTGCATTACTTTAAATGTTTTATCTTTCCATTTCTAAAAATGTTCTGTGACTAAAATATTATTTAAATAAATATCTGTTTAATAAATCAGTTTTGTTCAAATATATATTACCCATATTCACCGAAAATGGATAAAAATATTCATTTTCAAAATGGGGTGTACTCATAAATGCTAAGCACTGTATATATATATATATATATATATATATATATATATATATATATATATATATATATATATAATTATTAGAACTTTATTAATATTATTTAAATGTATATTGCAACAATGTTTTTTAGATTGCAAATAATATAATTATAGTTTAATTGAAAAACAGAAAATAAATTCCATCGTAAAACAGTTGTAACTATTTTGTAAATTATTTCCACTAATTTAATTATTTATTTTTGAGTTGAGATTGTGACAGCAGATTTAAGATAGGAATATAATTCAGTAAAATGAAGTGCACTTCTTTTTTCACAAGGTTACCCCTTACAATTTACTCAAAAATTAACATTTCCTCAGCATTTAACCACATCCAAGTGGTTCTAAACTTTAATGAATGTTTTTATTCAGTTGAAAAAAAAAAAAGACAGCCATTGACATCCATAGTAAGAGCAAAAAAAATTAAATACTAATGAAGTTGAAATGGCTGTTCCTCCTCAACATTATTCAATATTTTTTTCTTTGTGTTCAATAGAAAAAAAAGAATCTTAAGTTTGTAACAACAGGCGTAAATTAAGTCACATTTTGGGTGAACTATCCCTTTAAATCTACATTTGCTTTACATCTACAAGCTTAAATTATTATCCTCAGCTAACCTAGATATTTTTATCAGACCAGTACATTGAAAAAACAAATTACACTCTGAACCAACTTAAAAAAAAAATACTGTAATTAGTTAAGGTATAATAATAAAAATATACTCACACAAAGTAAAAATATTGTATAGTAAAGAGACACTAAATATATATATTGTTTTACTTTACTTTCTTTTTTTTAACCTTGGATTAAAGTATAATCTTGCTTTGGACCAACCTAAATTTACCCTCAGATTATATTTTTGACTTGGTTGAAAAGGTATTTTAATATTAATCAAAATATTTATCTGCCCAACAAAGATACATTGACTCAAAGGTATTTATTTTATTTTTATAGACGATGAATGAAATGAGTTACTTTGGTTCGACTTAAAATCAAAATCAAAGTGAAGTCTTTGGACTAAACTATAATAAATACATGTAAAGTTATTCTATGCTATTGCTAGTTATAGAAATCTGTGCTTTTGAAAACACTATTGGTTGGGTTTAGGGAAGGAGGAGGGTGGGTCAGTCGATCGGTCAGTCAGTCAGTCAGTCGACAGCGGCCTCTGGTGGATTTACATGAGAACAGCAGGCACAAATGGCACTCACAAGAGAAATTTGAGATCTCAAAACGTGTACACAGCGGCCTCTGGTGGATTCGCGAAAACAAAAACTGCAAAAAAACATAGCTCCTGGGATGTATTTGGCGATCTCCAGAAATGTATATTGCGGTTAAGTTTTCAGAATGAGCCTGGGTGACATTTTGTTGCTTTAAGGCAAATTGAATAAAGCAGGTTATAATCAGAACCCATCATTTTTCACTTAATACAGTATAAAAATCTACTTTGAATGAAAGACAAAATAGTTTCCCTTTTTTCAGTGTAAAGAGATCTCGCAGTGAAGACAACACTCAAACTCATCTCAGAGAAACTGCTCAACAAACTGTCAAGTGAATATGAGCTAGAAAAAGAGTCAGTTGTCCATCACATATAAAACCTAAAGCTCATGGCGACGGTTTCCAGCATCTATGATCAAAGACTCGTCATTCGCCATCATTAAAGCAACAACAACACACTGTACACAACATGCTGCAGACAAGCAGAAGCACACACTGCATCCCTGGTCAAGCGTGACAAACCCTGTTCCACTGCTATCCTCTCACTTAGACACCAGAAAAAGCTTCAATTCCCCGTCTGCCGTGCTGTTTAGCAGCCTCAGAGCTGTAGCCGTCTATTTGATTTCTTGCTGTCCTTTGGGATCTAAAACAGCAGCTGTATTGAAGCCCGTGCAGCTAAATTTCACTGAACACGTCTAACAATTGTCCGTCTGTGACCCGTGACCCGTCACGCTCCTCTGAGGACAGATATACAGCTATGGAAAAAATTTGATTTAAGGGATATATTGGGTGTTTTTTTTTTGACAGAAATGATTATATTTGTTTTATTCTATTTAGCATATTCTATTTATAGTATAGGTGGGCATAGATTAATTTTTTTAATCTAGATTAATCTAGATTAAAATGGCTCATTTGAATTCTGCCGAAGGTATTCAGAATATGTGTGCTACCCAAATAATAAGTCTTTGAGAACGGGTTTCTCAAGCCGGGTGTCGCATTAGACCAGTGTCTCATCTCCAAAATGCATCACAAACTGCTTGAGAAACTGTTCTACTATGATAATTGGTGATGAAAATAAATGATGTTCAATAAGATGTGTTTACTTACTTGTGTTTACTAACTGTTTATTCAGTTAAACATGAATGTTGAACTGTAGGCCTACATAAGCTCCAAACAGCGAATTCCGATGAGCTTAATCAGACTAAAATCAGCACTGAACTAAACAGAAATGGAATTAAGACGTGGAGTATGCAGATTTTAGTGGCATTATTGAAGTAAACACCGCGGTCTTTAGGACCTTTCGGCATATTTTCCGACAAGGTCCACACGCGGCTGTCAGAAAGGACTGCACACACACATACACAAACACACACACATCGCGAAATGCGGAAGTTTTTTTTTTCTTACCATTTGGCGTGCGTTATTAAACTCCATAACTCTCTCACCTGTCCTTACTCCGTATTTGCGTCTATATTACCCCAGTTTGTCACGAAGGAATAAATGAAAAGTGAAACTGCAGTTAGAGTCAGGCATCCTGCTGATTTGATTCAATAGAGCAGACGGCTCACCGGTCAGGTATACATCCGCGGTAATATATCAAGGTGAAAGTCATCATAGCTTGCGTAGAATAGACCCAGCTCCCAACCCAAACTTTGAGAATAGATTAACGGCGATATTTTTTTTATCGCGCGATAAGAGTCTCGCGTTAACGCAGCACGTTAACGCCGTTAACGGCCCAGCACTAATTTATAATAATTGTGTTTAATTTCTAAACAAAAATATTGTCTTTTGGGGGCGGAAAATGACAATTGGTGACAACAAAAATCTAATTTTTTTACTTTAGAAGATATGTATATATATATGAGCAATATCACATGAGTAGCAGTGCGATATGGCTGTATATCAGCGTCCCACCAGTGCTAAAATACAGCCATATGCTACGAGTGGGATACTGCGTTTATACAACAGTTCGATGGTATAATCATGTAAATAAAAAAGAAAATCAAACACAGAGAGTCTCAAAACCCTTTTGTATTAGCAACTACTTCCGCCATTCATTCATATCTGCAGCTGACGTCAGAACAGTCAGTTACTAATTCACCAACGCCACTTTACATCTAGGATTTGAATGATTCTCAAACTTTTAATTTTGCTTACATTTTAAGATTATAAGGCTGAACGTGACATGAAATGCCATGTTATATGCAATGAGATATCTCCCTGCAGTATTAAAGTCTAAAGTATTTCTCTGTTGCAATCGGGATATCACAATAATTAACCCCGAAAAAGCAGCACAATCACTACCAGACTGCTGTTGTGTTTGTGATAAGAAAAAACGCTAGACACATGCGGGCATTTCTTCTTTCTTTTTGCCAACACAACACACATTCCTGATATGCGAGTCCCATTTCACACTCAATACACTACAATTATATGGCATAAATACAGCACTGCAACAAGCAAAAGAGAGAGATCGACTTAGAATATCACTTAGCAGCAGAGATGGCAAAAGTACACACATCCTTTACTTAAGTAGAAGTACAGATACTCGTGTTTAAAACGACTTTGGTAAAAGTAGAAGTACTGACTACACTTTTGTACTTAAGTAAAAGTAAAGAAGTACCGCCTGAAAAATGTACAAAAGTAAAAAGTACTCGTTTCAACCACAGTCCCAAAGACATGCGGTATAGGCGAATAATAATTCAACTAAATTTGCAGTAGTTTATAAGTGTGTGTGTGTGAATGTGTATAGGTGTTTCCCAGTACTGGGATGCAGCTGGAAAAGTATCCACTGCGTAAAAAAAATGCTGGAATAATTGCCGGTTCATTCTGCTGTGGCGACCCCTGATAAATCAGGGACGAAGCTGAAGGATAGTGAGTGAGATAAGTAGGTAATCATCCTGACACAAACTCACAGTGTTCAGCATGTAGTTTTGCCACTGTTAGATCAAAAACAACAGCTGCAATTCATGTTGATACACTCTGTCTATCTTTATAAATAATGTCTTACATTTTACACTGAATTCTGTCCAAAATATATAGATTTTTTTCTTTTGCTAAAATAAATACTTATCAGATATGACTGCAAACTATTTTTTTTTGCATTAGGCTAAAGCTTCTTATTCTCTTCAGAGAGTAGCTCTCATATATAACCTGCTATTTCAGTGTTTTTTCAGGGATTGTGGTTATTTTATTTAATGTATAAACATTAATTCTGTTACAGTTTTTCTCAGTCACTTTGGTCCATTTCTCAGATCAGAATTGAAATTCTCTAAACCCCTGTTCAATCTTCAGATCATCATTGTGTCACTTGTGCACATCAGAAAGCAGTTTCTCTTTATGAACAAGTTGCAAATATTTTTGTTCATCCATGCAAATGGTTATGTGCAATTCTCTGATGTTTCCTATATTATCAGTTGCTCATGTCATGTTGATCAACATGTATTATTTTATCTCTGTTGAATAGTCTCACCCCCACAACATTTAATCGTTCAAATGCCCGAACAAGTTGTCTTAATATTTAGTCATAATGCATTTTTTACATTTCTCCCACGTGAATCTTGACTTTTTCTAATAAAGGTCTAAAAGGAGGTTGTCCTGTTCACATTTTTACTTTTGTTTTTTCTTTGTGCTATGTGGTGCTCTCTTTTCCTTTCTGTATCAGAATGACATGATCTGGCAACAAATTACAGAACAAACAGCAAAAATATTGCCATAGTTTACACCAGAACAGCCCTCCAGAGTACACTGATACTGATAACATGACTAAGTAATTTGAGTCTTATTTATATACAATGACACAAGGACATGTCATTCTGACGCCACTGACATGTTCACTGACACAGAAATTTAGTTTTGAGAGATGAACTGAAGAATTTTGAGAAGGAGACTGGCTTTTGCAGGTAATCCATGGTGTTTTGCTATTTATACGTGTTGTTTTGAGAAATACACAGGCCTACTGTTTTACAAATTTCAGTTCTGATCTGAGAAATGTGCCAAAGTGACTGAGAAAAACTGTAATAGCCTACATTTATTCTATGCTAAAAGCAACATACACAGGTAAGACAGGTAACATACACATAAATTGCCCAGTATAACTACCTTTATTGTTGTAAAATATTTGTTAAAAATTATTAATTGAAGACAACAGTATAGGCCTATGTAAAATCATATAGTCAATAAAAACTGAAAAACAGCATAAATTCTGTATTAGGAAATATGAACTCATCAGAAATAAAGGAAATAAACCGCAATGCATACATTTTTTATAAAGTATTTGATTGTTTTACAAAAAAAAGCACTATTTTTCGCGGTATTAGATTGAAAGACCAGAGAAAGCTTATGCAGTATGATCGGAAGTGGAAAAAAAGGCGTAAGCATTTAAACAGCATGTTTTTGACTGGAATGTGTCTCGTTTATCTGTGATCCGATCGAGCAAAAGATGTCTTATTACCGTGTAAACAGGGCAGCATCAGTCATGTTAAATTCGCCGTTTCCCTCTGACACTGCGTAGTAATCCTAGCCTTTCTCATAGTAATCCTCATGAACTAGGCCATGTACGGTGTGCGATAGCCTTGAAGAAGCCGCGCGCTACAGCACGCAGGCGCGCAATGAGGAAAAACAGACTGACTGCATCAGAAATGCGCTCATATTATTGCGCAATGACAAGAAATAATATAGATCGCGCCACCAAACACATAAAAACGAAAGTAACGACCGTGGTTTCAAAAATGTAAGAAGTAGAAAGTACAGATATTTGTGTAAAAATGTAAGAAGTAAAAGTAAAAAGTAGTCAAAAAAATTAGTAGTGGAGTAAAGTACTGATACCCGAAAAAACTACTTAAGTACAGTAACGAAGTATTTGTACTTCGTTACTTCCCATCTCTGCTTAGCAGTTTAATAATGATTTGATCAGCTGTAGTTAGAAATTACTCTGTTTAATCTTCGAAGGGCTTATTATGATGTCCTGTTGCCATCTTGTGGATAGATAACGTCAACCGTCTTTGGCTAATGGCTGCAGACTCCCTGTCTCTCAGAAATTATAAAAAAAATTAAATAGGCACTATCCTTATAAATAAACTGCATAGTTGCAATCTGAACAACTATATTCTTGACTAAAAAGCCTCAAAAGTACATTATGTTGTCCAAAAGCAGTAATATTTGTCAAAGACTGAGTGTCTTTGCTTGTCTCCGCTTGTTGCTATGTGGGCAGAGTAATACAAAAGGGTGAAGGGTGAGGAGGCTGGTCCGGTGCTGTTATTGCAGAATATTACACGGCTACCAGCCAATCAGATTCGAGAACCAGACAGAGCTGTTGTATAAAAATATATATCGTGCAGCTCTATATAAACATATATTCAGTTGAAACCAGAAGATTACATACACTGTATAAAAAGGCACATAACCATTTAAAAAAATAGTCAGATGTTAATGTGACTAAACTTTTTCTCTTTTAGGTAAGTTAGGATTATCAAATTTGTTTCTGTTATGCTTAACAGCAGAATAATGACAAAGATATTTTTTGAGAAATTGTTATAACTTTTCTTAAAAGTCAAGCTTACATACAATAAGATTATTATGCAACTGAAAAAGCTCAGATGATGGTGTCAAGGTTTTGGAAGTTTCTGATTGGCTAATTGACAACATTTGAGTTAATTGGAGGCACAACTGTAGAATAGTATTTAAGGAAAACCTCAAACACACTGCTTCCTTGTGTGACAACATGGAAAAATCAACAAGCCAGAATCAACAAAAAAGCCAGATTGAAATTTGCTAAATTACACTGGGAAAAAGAATAATTTTTGGAGGCATGTCCTGTGGTCTGATGGAACTAAGATTGAACTGTTTGGCTATAATGACCAGTGTTACATTTGGAGGACAAACGGGAAAGCTTACAAGCTTAGGGACACCATCCCAACTGTGAAGTATGGGGCTGGCAGCATCATGTTGTGGGGCTGTTTTGTTGCAGGAGAGACTGGTCCACTTCACATCATAGATGGCATCATGAAGAAAGAACATTATGTAGAAATACAAAGCAACATCTCAAGACATCAGTAAAGAAATTAAAACTTGGCCACAAATGGGTTTCCAAACAGACCATGACCGTAAGCATAATGCCAAATTAGTTAAAATGTGCTTTAAGGACAACAGAGTGAATGTTTTGGAGTGGCCATCACAAAGCCCTAAACTCAATCCTATAGAAAATTTGAATTTGAATTTTGAGTTGAAAAAGCTTGTGCGAGCAAGACAGCCTACAAATCTGACTCAGTTTCACCAATTCTGTCAGGAGGAATGGGCCAAAATTCCTGCAAACTATTGTCAGAAGCTTGTGGAAGGAAAACATTTGACCAAAGTTATAGAGTTTAAAAGCAAAGCTAAAAAAATACCAAGGAAATGTGTGTAAACTATTGACTGTATACAAATAAATAAAAAATTCTCAAAAAAAAAAATTCTCTCATTATTCTGGCCTTTAGCAAATGTAAATCATTTAGGATTAAGATTGGGGTATGATTTGGTGGGGCAGTGCATCTGCATATACATATACATATAAATATACATATACTAAACCAATTAAAAGCATAGATAAATACAATAGAATGAAAGATACAAATGAAATAAACAGTAATTTTCTGGTTTTCGGAGGAGTCTTACAGCATTCAGACACAGAACTTCAATAATCAGATGTAAAATATCCCAGTATAGTCTTCATTGTATAAATAATTAAATATAAATATTCTTTGTTAAGGCTACAAACTTGTTCATTGTGCATTTAAACGGTCTTGATATGCTTAATAGTTGCAGGTCTTAAAAGCACATGTAAATTATAATCTTTTACTGCTTTGCAATGACAAACTATTATACCTAAAGAACTATAATCCTGACTGGACATTGCACGTGAACAATGACCAATCAGGATTACAGTATATATAGACTATTGCAGATGTGTACATTGTGATATTGATGCTGATACGATATATATATATATATATATATATAGTGAAGAAAAGAACAAACACAGAGGTCCTCCAATCAGAAATGTTGTGTGTTTTCAGACGCTCTCGACTGCATCACGCCATGAAAGATTAATGAGGGCCGATCAGTGTGTGTTTATATGTATGTCAGTGCTGTGGATGCTCTGAAACCATCGCTAAATGCATTAAACGGGGTGTTACTGCTTTTACAAGATTATATGAGTTAGTGAGGGTTTATCTGGCACAAAAGACAACAATTACAACAACAAATACATTTTTTTTTTAGAAAAAATGCATTTCAGTTGGTTTTAAATATTTACACAAACAAATAAACAATCAATAAGCAAAAATAAAACATTAATGGTAACTAAGGCTGCTATACTGTGGCTTTACAGTGTATTGTAATATGAAATTTTTTTTAAGTAATTCTCACCATGACCTCAATGGCTATATTTGAAAATGTTTAATGAGGTTATTTAAAAAAAAAAAAATTAAAATTAAACTTTTTAATTTACATCCTTATAAGGGTTCAGTTATTTGAGGAAAAAAAACATATATATTATATATCAATAAATCTGAATTGTCACACTGTGGTTTACTCCGTACAAGAACCAACGGAAACATGTTTGTTTATTTATTCAGTGAACAATTTCATTTAATGAATAGATGAATTAATGTATGAATGAAGGAACTTAATAGTAACGTAACTTAATGTAACTAAACATAACGTAATGTAACTCAACAGCATAACGTAATAACATAACATAACGTAACGTAACTAAACAACGTAACTTCATGTAACTAAACATAACGTACAGTAATGTAAGTTAACAGCATAACGTAATAACATAACGTAACATAACTAAACAACATAACTTAATGTAACTAAATATAACAACAGTATAACGTAACAACATAACGTAACCAAAGAACGTAACTTCATGTAACTAAACATAACGTACAGTAATGTAAGTTAACAGCATAACGTAACAACAACGAAACAACATAATGTGACAACATAACGTAACGTAACTAAACAACGTAACTTAATGTAACTAAACATAACGTTATGTAACTTAAAAGCATAACGTAACAACATAACGTAACTTAACATAACGTAATGTAACTTAACAAAACGTAAATTAATGTAACTTAACATAATGTAACTCAACATATTGTAACAACGTATTGTAACTTAATGTAACGTAACTTAATGTAACTTAACATAACTTAACAGCGTAATGTAATTAAACAATGTAAATTAATGTAACAACATAATATAACATATCTTAACATAACGTAACTTAATGTTTACTCTTTACAAGAACCAACTGAAACCTCTTTAGTTATTTATTTACTTATTCAGTGAACAATTTCATTCAATGAATAGATGAATTAATGGATGTATGAATGAATGAATGGATAAATGAATGAATGAATACAGAAAGTAAATATCTTTTCACTTCATTTTATGGCCCATATTTTTACTGTTTATGAATAATATAATCTTATAATATATTAAATAAAATACATTGCAATAGTAGAATTTTGCTTTAAAAATTAATTGAACAATTTATATTTATATTGTTATTATTTACATCAATATATGAGACTAATAAGAGAAAAAATAAGATACATTTTAACTGAAATAAAATAATACTGTAATAAATTCACCCAAAAATGACAATTCCGCCATCATTTACTCATCTTTACTTGATTTACACCTTAAAGAAATCAAAATGCCTAAATTAAAATACTTTAAAGAGTTTCTTTCTTCTGCTGAGCACAAAATAAGATATTTTGAAAAATGCTAAAAACCTTAAACCATTGACTTCCATAGCATTTATTTTCCCTACTATGGAAGTCAATGATTACAGGTTTCCAACATTCTTGAAAATATCTTCTTTTGTGTTCAACAGAAAAAAGAAACTCAAAAGTAAAGATTCTGAACCATTCTGAGGGTAATTAAATAATTTTTGCGTGAACTATCCCTTTAAGCAAGTTATTGTGCTATTTGTATTTCTTGCTTCATTAAAACTATCCCGTTCAATCAAAAACATGACAGTGATTATCTAATTTACATATCAGTCAGATGAACTCTTCCCCAGAACAGGCAGCAAAGTAGACCAGACTTTCCAGTC
>LR812524.1:7686981-7864481 GCA_903798195.1 Danio kyathit
AAGAGCGGGTGCGAAGGGCACTCACGAGAGAAATTTGAGATCTCTAAAAGCATACACAGCGGCCTCTGGTGAATTCGCGAAAACAAAAACTGCAAAAAATGTAGCTCCTGGGATGTATTTTGCCCTCTCCAGAAATGTATATAGGGGTACGTAATCAGAATGGGTTGGAACAACATCAAATTTACTGACAATGCATTATAAACACCTCACATAAGTGGTATTATTATTATTATTTTTTTTTGTAATTTGATGCAAAGATGATATAAAACACATATAATACATATAAATGTTCAAACGTTAAAATAAATACTCAAAAAATATTCAAAACTTTCAAGGATTTTATATGCTGATGACCGTTAAATGCGTCCATATGTGAAAATGGTCCATATCAGAAACTGAATTATTGGTAAGCCACGCCCCCCTTTAGTTACTGTTGCTTACTCAGACAAACAGAGATGCTAACTGTAATGACATCTTAGTTTAAAAACGTTGACATCCCAAGATGATCTGATTCATTTTGAACACTGAAACAGACAACGTCCTGTTGATAAGGATATCATCAAGCACCATATCAGATGCAGAAAAGCTAGTCCATGCTTTTATGACTTCTAGGCTGGATTACTGTAATGCTCTGTCTGTGGTTGCCCAGCATCCTCTATTAACAAACTTCAGCTAGTACAAAATGCAGCTGCCAGAGTTCTTACAGAGGTCTAGAAAATATGATCATATGACCCCAATTTTATCCTCCTTAGGTTTCTTATTGATTTTAAAATATTGCTTCTTACCTGTAAAGCTTTAAATAATCTAGTTCCTGTTTATCTAACCAACCTTCTGTCTCGCTAAAATCCAACCCGCTCTTTTAAGATCTCAAAACTCAGGGCTTCTGGTAGTACCTAGAATAGCAAAGTCCAGTAAAGGAGGTCGAGCCTTCTCATTTATGGCTCCTAAACTCTGGAATAGCCTTCCTGATAATGTTCGAGGCTCAGACACACTCTCGCAGTTCAAAACTAGATTAAAAACCTATCTTTTTAGCAAAGCATACACTCAATGCATCCCATAGCGGCATGATACATGAATGTGCCCCACACAGGTTTTTGCATCTCGTTTATATACACTATGAACAGCAGCTACGCTAATTATTCTCTATTTCCACCTGGAGATATTCATCCCGAGGCCCTCAGAGACTATACAGCGCCACTTATTCGATCCAAGACCAGCGATGAGATGATACCAAGGTTTCCATAATCCTGGACCAGGCCGTATCCTGAGCAGCTCCATGTGGTCATGGAGGAGTGGAGAGGATGAGACTCCTGTGACGCTCCAGGGACAGATGAGTCTTCGCTGAGGTCCAGTGTTCTCTAGCCTCCGGCGCCTAGACTGCAGCTCTGCACAACACGTTTGGCCATAGGAGAAATGGTCATGCCCAACTGAGCCTGGTTTTTCTCGAGGTTTTTTAATTCTTCACTTTTGCCAATTGGTGAAGTTTTTTCCTCGCCGCTGCAGCCACTGGCTTGCATGGTTCGGGAGCTGTGCATCGATGGAATTGATCTTCAGTGTTTGGACTCTCAGTAGTGATTATTAAACCACACTGAACTGAGCTACACTGAAAACTGGACTGACACTGTTTCAATTTACTATGATCTTCTATGTAAAGCTGATTTGACACAATCTACATTGTAAAAACCCTATACAAATAAAGATCAATTGAATGGTATTGAATATGCATGCAAGTGGGACATAGCAACGATAGCTCATGAAAATCCGCAACTTTTTGATTTAGTGGCTAATTCGTATGAATTTGTAAGTTCTCATTCATACAATAGAGTACAATTTGCTCATCCCCCAATGATGGTTGGGTTTAGGGGTGGGGTTTGGTGCCAGGTCTCCTTTTAAAAATCGTACATTTTCGTATGAATTAACTCATATGAAATCATACGAATTAGCCACTAAACTGACAAAACATAAAATTAGTTATGTTTTCTCGTAAGATCAGGCTGGACTTAAAGGAATAGTTCATCAAAATATGAAAATTATGTCATCATTTACATACACTTGTTTTGCTTCAAACCAGTTGGATCTTCCAGTATTTTTCTATGGCACTTAAAACTAAAGATACTCAACTGCCATTGGCTGATTTTGCGGTTGAAAGGAGAAGCTTACCAATTAGTCAGTTCTGTCTTTATTTCTAAGCAAGAGTGAACACAACACACATCAAGAGTACTGCAGTCATACCATGGTACTGGGATGATGTTTTACTGCAAGTTGCTTGGTCCTTTGGTATATAGCTAACATCAACCTAAATAACAACTAACATAAACCTTAATTTGTCCATTTAATGTGATGATTAATGTTTTTTTATTTATTTTAAAATAGAATATATGGAAACGTGTATGTTTGTGGTGCATTTTGGGTACTTTCCGATGTTTTAATAACATTTTAATTATAATTTACTGAACAAATTACATATTTTTTTTCTTATTTTGAGGTCTTCTGTAATTTTCAGCATTGATAATAATAAGTGTTTTTATTCTTTTGACTTGTTTTAGATAAAATTTAAATAATGAGGTTAAATTTACTATGACAAAAGTTGAAAATACGACAAAACTATTTTACATAAAACGAACTATGACGATACGTTTGATTTATTGACTATTTCATAAGCATTTGACCTCTTTCACAATTTTGTCATTATATTTCAAATACTTTGTATCTCAGAATTATGACAATAATGTTTACATATTAATTCATGATTGATAATTCAGATTTGGCAAATATATTGACCTTTTATTCCAATACATTTTACATAGTATCTCATAATTTAACTTCAGTGTTATGGTTATTACTTTTTAAATAGTAATTATGATTTGATAAAACATGCTTGTTTCTCTTATTTGGTGGAAACGGTCTTCCATAATTTTCAACATTGATACTTGAGCAGCAAATCATTATATTAACATAGTTTTGGTCATTTAAAGCATTATAATATGTAACAAAATTATTGTTTTTACTCCATGTTCAAATAAAAGTAGTCTTGGTGAATTTAAGAAACAATTGAATAATGCAATACAATTATATATATATATATATATATATATATATATATATATATATATATATAATATATTATTAGCCCCCTTGTTTATTTTTTCCCCCAATTTCTGTTTACTGGAGAGAAGATTTCTTCAACACATTTCTAAACATATTAGTTTTAATAACTCATTTCTAATAACTGATTTATTTTATCTTTGTCATGATGACAGAACATAATATTTGACTAGATATTTTTCAAGACACTTCTATACAGCTTAAAGTGTTATTTAAAGGCTTAACTAGGTTAATTAGGTTAACTAGGCAGGTTAGGGTAATTAGGCAAGTTATTGTAAAACTATGGTTTGTTCTGTAGTTTATCGGAAAAAAATAGCTTAAAGGGGCTAATAATTTTGTCCCTAAAATGGTTTTTAAAAAATAAAAAACTGCTTTTATTCTAGCCGAAATAAAACAAATAAGACTTTCTCCAGAAGAAAAAATATTATTAGACATACTGTGAAAATTTCTTTGCTCTGTTCAATATAATTTGGGAAATATATAAAAAATTTATATATATATATATATATATATATATATATATATATATATATTTTTTTTTTTTTAATCTTTTTGTCTTATTATTTTTAATAACTTTTACAGTGATCTCAATTTACATCAGTCAATCTGACTAAAATATTGGTAACACTTTATTTTGATGGTCCATTTGAGTATTAGTAGACTGTCTGCTTAATACTTGTTGATACTGCTCTTTTAACAGACATTTAACTGACTACAAAAAAGTTAGCAAGTACATTTCAACTTACCCTAACCCCAATCTAACAGTCTACTCACAATCTAATGAGAACTAGTTGGCATGTAGATGCAATGTAACTTAAATTCAACATACGGACCATCAAAATAAAGTGTGACCAAAATATTGAATGTTGAAACTTGATTAATTGATTAGTAATAGATAAAGATAAAAACTTTCGTTACTTTTTGCCATATGATTTTTTACAATGTAGGGTAAATCTCTAGAAATCAGCAGAAAGCATTTAAATACATAAAAACTTACATTAATTTCTTAAACAAATGTATGTAACAGCCACAAAACCCACAAGGACAGAGTGACCTGCATGGAAACCCAAGCTTTTCCAATGTCCGAAAAAAAAACCAACAATAACATTTCGACCCAAAAATAGCCCTGTGTGTCAGCAGAACCCAAGAATCCTCGCTGGAAGGCCGAGTCCATGATCCACTCCAGCAGCACTGAGACCGAGACCTACCAGAAACACCATCAAATACCACAAACAGCACTCAGAAAACACCCTGAGAGCTGTTGTGAAGACACGGCCGGTAAAAGCGAGATGAAAAGAAAAAAACCCTGCGGTGTCTTTAAGCCTAAAACCCGCACACAGAGGCGTGCGGCGTCCCTCAAGTCCAACTCAAACGAGTAGAGAAAGACAACGATACACCGATGGATCTTCATTAGAAATGATCAGGTCCATCAGCGGCGTTTAAAATCAACTCACCAGACCAAATCCCACCCCCATTGACTTTAATTATTGATGTGATGATATCGCTGATTTTGGGCTTCTGGAGGCTCCCCAGCGAGTGCTTGTGAGACGGCCAGATTTGTCTGCTTGTGGGTCAGAAATGTGCTTGCGCTCTCCAGGGAAGTGTCCTCAGCATTTACTGCATCCACAGATCTGTGTCTGAGAGTTTATGTGTGCATTCATTCTGCTTTTGCAACGTCCACCTTATTTTTAACGCAAAAGTGGGTGTGGTCATTGCATCAAAATTCACAGTGACTACGTTTACATGGACATCAGTGATCGAATTATTTGCTTTAATCTAATTAAGAGAATAATAAGATTAAGGTGTTTACATGAGTTGCTTTTTGAGTGTTACTTTCATGATCGTGTTTTAAATGTTATAGCACATAATTCGATTAACGTAACTGACAGTAAATAATATTTTACTAGATATATTTCAAGACACTTCTATACAGCTTAAAGTGACATTTAAAGACTTAACTGGGTTAATTAGGTTAACTAGGCAGGTTAGAGTAATTGGGCAAGTTATTGTATAACGATGGTTTGTTCTAAAGACAGTGGAAAAAAAATGAGCTTAAAGGGGCTAATAATTTTGACCTTAAAATGGTTCATAAAAAAATTAAAAACTGATTTTATTCTAGCCAAAATAAAACAAATAAGACTTTCTCCAGAAGGAAAAATATTATCAGACATACTGTGAAAATTTCCTTGCTCTGTTAAACATCATTTGGGAAATATTTAAAAAAGAAAAAAAAAAAACTCAAAGGGGGACTAATAATTCTGAATTCAACTGTATATCTTACTTTGATTATATACAGCTACTCAGCTAACATGAAAATGACTATCATTTTCCCCTGTTCCTCCAAAAGCCCGCCCTCAAGAGGCTCTGATTGGTCAGCTAACATAATGTGATGATTTGCGGATTGGCTCCACATCACCAGTAAAGGCTGATTTATACTTCTGCATCAAGCGCACGCTTATGCTCTGGCGCAGCCTTCGCATGGTCGCAGATGCCTTGCCGTGGCTGTAGTTGACGCACACCTTTCAAAAAAATTTAACTACACAATGACGTGTAGGGCAAGCTCAGTAATTGGTCGGCTTTGTAGCACTGATTAATGTGGGCAGAGGGGAGAGACGTGCGAACTCGTTGGAGTGTCGAGTCCCATGAAGGAGCTCGAGATGGAAACTTTTGTTTTGTGTTTACCTTATGATTAAAGTTGTCGCACGTCCGCCAGTTCCCGCCTCAGAATGAGTTTGAGCGACTTGTACATCAAGGTAGCATTCAGAAAAAACAAAACACCCGTGAAGAAACTTGACAGAGAGGAACAGATAAACCTCACTGCCAGCTAGCGTTTCGGAAGTGTTATTGCAGAGCAACACACACAACGAGCAGAAGTATAAATGCACGTCAACGCCGATCACTCAACGCAGAAGTATAAACCAGGCTTAAGCGCCATGCCTCTAACAACATAAAGCACCTACAACATATCCGTGAGCGCTAGAAACTGTGAATGCAATTGATAAATTTTAACAAATAAAAATACTTAATGGGTTGTAACTCACAATCAACAGCTTCGCTTTTTATGGTTGGAGCTGCTCCTCCTTTGAGGAGTTTTTAGCCGAATCCAGCACTGAACTGAGATTCTGAAAGCTGTCCTTTGTCAAATGCTAGACCTAGACTAGACTATCTTTTTTTTATAATTCTCTGGAACATAATAAAAATTAAATTATAAGTACTTCTCTCTTTGTGTCGTGTCCTTTGGAAGCCCAATTATAGAAACAGAAGAAGCTTTGTGGAAATAGCAGCTTTTGAATGACATTTTAGCTTTTTCTGCTATAACATTACAGCACTGCAGCGCCTCTGGCCACGCCCTTTTCGCTGCGCATGGTGAAGGATTTATGACTTCATTAACCAGGATGTATTTTTTTGCAGCCTCCAAACTTTGTTTGCTGTAGGCTTTGCTAAGCTAACTCTAAAAGCCAATGTCTCCCTTTGCATTGAACTCCGAGAGTCTTACATTCAGAGATGTAGTTTATGTTCACACAGCTACATTACACATCAACTAAAGTTTAAAATATGATATCATAGTGTACCACCTCTTTAAGGTAGCACATGCACATCTGCAAGATGAATTGTAAAGATCGTTTGGTCTGGAAAACATCTGCTGTGTCAAATGTTCATAAACATCTTTAAAAAGTGAACTTTCTAAATGTCTATTTAATGTCAGAAAATAGACATCTGATAGATGCTTTGCAGATGAGCAAAAGAACACTCTAATAAATACTTCTTCCAGATGAAAACACGAGCATGTTTGCGATGTATGTGTGTACTGTACGTCCTGCTGTATGACTGTACGTCCTGCAAAATAAGATGGACAATACACACATTTTTACAGTTCAGAAAATCATTGGTTTAATTCTTATTAGAGAACATTTGCCTTTCTGAGTTATTCTGTTGAACGCAAACAAAGATATTTTGAGAAATGTTAGAAACCTGTAACCATTAAGTTCCATTGTAGGAAAAACAAATACTAGCCAATGGTTACAGGTTTCCAACATTCCAACAAGAAAGTATCTCAAACATGTTTGTGACAAATGAAGGTTGAGCAAATGATGACTGAATTTTGAGTTTTGGGTGAACTATCACTTTAAAGGCAGTCATGGGTGTTTTGCATCAAACCAGAACACCAAATATAGACTTTGTTGTGGATGAGCAACATGAAATGTGCTTTTAAGCAACCCTAAAATACTATACTTTAGCACTGTCAATAATATAGATGTGAGACTGTAAACTTCATGCTTTAAAATGCACCTCCTACTAGGCTTACTCAATGCTGAGAGGAATAACAGTGTACAAAAGCTGTCTGTGTGTCTGAAACAGCCTGTAATGCTCTTGTGAGGAGTAATGCTGCCCTCTGCTGTTCTCAATCTGTCTTCAGTCTTTGTCTCAGGTCTCACATGAATATATGTCTGAAAAATAAAAACTAGAAAATAGCAGGATTCAAGACGTCAGTGATAGATATAAAGAGAGATATAAGGTAAGAATTACACAACACAGAATCTCACTAGTGTTAACATTGCGTAGGCTCATCTATTTTTATTCGTATTTATTATTTATTGAATTTATTTTTCGGTAGATGTGTTTTCCAGTGATATTTGCCTCCCCCTGGCGGTCGCACATTGAAACTACACTGTATACAGTAAAGGTGCTTCAAATACCCTGTTGAGTACTCAAGGAACTTCAAAATGTATTTTAAGTGCCTCAAAGCTCTTTCTCTCAAAAAAGGGGCTGGAGGTGAAACCACTGACAGTCCTTGTAGTACTTTTTTCATTCACTTTTGCAAATTGGTGAAGTTTGTTTCTTGCCACTGTAGTCGCTGGCTTGCATGGTTCGGGACTTGTGGAGATGCTCATCGTTGGATTTGCTCTTCAGTGTTTGGACTCTCAGCAGTGAAAATTAACCCACACTGAACTGAACTAAACTGAATTTAAACTCTGAAAACTAGACTGACACGGTTTCAATTTATCAATCTTCTATGGTAAGCTGCTTTGACACAATCGACAATGTAAAAGCGCTATACAAATAAAGATGAATTGAATTGAATTTAATTACTTGTAGGACCCTTTTACAGTAATCAGGATCCTTCAAGCACCTTTTTTTACTGAGATTCTGGAGTCACTGTTTCCTTACACTGGGACCTCAGAGCACTTTGAAAGTTGTTAGAGGAACTCAAATTCCAAAAAAAGAGTTACTGTAAAATCTGTAAACTTATAAAATGGTTCCTGGTCATTCTTAATAAGAGGGTTCCTTAAGGGAACCCTTGAAGTTCCTCAAAGAACCGCTCCTTTTGATAGGGTCCCAAGAGGCCGTAAAGAGGTTTCCACCAGTGTGGTAATGTGAAGAACCCCAAAAGGTGCCTCCAGGAACCTTTCATATTTACAGTGTAAAGGGTACGGCAGATTAATTGACCACAACATTGCCATTTTGAGACAATCATTGGAGAAAATATCAGTTTTTCTTTAGCTAAACTTAAGCTCTGTGTTTAAACAAATCTCTTTTATATATATATATATATATATATATATTAGGGATGCAACAATACAGTTAGCTTACAGTTCAATACACACCTCAGTTTTTTTAACATGGTTTTCAGTTCGGTTCTGATGGCTTAACACATAAGTGTTTTTTTTAAATTGTTATTCTATGCTTAGGCAATAGGAACAGTAAGAAAGAGAAAAAATTAAAATGATTCATTGCAATACTTGCAATAAATTTTACTTCAAAGCCAAGAAATGTATACTAGTTCCTAGTGTATTGTATAATAAAAAAAATTAACACTGAAATCTCACAGCTGCTGGTAGCCCATGTACAAACTGGGCAACACATAAATTCCTACATTTTATGTAGTTAATGTGAACTTAATAAACATAAATTGACCATTCCAAATAAACACATTTGTACTTCAGTAAATATAAATAAACCATCTTAATTAAACTTAACACTGCCTTTGTTATTTTTTTATGTCTTTCGGAACCAGTTGGGTTTGTTTGCTGGAGGGATTCAGTGAGGGATTGTTGTTTTATGGAGGTCTTTATTACCTTCTCTGCTATTCTGCCTTCAGACAGTGATATTGCTGGGTGATGGCGCCGCAGATGTGCAGTCATGTTGGAAGTGTTTCCGTTCGATTAGTCTATATGTGTAACCGAAATGTCCCAACACCGCGGATTTGAAAGACACCGGCGCTTCCTCTTATTGCTTCCTCACTTCACTGCCGCTCGCCATGTTAAAGTGTGGAATGATGGTGGAGCGCCCCCTAACTTTAGAGCATAGTGATTGAATATTTACTCGCGGGGAGGAGTTTCCTCATCTCAGCTCCTAGACTTACAGGCACACACAAACAGTCTATTCGGAAAGAAATAAAGCGCACATAAATTATTTAAATGTAAAACCGGAAAAACCGCAATTCACAAGCGCGTATTGAACCGTGGATGTCGTACCGAACGGTTCAATATTGTAGTGAGAATTGTGGCATCTCTAATATATATATAAAATATATATAGGGGAGAGCGGGGCACAAAGTAATACTTTTTGGTTTTGGCCAAATAATGAACAAAGTAATGGGGTTAGACCAGGGATGGGCAAACTTGATCGTGGAGGGTTGGTGTCCCTGCAGACTTTTGCTCCAACACTAGTCAAACACACCTGAACACACTAATCAGTGTCTTCAAGATCACTAGAAAGCTGCAGGCAGGTGTGTTTGATTAGGGTTGGAGCAAAAGTCTGCAGGGACACCGGCCCTCCAGGATCAAGTTTGCCCATCCCTGGGTTAGACAAACCATATTTTTTTTTACCAGCAACACACAAGCCTCTCCTACAAATGAGCAGTGGAATTATGATCGCCGGACCTGTGGTTTCTGTGCAGTATTGCCAAAAGTGCCAAGGAGTAAAAATGTTACTATTTACCCCACCAGATTATTCACTATGTAATCTAGGAAAAAGGAGTAATATAATGGATATATAAATTGTTATTCTGAAAAATCGTTTCACTCCCCTGGAACACATTAATGTCACTGTGTTCGATAACATTTTGTCACTGTAACTTTTATATCCGCAAAACAAACTAACAAACGAGCAAACAAACAAACTACTGCTAGTCTTGGCATTCTGTTCTCCGACATGCGCATTTCTAAAGGGCACATCGGCCACACAGCCCCATTATTAATCTAAGGGTCGCCACAGCGGAATGATCCGCCAACTTATCCAGCATATGTTTTACACAGCGGATGCCCTTCCAGCTGCAACCCATCACTGTGAAACATCCATACACACTCATTCAAACACATACACTACGGACAATTTAGCATCCCCCAATTCACCTATAGCGCATGTCTTTGGACTTGTGGGGGAAACCAGAGCCCCCAGAGTAAACCCACGCAAACACGGGGAGAACATGCAAACTCCACACAGAAATGCAAACTGACCCAGCCGAGGCTTGAACCAGCGACCTTCTTGCTGTGAGGTGATCATGCTACCCACTGCGCCACCATGACGCCCTACGTTAATATTAATATTGTTAATTCAATCATTCATTGTAAAAGGTGATTCGTTTACAAAAAAGTGTGTAAACTCTGTGACAAGCTGACTTAAAAAAGTGAGTAAACCTGTTATATAACTTGAAACTGTTAAGTTCACTCAACTTATTTTCATAGATACGCTCATCGTTAATTGAATCAATATTAAGGCAATATTAAGGTATAAAGTTTACCTACTTTTCTTAAACCAACTGCTTGAAAATCAATGGGTTTACTCACTTTTTTAAAAATAAAGTCAACTACTTGTTTCTAGTTCTATCTTTAATAAAAATTGTTAATATTTAAAAAGTGGGTGGCACGATGGCTCAGTGGTTAACACTGTGGCCTCACAGCAAGAAGGTCACTGGTTTGAGTCCCAGCTGCTGTGTATATATACAGTTGAAGTCAGAACTATTAGCCCACCTTTGAATTTTTCTTTTTCTTATTTAAATATTTTCCAAATGATGTTTAACAGAGAAAGGAAATTTTCACAGTATGTCTGATAATATTTTTTCTTCTGGAGAAAGTCTTATTTATTTTATTTCGGCTAGAAAAAAAGCAGTTTTTAATTTTTTAAAAGCCATTTTAAGGTCAAAATTATTAGCCCCTTTAAGCTATATTTGTTTTCGGTAGTCTACAGAACAAACCATCATTATCCAATAACTTGCCTAATTACCCTAACATGCCTAATTAATCTAATTAACCTAGTTAAGCCTTTAAATGTCACTTTAAGCTGTATAGAAGTGTCTTCAAAAATATCTAGTCAAATATTATTTACTGTCATCATGACAAAGATAAAATAAATCAGTTATTAGAGATGAGTTATTAAAACTATTATGTTTAGAAATGTGTTGAAAAAATCTTCTCTCCGTTAAACAGAAATCGGGGGAAAAAATAAACATAATTTTAGGGGGTTTAATAATTCTGACTTCAACTGTATGTCAGAATAGTTGGTGGTTCATTCCACTGTAGTGACCTCTGAAATAGAGACTAAGCCGAAGGAAAATAAATGAATATTTAAAATGTTAAGATACGATAAGTGTTTGTTTTTCACTGAGACAAAAAAAACAAACTGACATTTAATACTACACTGTAAAAATGTATGACAAAAAGTCAAGACAACAATCAACTTATTGTTTCTTTAACTTCTTTTAATCAGTTAATCAGGTTTCAACTCATTTATTTTAAGTTATACAAAATTTAACTTAATATTTAATCAGTTTGATTGCTTTAGATTGAGATGAGTAGAAAAGTTCATTTGATTCAACTAAAGACATTTTTACAGTGTATATGTGAATTTGTGCTTTTAAAACTTCATCCAGTCTGAGAAATCTGAGAATGGGAAAGAACAAAAGGAGTTAGAGTAATGTGCTAATGTGCTGTGTTGATGGGATACATGCAGTGTGCGAGAACTGAATATTGACAGCTGATCAATGTTCAATAATCTGCCTGCCGGAGAGCTGGTGGACTGCATCTGATCCCTGACTGCTGCCACTGCTAATGGGCACAATGAGAGACTAAAACCCCATGAGAACAAATGTCAGAACTGCTTGAAGAAAGATGAATCAACTACTAATTAGAAAACAAAGAAAATACAAACAAACGAAAGAAAGAAGGAAGAAAAGAAAGAATGAATGACTGAATAAATGAATGAATGAATGAACACTGCGCATGTGTTCGGACTGTGGGAGAAACCGGAGCACCCTGAGGAAACCCACGCCAACACAGGGAGAACATGCAAACTCCACACAGAAATGCCAAATGACCCGGCCGGGGTTTGAACCAGTGACCTTCTTGCTGTGAGGTGACAGTGCCAACCACTGAGCCCTGAATTTAAACAAACAAATAAAATTTAGTAATGTTCAATTTAAATTGTTTGTTTGAATTGAGCTCGGCAACCCAGTGGCGCAGTAGGTAGTGCTGTTGCCTCACAGCAAGAACGTCGCTGGGTTGCAGGTTCGAACCTCGGCTGGGCTGGGTCAGTTGGCGTTTCTGTGTGGAGTTTGCATGTTCTCCCTGGGTTCGCGTGGGTTTCCTCCGGGTGCTCCGGTTTCCCCCACAGTCCAAAGACATGCAGTACAGGTGAATTGGGTAAGCTAAATTGTCCATAGAGTATGAGTGTGAATGTGTGTGTGGAAGTTCCCAGAGATGGGTTGCGGCTGGAAGGGCATCCGCTGCGTAAAATCGTGCTGGATAAGTTGGCGGTTCATTCCGCTGTGGCGACCCCGCAAGGGACAAAGCCGACAAGAAAATGAATGAATGAATGAATTGAGCTCATATAAATTGTTTGCAAACAGCCAAAAATGTAGTAAATCCAGTGAATATTGTTTTTCAGTGCATTAGTAGTATTTTTAAATAATATTGAAACAAAAAGAGTCACAGTAGTTGGTCGAGAAATGTGACCTCCAGTTGACAATCCTGATATAAACCCTTAGAGAGGCGCATCATGAACCCTGTGTGGAGACTGACTGGGTCTCCTCATTAAAGCTCTTTCTTGTTTGTCATAAACTGACATCTCTAATCCTCCTTTAGGCTTAAATCCTGTCACAGAGCTAAAGGGCTTTATCTCCACTCGTGTCTTATGAAGTAGAAGCTTCCTCTTGCACAGCACTCAATACTTCGCCATTAGTGGGACAATCCTGTGGGACGAGACCTTTGGCTCCCATTAGAGAAGTCAATAGAGCTAATACTGCACCTGTATGCAAAGCCTGAGGGTTGAGATGGGTATCTGTCTGCATCTTTGGATGAAATATATGTTAAATATAACGCAAAATATGTTTTATTATGTCAATAAACTATCTTTCTTCGAAATCTATTCAAAATATATTTAATTTCAGCCTGGAAAAGCAAAAATATACACTTCACGAAAATACATTTCATAATCACTTTCAGTGTTTACAGTAGATTGTGGAGATCTAACGTATCGATTGTTTAAAATAAACATACTTTACAAGAATTGTTTTCTGAAATAGCTGCAAATATTATGTTCAGCTGTTCAAATATAGTGATTTTTGGCTAAAGTGGCTTTAGGTATGTTTCTTGCTTTAGACATTTCGGCATTTGCCATTGAAAAATAAAATAAAACAAAATAATTTGCTTTTAAAAATTACAATTTTAAATAAACATTTAGAAAATATGTTTATAGCGTTAAATAGAATTATATATGGCCATTTATAATACAAAAATAATAAAACAACACTTCTAAAATCCCTAGAATCCACAGATACACAGTCTTTCCATTTATTCATTGTTTTATTATATTTTATTTTATTTAATTTATTGTTTTAAATATTACATTCAATTGATTTTGCATATATATTTGTCCATTTATAGTTAAATATATAAAAAAAACATTTCTAAATCCACTGGAATCCACAGCTACACAGTCTTTCCATTTATTCATTGTTTTATTATATTATATTTTATTTATTGTTTTAAATATTACATTAAATAGATTTTTGCATATATATTTGGCCATTTATAGTTAAAAATATATAAAAAAACATTTCTAAAGCCACTAGAATCCACAGCGTTTTACATGTATTTATTTTATTTTATTTGTTTTATTTTATTGTTTTAAATATGACATTGAATATATTTTTGCATATACAGTATATTTGGCCGTTTATAGTTATATATATATATATATATATATATATATATATATATATATATATATATATATATATATATATATATATATATATATATATATATATATATATATATATATATTCATTCATTCATTTTCTTTTCGGCTTAGTCCCTTTATTAACCTGGGGTCGCCACAGCGGAATGAATCGCCAACTTATCCAGCACATGTTTTACGCAGCGGATGCCCTTCCAGCCGCAACCCAACACTAAGGAATATATATATATATATATATATACAATTAAAAAAAAAATATTTATTACAAATGTCTATAAAAATGTAGACTAAATTGTAAGTAGAGATGGTTGTACACTTACTGTCATGAATGTGGAACCTAATTTGTCATTTCATTTTTTTATAACATTTTATACAAATTAAATTAAATTAAAGTTTTATTTTATTTTGTTTTATTTTCAGATCATTTGGAAATTCAGCTGTGCAATTACTTTCCAGAATATCTAATTCAATCAACATGGGTTATTTAAATTGCCATTATGTCATTTTAATTCAATAATTCATTCTATGTTTTTCATTTATTTTAATTTAATGATGCTTTATTTCCTTTTATTGTACTAATAAAAACATTAGTGCAATAGTGCTTTTGATGTTTAAACAATAGTGCTATGTTGTAACACTGGCATTATGTACAGTTTTATATTATATTATATTATATTATATTATATTATATTATATTATATTATATTATGTTATATTATATTATATTATATTATATTATATTATATTATATTAATTATATTATACAATAAAGTATGACAATTCCATGTTTTTTTCTGTAGTGTATCCTTTCAAATATGTACCTGTTTTTCTCTTTTTGTTTTGGCTGTGATGGCAGCTCAGTGTTCAGGTCACAGGCTCAGACAACAGGTGGATGACTATGATAAAACACATCCTGAGAGACATGAATGAACAGAGCATGAATGAAACAAGAGCAGAGAACAACTGAGCAGAGGAGAGCAGAAACATAGATTCAGAGAGAGTGTGTGTGTGTGTGTGTGTGTGTATGTGTGTGTGTGTGTGTGTGTGTGTGTGTGTGTGTGTGTGTGTGTGTGTGTGTGTGTGTGTGTGTGTGTGTGTGTGTATCGCGGCAGTGCAGGAGCTGTGGTGATTCAGGCCTGTGGTGCTGATAAGAGCGCAGTATTGTGTGTGAGGGGCCGAGGGGCTGCACTGATCACGCCAGGACACGCTTCAGTGATAAGACCACTGCGCTCACACTGACCAACACTACAGCCAAAGCAAACTCTTTACTTCAGTTCACTGACCGAGCGCTCACAACACAAACCCTGACTGGAAATGCTGGAAGACGCAAAACGTACACAACTGAATTCATCTGCATACCGATGATGCTCTGTGGGGCTTTTAAAGCATTGTTTGTGTACAAAATATAATTATAAACAAAATGTTGTCATGAAACACGCACAAATACTGTAAGTAATCTACTGAAAACTACCTGACAAAAGTATTGTCGTTGATCCTAGTTGTAAGAGCAACAGATAATAACTTGACTTCTAGTTGATCATTTGGAAAAGTGGCAGAAGGTAAATTTGATCATCTGTTAAACTGCATCCTAACCATCACAAATACTGCAGAAGACCTATTGAAACTCACATTGACCCAAGATTCTCACACAAATCAGTCAAGTTTGGTGAAGGAAAAATCATGGTTTGGGGTTACATTCAGTATGGGGGCGTGCGAGAGATCTGCAGAGTGGATGACAACATCAACAGCCTGAGGTATCAAGACATTTGTGCTGCCCATTACATTACAACCACAGAAGAGGGCAAATTCTTCACCAGGATAGCGCTCCTTCTCATACTTCAGTCTCCACATCAAAGTTCCTGAACGCAAAGAAGGTCAAGGTGCTCCAGGATTGGCCAGCCCAGTCACCACACATGAATATGTCTGGGGTAAGATAAAGGAGGAAGCATTGAAGATGTATCCAAAGAATCCTGATGAACTCTGGGAGTCCTGCAAGAACGCTTTCTTTGCCATTCCAGATGACTTCACTAATAAGTCGTCATTGCACTATTTGCATTATTTATGCTTTTGAATTGCATTATGGGACCTTGATCTTTTTTTTTTAACAACAACTTGTAACCTTGAAAAGTTCGAAAAAGTGACTTGCATGAACATTTTTAATAGTTTAAAGTGATATATTGTCTGGGTTGGTGTTGTACAGTATATTACAGTACAATCACCTTGTAATAAACAGCCAGTACTTCTGTTATTTCACACACTTATTTCTCTGTATATTATTTCTATACCATCCATCCATCCAACGTATCTAATGTGCTACCAACATATCTAATGTGCTACCAACGTATCTAATGTGCTAGAAATGCTAGCATACACTTTAGACACATACGTAGAATACATTTTTGAAAACTGAAACAGGCACAATGTGAAACTACAACAGTTCTAAAACTTTAAGCTTTTAAAAGTTCTTCCGATATTCTGGTCAGGTTTTTTTTTTCTTTAATCAGATATGGTAAATCATTATGAGAATGGGTATAAGTGCTATTAATGTTCTAAATTGCAAGTAACATGCTAGAGATGCTAGCAGCATGTTAAATCATACTAAAACAGAAGAATGGTGACATCAACATGTTCAAAAGGTAATAGTATGTTAAAACAAGGTAGTGAATATCAGTGGCGGCTGGTCAATATAGGGCGCTGGGGCGCCGCCCCCTTCAAGTTAGACCCCTTTAATATGTTAATGTTTAATGGGGGGGGGGGGGGGGGTTACGTCATACGCTAATTTGCATATTACTGACGTCATCACGTTCTACCATTTCTGTTTAACAGCCTATGGTAAATAAATGGGGTATTTTATATTTGCACTACGCTTTATCTAAGCTTATCAATTTAACTAAATGTATTGCTGTTTAAATACAGTATATCATTATAGATGAGTAGTGAATTTGCAGTAATCTCTCAGATGTAATATACTCAGACAAGTTCAGAAACTCTCACTTTAAAACATCTCTGATTGTGACAAGAAAAGAATAAACGGTCAAATTAAATTGTTAAAATAAAGGAGAAGCAGATCAGTTTGACTGTACAAGGGAAATACCTTCACACTCCCGGTGCTAAATCATTTGCCGTTGGTACGCAGAGGAGTGATCTGCAGTCAGGCTGCAGGTGGGAGAGACTGCTGTACGAGGACTGGGCCACCTGTCAGTGCTCTAAGGCGGGCATCCGCAGCTCGTTGAGAAGAGTAGGGACGGTACAGTAATGGACAAACGACAGTCTATAAACATCTCCAGTAACACACAAAAAAGTCTCTAGATTTGTCGCTAGTCGCTTTTTTGAAAATTTGTCGCTAGGGGGGTCTGAAAAGTCGTTGAGTTGGCAACACTGGCGCGAACTAAAAGCATGGAGCGGGAGGGGTGAGAGGTTTGGGGATATGGAGGCGCGCAAACTGTAGCGCGGAGAGGTTGCGCGCGACCGGAAGAGCACGCGCACAAGCACCAGGTTTCAGCCCGGACTGTACCAAAATGCTGAGGAGCGGGGGTCGGATTCCGGGAGTTTACCGGGAGACAGAACAATACGGGAGAAGGGTCTAAAATACGGGAGACTCCCGGGAAAAACGGGAGTGTTGGCAGGTATGGTGTGCGAGGCGTCGGACTAATGGGTGTCTATGTAGGTACACAAACGTTTGCAATGCATGTGATATGACAATAAGCTCTAATTGGCCGGTTTTAAATTGTCTTTTGGGCGCAGCGCTCTGCGTCCCGAACCCTCCCATTTTTGTTGTTAGAACAAATCATATTTGTTTTTATATGTTTGGCCTTATGTGATTGGACCATTCTCACCAAAGAGCTTAGAATGCAATTTCTCGAGATGAAGGAAAATTCTGTTGTCTTTGCAAAGATATCCGTTCACAAGGCGTTTGGATGACGGAAAACCAGGACCAGATCGACCTTCTTTGCAAATTCACCAGTAGTCAAGTGATGGCGAGCGCGCGTATATTCGGGGCTTTTCCAGCACTTGTTATGACAAACGGAGTTGGCTGGCAGGTTGTGATGTAAGTCATGCCTTTTACTATTTCCGTGTTTGACGTTTTAAACAGCATGAGAAATTTGCAAGCCAGAAAGAAAGGAGAGCAAAATTTATTTTCAAGTAGTGCAACTGTCCAGTTAATAGGCAACATCTGTGTGTGTGTGTGTGTGTGTGTGTGTGTGTGTGTGTGTGTGTGTGTGTGTGTGTGTGTGTGTGTGTGTGCGTTTACTGATTATCTTGATTACTTCATGACTGATAATAAACCCAAATTGAACTAAAATGAACTGATTTGTGATGCATTTATTGTATGCTTTAGTCATATTTTAGTTTTTTGATACATCACCTGAAAAATGGCTTTTACACTCTTACTTTACCAACAGTTAGATTTTTTTTCTGGTGTTTAAACCCCCCCAACCCACACATTTTTTAACACCAGCCACCACTGGTGAATATGCTAACAACATACAAAAAAGATGCTAGTAATATTCTAACAATGCTGGCACCATGCTGTAAGCTATCTTAGTAACATGTTTAAACATGCTAGCAACATACGATGCATGCTAGCAGCATGCTAAAACATGTAAGCTAAAACATGTTTGCAATGTTTCAATACATACTGTATAGCAACATGCTGAAACATGCAAGTGATGTGATAAACATGCAAGTAACATGCTAAAACATAGCATGGAGCAACTATTTAACACCTCGAATACTACAACAAACGTCTACCTTGCAAATCACACATCACATCAAATGTCACTAGCAACCACATAGCAATCCATGTGAAACTTCAAACTTATAAATTTTGAAACAAAAAACTTGATTCAAACATAAAACCTTCAAACCTCAAGGTTTTAAAATCTCTTTTTAAACATTCTTCAGACATTCTGTTCAGTTTCTTAAACTTTAACCAGACTTGGAAAAACATTAAAATGTGCTGAAACACTATGAGAATGAAAAAAAAAACTTACAATCAATATTATGAAATGCAAGCAACATGCTAAAAATGCTAGCAGCATGTATGTTAAATCATCGACAAGTTCAAAAGACGACAGCAACATGTTAAAACAAGGTAGTAAATATGCTAACAACATACAAAAAACATGCTAACAACATTCTAATAACACATTAGCAATGTTTTAAACCATGATAGCAACATGCTTAAACATGCAAGCTACAGTATGTGGTAAACATAACATAACATGCTAAAACATAGCATGTAGCAACTATTTAACACCCATAATACTACAACAAATGTCTAACAATGCCCTTGCAAACACATCAAAAACCACATAGCAATCCATCAAAACATTAAAACCTTCAAACTTCAAGGTTTTAAAACGCCTTCAAACGCCCCCCCCCCCCACTACATTTGAACGGATGCTTACCGTTACTCATTACATTGTGATTGTGCACGACAAGTCGGCATCTTTATCTACCACAGCTAATTTGTTGGGCGGATGAGGCGATATCGCCATCTGCAGGGTGCTGAAGGTACTGTATCCACAGGATCCACTCAATATAAAGTGTAAAATGGTCACAAATTACTGTTCATACATTCATTCATTTTCTTTTCGGCTTAGATGGGTTGCAGCTGGAAGGGCATTCACTGTGTAAAACATATGCTGGATAAGTTGGCGGTTCATTCCGCTGTGGCGACCCCAGATTAATAAAGGGACTAGGCCGAAACGAAAATTAATTTTATTTGAAACTTTATATTGTGGACTGTTCCTGTGGAGTTACCATGTAACTACACTGTTATTAAAGTGTTGCATAGAAGATATTTCTACAAGTTACACAGTAATTTGTGACCATTTTACACTTTATATTAAGTGGACAGTTCCTGTGGAGTTACCATGTAAGTACACTGGTATCACAAGGTGAAACCTTCTAATGCAGCATTAGTTCTGCCATACAGTGTTCACAAGTGCATGATCTGCAAACAGGTGTGGAAGTGGGAAAACATCTGCAAGTACATATTGTTGTTACACAATGCACTTACATAATTCTTGTTACAGATGTGTACTTTCCTACTGTTGTTACCAATGTCTTGTTACACATTTGTACTTACACATACTATTCAGTGGATTGTTACATGAGTGTAGTTACACCAGTAATACAAAAGTAAATACTATGTAAACGTGTGTACATACACTTTAGTTACATACTACTTACTGTACACATCTAATTACCATGTAAGTTCACAGGTATAAGCGACACTTAATATAAAGTGGGACCGGATACGTTAATACTTTTACTCAAGTCTTATTGGAATTGGTGACTTGTAACTTGTAATGGAGTCATTTTTACAGTAAGGTATCTGTACTTTTACTTAAGTATGGTTTTCAGGTACTCTTTACACCTCTGCTATTAACAAACCATTAGCTACGACTTTTAGCTCAACAAACTACTAATTTGCAGCAAATGAATAGTCAATGAGGTAATAGTTGGGTTAACATTAGGTACTGGGTAGGATTAGAGATGTAGAATAAGATCATACTTTATAACTACTAATGAACAGTTAATATCCTGTTAAAAGGCGGGCAATAAAGCAGTAGCTAATAGCATGAATTGTGACCTAAATTAAAGCAAGTTTTCAATATAAAAACATTGTACAGTACATTTTCTGTTTTACACAAGACAAAGATTTATTTGTCAAACTATATTGACCATTTTGAGATAGTTTGACCATATCTAATCGTAACTAAAGTTAAACTGTCCTTGAGAAGTGATGTTCAGAAAACATGCAATTTAAATCAACAGTGTCCTTCGACTCAAAGAGGACACATTATCCTTCTGAAGAAACATAACGTAACCTAACAGTAAAGGAACAACCTCTCCGTACTTTATTTGTGCCTTTTTGTGTCATTATTTCGGGGTTTTCAGCATGTTTTTCTGTCCCGTCGGATGGCCTGTGATTATCTGTGATCATTGCACAGGGTGTGGAGGTAAAGGGCGAGTCATTACGCAGCCGCCCGAGCAGAAAACGAGGGCAGCAGTATGGCATCCCGCCATGCCTCCGCTGGTTGCACAGATGCACACTATGATTAATATTACCACACACACACATACACACACTGTCCTTCTCTTCAGGTAGCCCAAACATGCTAATCACTGACTGTTGATGTTAAGGAGTGGGGCAAGTTGCACCATCTGCCATATGGTGGTGAGTAAACACTCTTTAAACGGCTGGCGTGCCGAAAGGGGGTCTTCGTCACAATCCTGCCAGCTCAGGGGAAAAAAAGCAAAAAAATGACCAAAACAAAGTCACTTAAAGCGCTGAGCACACAAGAAGAACCCAAGCTCACCTTGAGTATGTCCTCCGTAAAGGCCAGGTGAGAACAAGAAGAGATTTGTAACTCAATTAACCTTCCTTCACCTTTTCAAAGTTCCTAAAATCCCTCCTAAAGTCACCTTTTTAATTCTGTTATTTTCTAAGTTATGGCCTGAGCTGGGCAGGGCAACATATTTCCTCTGCTTTGGTGTCAGAGGATAAAGTGACCTCAAAGTATTTGGACATTTAGTCACACTTAATACAAAATATATATATGTATCAAGTAAAAATGCATTAAGTTGATGACAAATTGACTAAAATACATGCTAGAACACATTTTAAATTATGACTAACAGTTTAGAATAAGTACCAGTTCAAACTATTGTGTTATTACTAGGGTTGCTCCGTTCAGGATTTTTGCAGCCGATACAGAGTACCGATTCTTTGTCATGATGATCGGCAGATACCGAGTACCAATTCTGATGCTTCAAGCTTTATAATGCATTAAGCACATTTTCCCTCTAAGTATAATACACTCTCAGAAATAAAGGTACGTGATCAGTCACTGGGGTGGTACCTTTTGAAAAGGTACAAATTTGTAGGTAAAGGTCTATATTAATACCTTAAGGGTACATATTAGTACCTAAAAAGTACAAAAGTGTACCTCCTAAAATTTTTATGGCTCATTTCCACTGAGTGGTACGATACGGTACGGTACGGTACGGTACGGTTCTTATAGCCGTTTCCACTGTCAAAAGGCATACCGAACCAAACCGTACCGTACCACTTTTTCAGCACCCTTTCGAAAGGGTACCAAACACAAGAAAGGGTACCAATAGGTGGAGCTACACCTGCAGCTGTACGCTGATTGGTTACAGAGATACGTCACGAGCTCGTGAAACTAGCCTGAATCAAAACAATGGAACCGCCATGTTTTTAAATATACAGCCGAGACATTATCGTAAAACTTTATGCATATAATAATGAGCCATGGTTGACCCAAGCTCAAACAAACCTTTTCGTCGTCTTGATGAACAGCCACAAAGCCTAGAAGAACAAATTCTGCCATGTCCTGTTATTGTTTTACGAGCTCGTCTAAAAGTGCGAGCGGTTTCACTTTGTACAGAGAGCTTGCGATCGCGTCTATATTTGAAATAACGAACTTTTTGAGCTGATATTTTTAACGTGCGCGTGATCATTGAAGCACTCTGATATCCGATCCATTCAGATGCAGAAGAGTGAAGAGTGAAAAAACAAAGGAGAAGCCTGACAAAACAGCTGATCAAACTGCCATGTTTAACTATTATCATCACCTTTTGGACAATTATGAACTCTGAATGACAGAATTACTTTCTAACAAGAGGCTACACGTGCTACTGAAGATTACAGACACAGATGAGAGGTTTGCTCTGACTGTGGGTTATATTTCGTGTTGTTTTTTTAACCCAAATAAGGCCTAAATGTATGCTGTGTGTAGTTTATCTGTAATTGGTAACATATTGGAGACTGTAAGGGGCTGTATGTGTTCATATATGTTGCATTTATTTATTTATTTTATATAATTGCAGACGTTGCAGTAGGCTATTTCACACTGTCATTGATGTGCAGTTGTAATCAAATCATGTTCATAGAAAGGTTAGTGATAAACATTTATACACAAGTATTTATGTGTATAAGGCATCTGTGTTGTGAGAAGTGCTTCTCATATGATATGTGAACGACCTGTTCGGTGTTACTGTGACATTTCCTTAAGTAAACATTACGTTGTCTGAAACTTTCTGTCATATACCACCCCCACCAAAAGAGTACCCTTGGTAGTGGAAACGCAAGCTTGATAAAGGTGACCCGTAACGTACCGTACTGTCCCTCTCAGTGGAAACGAGCCATTAGGTACTAAAATATACTTTTGAGGTACCAATATGGACCCTTCAAGTACAAATGTGTACCTTTTGAAAAGGTACCACCCCAGAGACCTTTATTTCTGAGAGTGTGCTTAAACAAGTGTAATCCCTTAAACATGTCTTTTATAACCATTTAGTGTGGACATGTCATGGTCAGAAGAAGTGTCACACAAAATAATTGATAAAACATAAAAAACAAATGGTTAAGAGAATGATCATTAATGCAATTTAGAAACACTGCAACTGATGGAAGACGAATTCAACATGTCTCAATGAAGAAAAAGTTTGGAGCGCATATTTGATGCATAAGACGTTAACCTAACCAATGTAATGCTTAGAACATCACTGTGCCTCTCTCAATCTGTTTTCTTGCTCACTCACTCTCATACCAATGATTTGCCGGGTATTTAATCTAATTCGCAGGCGTCACAGAGCCACTATGCCGGAGACTCATGGAGCTTCAGGGAGAGATCATACGGTTGGACACTAGATAAAGCGATCACTCTGCTCGCCTCACCGCAGCTCAAAACACTGGATATACAATGGCTGCAAGAAAAAGAGCATCACTCGTGCAAGTTGTGCCAATAAACTGTATAAACAGAGGTCGCACCACATCTGTAAATATTTAATTTAGGAGTTGTGACGTAAGTGCAGAGATCGCTCACGGCCCCGCGCAGCATTTCCCTCCTTGCGTGTTGTGGTGCTGATGATGTATAATATATGGGTGCACATGTGCCTTTTCCTCTGCTTGTAAAACTCATAAACAAACACTTGCGATCGGTTCATGAGATCGGCCAGATTGGCGAGTACCGATTGAGTCATGAAATGTGATTATCGGCCGATACCGATCTCCGGCTGATTGATGGGAGCATCCCTAGTTATTACCTGGTTATTAATAAGATATTAGCTCTTTCCCTGCTAAAAGAACAACTTAAACCAGCCTTAGACCAACCTGGGGTTTTGACCTTTCCAGGCTGGTCTTAGCTGATCAGGCTGGGAAATGACCAGCTAAAATCAGCTTGACCTGCCTGGTTTAAGCTGGACATAGCTGGTTTTGGCTGGTCTTCCAGCCTGGTTACGTCGGCAGACTTGAGACGCAGAAAGGAGTTGACCGCGATGACGGGGTTCGACTCCAGTGAAGAACGGTTCCAGAAAGCAGGTAAGACAAAAACAAAAGCCAAAAAATAAAATAAACAAGTAAATAACAGGGTGAGAATGTAGTAAAATCTGAAAACGTAGTAAAAATCAGGGGTCTTTTCTTGGGTTGCTTTTGAAAAAACTATTGGTTGGATTCAGGGAAGTGGGTGGGCGGGTCAAAAGGTGCTTTTTAAAACTCTATTGGTTGGGTTTAGAGAAGGAGGAGGGTGGGTCAGTTGATCGGTCAGTCAGTCAGTCAGTTGACAGCGCCCTCTGGTGGACACAAGAACTGCAGGTGCGAATGGCACTCGTGAGAGAAATTTGAGATCTAAAAAAGCATACACAGCAGCCTCTGGTGGATTCGCAAAAACAAAACCGCAAAAAAGAAAAAAAAGAAAAAAAACGTAGCCCCTGGGACGTATTGACACTCTCCAGAAATGTAGGGGTAAGTAATCTGAATGAGCCTGGGTTGAAAATATTTGAAAGTACTACTGCTTTCTAAAGTTATTTTTTACCTCTCAACAGCCAATTTATCACATTTATTTCCTAATTATTTAAGAACAAATGTCAATTTTTATGCACTTGAAATATAAACTGCATGTTTATTCATTTTCTAATGAATTGTTTATTTAATTAGAGCAGCCGTTTTCAGGTTGACCATTAATTAATGCTTCTCTCTACTTGAAGTGTGAGAAGTTTCCAAAAAGATAATGTGCTGTGCATGTTAAAAGAGCTTCATTAAGGGTGAAATACTTAATCAGTGTGTGGCATGTTAAACGCCAGTTAGTCACACTCACACACACATACACAAATGCGTATTCTATCATTAAGATGCTTGAAAAATGAAAAGACATCAAATAAGACAATAGAGTGCTAATTACTTGCTCAGGATAACTTATAATTACTGCTGATTGTCCTAGAACGGCAATTAGGAGGACAACTCCAGCATAACAACCAAATACACTCACCATCTCTTTCTGTTAGGCTTTCTCTTGTTTATGTCTATGGAAATGAATTTAAATGAATGGATCAAGGATGATTAAGATGGCAGATGAAGATTGAAAAAAAAAAATCAGAACTGAGTGACTTACACAAGTACTGGAAAAAGGCTGAAAATTTAAAAAGTAAAATAAATTGCAGATCCAATATTTTGTTTTTTAAATAAAAGCAACCCCTCAAGAAAGGAGAATCATAAAAAAGATGAATAATTTTATTTGTAAGGATGCAATGCTAATTGACAGTATAAGGCAATGCAAATTGACACAGCCTTTATCACAAAGGAGAACCTGATAAAGTAATATATTTTCATGAGCTCTATCTAGTTAGGTATTTTTTCAAGTAGGCTTGAAGGTTAAAAAGGTTAAACTGAAAAAAGCAAAGACATTTAAATGTTACAAAAAATTATGAATTCATTCATTCATTCATTCATTCATTTTCTTTTTGGATTAGTCCCTTTATTAATCCGGGGACGTCACAGCGGAATGAACCGCCAACTTATCCAGCACGTTTTTACGCAGCGGATGCCCTTCCAGCCGCAACCCATCTCTGGGAAACATCCACACACACTCAATCACACTCATACACTACGGACAATTTAGCCTACCCAATTCACCTGTACCACATGTCTTTGGACTGTATAGTGGAAACCGGAACACCCGGAGGAAACCCATGCGAACGCAGGGAAAACATGCAAACTCCACACAGAAACGCCAACTGACCCAGCCGAGGCTCGAACCAGTGACCTTCTTGCTGTGAGGTAACAGCACTACCTACTGCGCCACTGCGTCGACAAAATGATGAATTATCATTTATTATTTATTTTTATTATTTTATTATTATTATTATTATTAGTAGTAGTAGTAGTAGTAGTAGTAGTAGTAGTGGTAGTAGTAGTAGTAGTAGTAGTGGTAGTAGTAGTATTACTTTATTTTCATCAACATCATACTTGATAATTGTGAGAAATGTTTCTTGACCGTTAACTTATTATATTAGAATGATTTCTCAAAGTCATGTGACATTAAGACTAACGCAATGATACACATGAATAAATTACACAAATGTATAGTCAAACAGAAAACAGTTGAAATTGTAATTATATTTTACAATAATACATATATAACGTTTGGCACAATTTGGCTGCTCAGATTTGTAAAATATGTGATTTTACTTATATTTGTTTATTCATTTTCCTTTGGCTTAGTCCCTTTATTCATCAGGGGTCGCCACAGCGGAATGAACCACCAACTTATCCAGCATATGTTTTACACAGCGGATGCCCTTCCAGCTGCAACCCAGTACTGGGAAACATCCATACACACTCATTCACACACACACACTCCTACACTACAGCCAATTTAGTTTATTCAGTTCACCTGTACAGCATGTGTTTGGACTGTGGGGGAAACCAGAGCACCCGGAGGAAACCCACGCCAACACGGGGAGAACATGCAAACTCCACACAGAAATGCAAACTGACCCAGCCGGGATTCGAACCAGCAACCTTCTTGCTGTGAGGTGACAGTGCTAACCACTGGGCCACCATGTCGCCCTTTACCTACAAGTTTTAAAATGAATTTCAAGTATTACCAGAATATGTCTCTGAAGTATCAGCTTAAAATAATTTATGGATCTGTCATTATACCATGTTGTGATCTCAACATCTGTGATCTTGTTGTGAACAACAACAACAACAACAACAACAACAACAACTTTTTTGTGTGTGTGTGTGTCTCTTTAAATGCAAATGAGCTTTCCAGAAGAGGAAGACGCCTTTACAGCTTGTGCCTCAGATACTCCAGAAACAGCAAACCAATCATCTGCATGTATTTTAAAGCCTTAGATATGCCAAAAGCACATAAAAAGTTTATATTGCTTATGTTTGTGAGTGTAAATAGTTCTTTACGTATATTTTAGTAATCTCATCTGTACTGTATCAGCATATTAGATCTGTGCAACAGTCTCCTCTTGGACATTCAATTGAATTCAACTCAATTCATCTTCATTTCTGTATATCGCTTTCACAATATAGATTGTGTCAAAGCAGCTTAACATAGAAGTTCCAGTAAATTGAAACTGTGTCAGTCCAGTTTTTAGAGTTGAAGTTCAGTTTAGTTCAGTTCATTGTGGTTTAAATTTCACTGCTGAAAGTCCAAACACTGAAGAGAAAATCCATTGATGCGCAGCTCCACAAGTCCCAAACCAAGCAAGCCAGTAGCGAGGAACAAACTTCCCCAATTGACGAAAATGAGGAAAAAAACCTTGAGAGAAACCAGGCTAAGTTGGGCATGACCATTCTCCTCTGGCCAAACTTCTTGTGCAGAGCTGCAGTCTAGGCGCCGGAGGCTGGAGAACGCTGAACGTCCATCACGGAGAAGCTGCAGGTGTGAGTAGGTCACCGGTGAGTGATAAGGCTGGCCCACAGGATCAAATCGAGGACTCGACTGTTACTGTGGTCTTTCATGAATCAGTTTCATGCTCTCCACTCCTCCATGAACGCCGCAGCATCAGCTCAGGATATGGCCTGGCCCAGGATTAAGGATACCATGGCATCATTTCTTCACAGATCTTGGACATGAACACAAAAATCGACTAACACAACAACTCAAACCAGGCCCTGTTTCCAGATTAAATTTTAGGGTACTGTGACATGCATGTTTCCTTAAGAAAACTCACATCAACTTCGGAGGTGCTTAAGGGAGTTCATTAACAGTGATATATGAATTGAATTTTTTCTTTTTTAACAGAGCAAGGAAATTTTCACAGTATGTCTGATAATATTTTTTTCTTCTGAAGAAAGTCTTATTTGTTTTATTTCGGCTAGAATAAAAGCAGTTATACATTTTTTAAACACCATTTTAAAGGAGAGAGAGAGAGAGAGAGAGAGAGAGAGAGAGAGAGAGAGAGAGAGAGAGAGAGAGAGAGAGAGAGAGAGAGAGAGAGAGAGAGAGAGAGTATGATTTAGCATGTCACTAGCATGTTTCTAGTGTAAACTAGCATGCTGCTAGCATGAATTTAGTATGAATTAGCATGTTTGCTAGTATGATTAGTATGTTTGTTAGTATGTTTCCATTATGGATTAGTATATTGTTAGTATAAATTAGCATGTTGCTAGTATGTTTATGTATAAATTAGCATGTTGCTAGTATGATTAGTATGTTTCTGGTATGGAGTAGTATATTGTTAGTATGAATTGGTATGTTGTTACTATGTTCAATGTAAAGTCAATGGCAGTTTGTTAATTTTTATTTTACAATAGAAGTCTATGGGACAGTTGCTAGGGTGGCGTAAGTGGTTGCTAGGGTGTGGCTAGTAAGTTAAAAGGTCATCAGTGATTGGCAGATTGGTAGTCTGAGTTAAATGAGCGTAAACTTAAGTCTGTATGACAGTTCTGGCGGAAAGTTATGATTTTCTCAAGCCACATAAATATGATATATTGAATAATATGATATATTATTTATATTTTATTTAATTATAATATATATATATATATATTCAGATTATTATTAATATATATAATTATTATTTTATTCTTTTTTTTTTTTTTTTACTACTACTATGTTGTGTGCTGTTTTTTTTTATTATATATGCATGTTACTTTTTTATGTAAACTTTATAAATGCTTTGGCAATACATTTGTAAAATTTGTCATGCCAATAAAGCAACTATTGAATTGAATTGAATTAGAGAGAGAGAGAGAGAGAGAGAGAGAGAGAGAGAGAGAGAGAGAGAGAGAGAGAGAGAGAGAAACGTAAATCTTTTTGCTCAGCAATTTTACCCACTTAAGGAAGTTGAAAGTGCATAATTGTGTCCCTCTGTAAAACTGCATTTTTTTTTATCTTAAAAATGTTGCCAAACTTTGACATATGCTATCAATGTCTGATGCGGAAAAGCTTATTCGTGCTTTCATGACCTCTCGATTAGATAATTGTAATGTGTTACTAGGCGGTTGCCTTGTTGGCCTAATTAACAACTTCAGCTAGTTCAAAATGCAGCTTCTAGAGTGCTTTCTAGAACAAGAAATATGATCATATTACTCCAGTTCTTTCATCATTGCATTGGCTGCCTATTAAATATCGTATAAATTTTAAAACTTTATTGACTACATATAAAGCCCTGAACAGCGTAGCTCCCCAGTATTTGAGGGAGCTCCTATAGCCGGGGAGCAGAGCAGCTGAATGCTCTATTGCCCATAGACAATACACGAGCAGAGGGAACAGACAGTGGAGGGAGGAAGAAGGTCTCAGGGTGCGAGAGGGAGCAGCAATGTGGATGAGGGCAGACAAATATGGAGGGGCGAGATTGTGGATGGCTTTGAATGTTAACATCAACATTTTTAAGCAACCGGTGCGATCGGTTCCCTTTAAAATAGACTGGACAAAGAGCGATGATCGTGCACCCACCGTCCTGCTCAGGGGATGCGGTGCAGCGGTCACTGCTTTCATTTTAACTATTCTTTGAACAGATTATTAACAGGCCTGTATTAACCGTGGGCTCGTGATCATCCTTTCATTATCATAACACGGTATGTTTCACCTGCTTTCTTTTGCTTACATTTATTTTTGTTAATATGGTTAAATATATATTTTTACAATAACATTGCTTTATTGGGAGATTACTCCCCGTTTATATGTAGTTAACTGGTGATCTGGGACTTTCAGCCAGGACAGATTACTGTGCATATTTTAGATGCATGACAATAATTATTTTTTTAAATATAATGTTTTTTTTTAAAAAAAAAGTTTTTGTTGAATTAAAAAGTGCACCTATACAGCTATATTTTCCTTGTTCTGACACATTAACAAATTGTGGCTAACAAATATTTGCATAGTTCCCTGGTTTGTCCACATGGGACTGCATTATACCCTACAACAGGGCTATTCAATCGGCAGCCCGCGGACCGAACCCGGCCCCTGAGGCAATTTGTTCTGGCCCTCCAAATAGTGTGACCAAGACATCAAGAATAAATTTAGTTCAGTCAAAAAACGGCCGCTATAGTTATGAAGTGACGTGCATCTGTTCAATACAGCATGAGCTGCGCAGAGCGTGAGTCACCTGACATTAGGCGAGAGCAGCCGAATACATTTGAATATGTTTGTAGAAAAGGTCTTTTGTACAATGCACTGATATCGATATTAGGGATGCAACGATTAACCGATTTCACTATTAACTGCGCTTTAATTCGTCATGGTTAATTAATCGTAAAGGCTTCTCTAAGCCGCATTTCTGCATTTCTGTTCTGCCGCACGAAACGAAACTGCTGAACAAAGTTACGCCAAGTTGGCAACTGTGCGCTAGTTTAAAGTTCCGAGCTTGTCCACCGAAGCTAATACGCACGCACACTGTAATAACTACAGCCGCGGGCCGTCCCATATCACGTCTTTCCCGCGAGTTTTTATGTCGTAAGAATATATGCCAATATGCGGGCGCAAGCGGAGCAAACGCGCTCGCGGCTGTCTGGGCGCACGCGGTAGAAAACATCTCATGCTGTAGCGGTGAGAGTTGTGCTTAGCTTCAGTGCAATGTAAACAAAAGACATGTCAGACGAACTATTATTAAAATGATTATGTATGTATGAACGCAGATGATAACAACAGTTAATTTAAATATTGGCGCCGACCTTCATACAATTATTATTATATTATTTCTCTCTTTCTCTTTACACACACATAAATGTGTAGCCCTATAAGCACAGAAAAACCTACAGCATAAAAACTATTACTAATAAAAATGCCTTTTAAAGGTTTTTTAATATTAGGGATGTCCAGATCTAAATCTAGCTAATATAAAGCTTAAATTTACATTAGACGTGATAATGTGAAACACTGATTATTCTTCATACTATATAATCGTACAACCAAAATCTATAATTGTTGCATCCATAATTGTTATGCAGAGTTCAACACATAACATGAACGTATCTGAATGTAGAAGCCTACTTCAGCAATACACTGATTTTGTTGTGCTGTGAAATACAACATTTGAATGTTTGTTAAAAAAAACTTATTGTACAATGCAGTGATATTATATAGTTTCAAAATACAATATATTAACATTTTAATGTAGACAAATACAACGTGGGTGTCTAAAGGAGCAAAAATACATAATTGGCTCTTAAATGCAGTTGTGTCATCATTTATATTGCAAGTCATGTCTCTCCGGCCCTTCGTTTGGGATGCTTTTCATGAACTGGCCCCCGTGACAAACTAATTGAATAGCCCTGCCCTACAACATTTGGACAAACCAGGGAACAACGCAAGGATACTGTTTGTGAACTTCAGTTCTGTCTTTAACACCATCGTCCCATCACTGCTCGAGAACAAACTGACCCAGCTGTCTGTCCCTAGCTCTGTCTGTCAATGGATCACCAGCTTTCTGACAGACAGACAACAGCTAGTGAGAATGGGCAAAATCACATCCGACAGCCGCACCATCAGCACTGGTGCCCCACAGGATGTGTTCTCTCCCCACTGCTCTTCTCCCTGTACACCAACGACTGCACCGCAAAAGACCCCTCCATCAAGCTCTTGAAGTTTGCTGATGACACTACCTGTTATCGACCTCATCCGGAATGGTGACGAGTCTGCATGCAGACAGGAGGTGAAGCGGCTGGCTTCATGGTGCAGATACAACAACCTGGAGCTGAACACGCTCAAAACAGTGGAGATGATAGTGGACTTTAGGAGAAACCCCCCTGCACTCCCCCCACTCATCATCATGAACAGCACTGTGGATGCAGTAGAGTTATTCAGGTTCCAGGGCACCACCATCTCTCAGGATCTGAAGTGGGACATTCACATAGACTCTATTGGTAAAGAAAGCCCAGCAGAGACTGTACTTCCTTCGTCAGCTGAGGAAGTTCAACCTGCCACAGGAGCTGCTCGTACAGTTCTACTCAGCTGGTCATCCAATCCATCCTCTGACACTTCAATCACCGTCTGGTTCAGCTCAGCTGCCAAAACTGACCTCCATAGACTACAGCGAATAGTCCGGACTGCTGAACGAATCACTGGCACTACCCTTCCTACAATTCAAGAGTGAGTAAAAGGGCTCGCAAATCACTCTGGATGCCTCTCACCCAGCACACTTAACCTGTTCGAACTGTTACCGTCTGGTTGGCGCTACAGAGCACCAAGCACAAGAACAGCCAGACACATGAAAAGTTTCTTCCTCAGGCCATCTACCTCATGAACAGTTAATATTCCCCTACTGCAATAACCGAGCAATACTTTCTCATACGCACTTGTACACAGCACATTATAACCTGTAAATTTATGAAAAATCTGTACATACAACTGAACATTAGATCCTTTGACTAACTGCATCTCTGTTTAATGTTTATCGTTTTTTTCATATTTAATTTTGTGTGTCACTTGCAGTGGTGTAGTCGGGGCTATACGCACGTATACTCAGTATGCCTACTTTTTCCATGAGCTGTTTGGGTATTTCCACTTATGAGGATCAATAATTGCGTATACCCCTCGGTATACTCACTTGCTTTTCTGATTAGACTTCCCTAATTTATGTGTATTCGCGTCCCCTTTAACTGTATTCCAAATGTTTTTTTTTACTTGCATCTTATTTGTTGCAATCAGTGGATTTTTGTTTAATTTGCGGCATTCCCTGCCCCCTGACGACCGCAGCAGCATACCCGTCAACCCTCCCGTTTGTCCCGGGATTCTCCCGTATTTTACAGTTCTATCCCGCTGTCATCCCGTAAAGGTATTTTCCTGTTTTTCTCCCGTATTTTTTCTCTTTCTGAGAAGAGCCGATCCTCCCTATATGCAACCCATACCGCCGAACCACCAGGGGCCGCCCTTGCTCTTAAATATGAATCGGTTCTGTGCTTTTATTTTATTTAGGCATAGAAACACTTTGGAATAAACATAAAAACAGCGCGATTCATTTCATTTTCATTACAGGCGCCATTGCCCCTATGCAATCCTCAAAACAGTCAGTTCATATAAATGAATGATGCTGAACTCAAGTGGACACTGGGTTTTGGGTGCATGTTTGAACAGACATAAACACATAATATATAATAATAATATAATAATAATAATAATAATAATAATAATAATAATAATAATAATGGCGGTTCATTCCGCTGTGGCGACCCAAGATTAATAAAGGGACTAAGCCGAAAAGAAAATGAATGAATGAATAATATAATAATAATAACAACATCGGCAACCCAGTGGCGCAGTAGGTAGTGCTGTTGCCTCACAGCAAGAACGTCGCTGGGTCGCAGGTTCGAACCTCGGCTGGGCTGGGTCAGTTGGCGTTTCTGTGTGGAGTTTGCATGTTCTCCCTGGGTTCGCGTGGGTTTCCTCCGGGTGCTCCGGTTTCCCCCACAGTCCAAAGACATGCGGTACAGGTGAATTGGTTAAGCTAAATTGTCCATAGTGTATGAGTGTGAATGTGTGTGTGGAAGTTCCCAGAGATGGGTTGCGGCTGGAAGGGCATCCGCTGCGTAAAATCGTGCTGGATAAGTTGGCGGTTCATTCCGCTGTGGCGACCCCGCAAGGGACAAAGCCGACAAGAAAATGAATGAATGAATGAATAACAACATCATCTAGACATGTTGATCTTGTTGGGTTTTCTTTTAAACACAACAAATTTTGTCCTAAATGAGCATAAACAGTTAGGAAAACAGTCAAATGCTTTCAATATAGATATGTGCAGTTTTAAAGTGACAGCTCTGTTATTTAATGTAATCAAACCAAAAAATTAAATAAAATAAAATCGCTGCTCTTTAATCAGAATGTTTAAATTATACAGTGAAGAAAAGATGAGAGTTGATAACTTGATTATTTCTTTATAATAGCTAATAGTTTAAATGAGCTGAACTGTTTGCTAATTTATTTGCAGGTTTTTCTAATGTATACTAATTATTATATCCATGGATATTATTATATCCATGAAAACAGCTCCAGATGAACATATTTATTTTTATTAGTTTTTTTTCTTTTTTTTTTGTGTGTGTGTGTGTGTTATTTTCACATCCAAATGTTGACAGGTATGCGCAGCAGCTGTGAGAAAATTTCGGGAGTTTTTCGATAACGACAACAAGTCAACTAAATGATGTCTCGCTGAAACACTGAGGTAAAATTATTCTTAAAAAGCATGGGCATCGCTTTAGCCCCTACATTTCTATTCAGTCCCTCGAAATGTTTTGCGATATCCTCATGAACTGTACACTACTAAATGATCACCATAGTCCCCTTTAAATTGGATATGAAAACGGCGGCAGACTTCCGCTCCTCCGTTTTCAACTCGTTTTTCGTTTAATCAGCAAACCACAGCTTTGCAGAGTGAGAGCAGAAGGTGTGTTTATCTATAGATTGTTATAATATCTGCATATTCAAAGTTCTTTGCTATAGAAACACTTGTATCACATGTACCAATTGGGTTTCCCATCTACTGTTTCCTTGGCGCTTCCCTCATCATCACAGCTGTTTCCTCCAGCGAAAATGCAACTCTTAACGAACATTTATCAATTAACTATGATTATAAAACACATTACAGTGCATGTGGCATTATATATATCATACATTCATGCACAGGATTAAACACAGTGACAGAACCTCTCAGTGAATGTACTCATTTTAACTGCATATCAGAGTGAAACATTATGTGTTGTATCTTGTTAAAAATTATTTCCTATTATGACTTCTATTATGATAGTGAAATATGTAAATTAGCCTGTACATTTTTAATATGTCTATATTTATGCCATTTTAAATTATAAAAGTGGCAGTTCTATTTAAAACATGGAAAAAATACTTGAGTATAGGCTAGTATTTGAGTTTTTAACAAAAACTGTTTATTTTCCTGATAAAAAAAATATATATATATATAATATATATAGTTATATTAATTATAGGCTCATTTTACAAGTCCCTTTAGAGTTAAACAGTTGGCTTTTACCCAGGTTTTACTACAGCTTAATATACTCAGCCAATCTCCGGGTCTGCTGGGGGCACTATTAGCTAAGCATAAATCATTGAATATGATTAGGCTATTAGTATCTCGCTTTAAAATGAACAAATTTGTTTAAATATGTTTCCTTTTTTAATGGATAGTTCATTCAAAAAAAGTAAAATTGTCATCCTTTACTCAACCTTTACTTGATCCGAACCGGTTTGTCTTTTTTTGAATTTTGTTTAACACAAAAGAAGATTTTTGAAGAAAGCTGGAAACCTGTAATCATTAACCTCCATAGTATTTGTTTTTTCTTTCAATAGTTACAGGTAACTTATATTAAATAAATAATATATATATATATACATATATAGTTTCGCCGTTTCTTTGCCTACTTTTAATATTTGGGTTGGATGGGTAATAGTACACCACTTATTTTTTTAGGACTACACCACTGGTCACTTGTCACTTTATGTACATTGGAAGCTTCTGCAGACAAAACTAATTCCTTGTGTGTGTGAAGCACACTTGGCAATAAAACTGATTCTGATACTTATTTGGTGTGGTCAGAGATAAATTTGGTAAATCCTTAATTTTGAGCCCTGAAAAGTCATGTGAAATAAAAACTGATTGCATTGCGACACAACCCATTTGCTCATGCACAGAGCAAGCTAATACACAATACACACAAGAAGTGAAATGAATGAGGAGGCATGTGGACATAACATAACATCTAAATCAAGTCATTTTAGCATGTCAAAGTCAAATTTATGCATATAAAATATATTTTCCCAACAAGGAAGTGTGGCTAGTGAAAAAGGTGAGTGGCTAGTAATGTTGGAAATCTACCATCCACAGTGGCTGGTGATGAAAAAAGTTAATGTCAAGCCCTGCTTACTACCACTTGAGAGAGCTTAAATAATGAGTCCTTTTCATTTTTGGGTGAATTATCCCTTTAAGAAGCCTAGTATGCCACTCCAACCACGTGACTGTCTGTTTTCCTGACTTAATCAACAGTGGCTCTATAGTTAAACGAAGCCTGCAATGTGTTTTAGTTCATTGTTGGATTACCATCATTATATCGCCGCCTGTCTTTCTTTGTCTTCCAACATGATTTGCTTTAATTTGCTCTCTCCCTCTTTTACTTGGCAATAAAACACCAGCAGTTTCCCTAAGGATTTGGGCCTCTTAATAAGATACAGGCGAGGCCACTGTTTCTCTGATGGTGTCATCTCTTTAATTAGATTTCTCATTATTTGCGCGGCATAAGAACTGAATCTACACTCGCTATCGGATCAAAGGCTCCATCCGGACGTCAAGATACTGTAATGTGCTGGAGAGGAGTCTGTTCAATCAGTCAGCACCGTTTGATTGTTCTTCATGCTTTTATAGGGAGATCTGAAAGGCTGCACTATAAATCTGTTGATATTAGATAAAGCGCAGGCGTGTGATAATACATTTGCTTATTCTGACTGTAGTATTGATATTGCAAAGTGTCTATTTTATTCCATACTAAAGGCGCCTATTGTTTTTTGCAGTCTCCTACAATAGGTTTACATCTATACAATGTCAAAACTTTTTTGTCTAATAATATCCAATGTAGACGACGTGGTGGTGCAATGGGTAGCATGATCGCCTCACAGCAAGAAAGTTGCTGGTTCCACCCTCGGCTGGGTCAGTTGGCATTTCTGTGTGGAGTTTTCATGTTCTCCCCGTATTGGCGTAGGTTTCCTCCGGGTGCTCTGGTTTCCCCCACAAGTCCAAAGACATGTGGTATAGGTGAATTGTGTAAGCTAAAATTAACATTAGTTATAACTTATCAATTATAGCCCAGAACTAGCCTCTTCTCAACATTTAAACAACATAGTCCCACCTACAGTGTTTGAGGGCAGCTAATGAAGACCATAGACATACATTTAATGGCCACTTTTTTAGGTACACCTTACTAGTACCAGGTTGGACCCCTTTTTGCCTAAAGAACTGGCTTAATCCTTCGTGGCATAGATTCAACAAGGTACTGGAAATATTCCTCACAGATTTTGGTCTATATTGACATGATAGCAACACGCAGTTGCTGCTGATTTGTCGGCTGCACATCCATGATGCAAATCTCCCCTTCCACCACATCCCAAAGGTGCTCTATTGGATTGAGGATCTGGTGACTGTGGAGGCCATTTGAGTACAGTGAACTCATTGTCATGTTCAAGAAACCAGTCTGAGATGATTCGCGCTTTTTGACATGGAGCGTTATCTTGCTGGAAGTAGCCATCAGAAGATGGATACACTGTGGTCATTGAGTTACTGTTGCCTTTCTGTCAGCTGGAACCAGTCTGGCCATTCTCCTCTGACCTCTGGCATCAACAAGGTATTTGCGCCCGCAGAACTGCCGCTCACTGGATATTTTCTCCTGCTCAGACCATTCTCTGTAAACCCTAGAGATGGTTGTGTGTGAAGATCCCAGTAGATCAGCAGTTTCTGAAATACTCAGACCAGCCCGTCTGGCACCAACAACCATGCCACCATATATATATATATATGGTGAAACTGTTTTTTAAAAAATAAATACATTTTTAAAAAAGTCCTTTAAAGGGATAGTTCACCCAAAACGAAAAATTCAGCCACTAACCTTTCACTTGTCACAAACCTCTTTTGGGTTTTTTGGGGTAAAAAAAAGTAATTTTGAAAAATGTAAGATACCTGTAACCATTGATTTCTATAGTATTTATTTGGTTACCAGTTCCTAACATTCTTTAAAATATCTTTTTTGTGTTCAACAGAAAAATAAAAGTTTGAAACCTCCTGAGTGTGAGTAAATAGTGAATAAATACTTCTTTGTAGGTAAACTATCCATTTAGACAGACGGACGGACGGACGGACGGACGGACAGACAGACAGATAGACAATAGATAGATGGATAGATGGATAGACAGACAGACAGACAGACAGACAGACAGACAGACAGATAGATAGATAGATAGATAGATAGATAGATAGATAGATAGATAGATAGATAGATAGATAGATAGATAGAATGCTGAATAAATTTAGACGAATAAAGCAAGATAAATAAACAAATTAGCTGAATCCATTATAATATAGTTAATATTAAACCCAATGTGACTAATTGGCTGTTTTGTGTGCACAACATTAGTTTTAGAGATAGTACGTTGCACTGCTTTGACATTTACAACTTGCCCAATTGTTACTAATTGCAGTCCTCTCTGCATTATGTTTGCCTTGTTTTATTAATTGTTGGTTACTAGGTTACCAATACCACCATCAATCTGTTAGAACAAACTGTTGGAAAACACCTCATTCAGATTTGAGTTACTACGTATATACTATAGCAATTTATAATAAATAATATTGTGTTTTTAAACCGTACTACAGTAAAGTGTATTATACTGTATATATTATAATATTTACAACACTGTATGATCTGTCCATGTAGTTTTGACTATGGGAACAGTTTTACGTGTGTGAACTGATTGTAGATTTTCTACTTTTGTCCACTGACGATCGCTACATTCATTGGCGTCCATTGCAGATCTTCTCACAGTGAGGTTTTCCAGCTCATTTCAGAATGAAAAAGCACATTGAGTTTCAATAATGGACGTATGTGTTTCTTTCTTTTCCCTCCATCTCCCTGTTCAGTATTACCATGGCGATGTGTAATAGGGCATCTGTGAATAAGTGGCCGTTAGGTCTCAATTATCGCTGCGTGACCTTGCTGCTGTCATAGAAGCAGACATGTGCATTTACGCACAAAGAGCTCACCAAGATTATGGAGACTAACAGAAAAGGTCTTGGTTTTTGGAAAAAAAAACAAACAAATGTAACACTGTAAGAAATCTGATCCTAAGTAAATTAGACAATTTGGAACAAAAAGCTACTTGCAAACCACAAAGAGCACTTTTTAATGTTGATGGTCCTGTGAAATGAAAATAAAGCTTTTTAGACGTTAGTCTTAGTATGTTATCTTTAAAGGATATCTATAGGCTACACTTACCGGCCACTTTATTAGGTACACCTGTCCAACTGCTCGTTAACACAAATTTCTAATTAGCCAATCACATGGCAGCAACTCACTGCATTTAGGCATGTAGACATGGTCAAGACGATCTGCTGCAGTTCAAACCGAGCATCAGAATGGGGAAAAAAGGTGATTTAAGTGACTTTGAGCGTGGCATGGTTGTTGGTGCCAGACGGGCTGGTCTGAGTATTTCAGAAACTGCTGATCTACTGAGATTTTCACGCACAAACATCTTTAAGGTTTACAGAGAATGGTCTGAGAAGGAGAAAATATCCAGTGAGTGGTAATTCTGTGGCCGCAAATGCCATGTTGATGCCAGAGGTCAGAGAAGAATGGCCAGACTGTTTCCAGCTGATAGAAAGGCAACAGTAACTCAAAATAACACTCGTTACAACCGAGGTATGCAGAAGAGCATTTTGAACGCACAACACGTCCAACCTTGAGGCAGTCATGTGCTACAGCAGCAGAAGACCACACCGGGTGCCACTCCTGTCAGATAAGAACAGGAAACTGAGGCTACAATTCACACAGGATCACCAAAAATCGGACAATAGAAGATTGGAAAAACGTTGCCTGGTCTGATGAGCCCCAATTTCTGCTGCCACATTTAGATGGTATAGTCAGAATTTGGGCTCAACAACATGAAAGCATGGATCCATCCTTCCTTGTATCAACAGTTCAGGCTGCTGGTGGTGTAATGGTGTGGGGGATATTTTCTTGGCACACTTTGGGCTCATTACTACCAATTAAGCATTGTGTCAATGCCACATGCCTACCTGAGTATTGTTGTTGACTATGTCCATCTCTGTATGACCACAGTGTACCCATCTTCTGATAGCTACTTTCAGCAGGATAACGCACCATGTCATAAAGCGTGAATCATCTCAGACTGGTTTCTTGAACATGACAATGAGTTCACTGTACTCAAATGCCTCCACAGTAACCAGACCTCAATCCAATAGAGCACCTTAGGGATATGGTGGAACGGGAGATTTGTATCATGGATGTGCAGCCGACAAATCTGCAGCAACTGCATGATGCTATCATGTCAATATGGAGCAAAATCTGTGAGGAATATTTCCAGTACCTTGTTGAATCTGTGTCACGAAGGATTAAGGCAGTTCTGAAGGCAAACGAGGTCCAACCAGGTACTAGTAAGGTATACCTAAAACAGTGATCGGTGAGTGTAGTTCAAAACAGTGATACAATTTCCATTTAGAAGATATAAACCTGATATAAACATCCAAAGCTTTAATGATAAAAAAAAAAATTGGTTTGATGTCATCTCATACTTCAGTTTCTCATCAAATCTTCTGACCAATTAAATGCTCTCTAGTATCTGACATGCCCCGCCTCCTTCAAGACGCTTCTCATTTGCTTTTCATTTGATGCGCTTGACCTCAACTACTCTCACTGGCAGAGCTGATAAAAACAAACTGCCATTGGCTATTTTTAATAAAGGGGAGGAGCTACTATATGCCCGACTCTGTCATCAGGTTTTACTTGCGATTACGCCAAATTTCTGAATAAAAAAAAGCACATTTCAAAGCACTTCACAGGACCTTTAAAGCTGAGTTTGCGTGGATTGAACGTAGGTGTAGTTATTCAGTTTTTTTTTACAGGCAAGTTCTTTAATATCTCTCTCTATTTAATTTACTTTACCTGGGATCTGTTAGTAGGGATATTTTCTCCAGGGTGCAGCGATATTAATTTAATTTCACAATTGCTTTTTCCAAAACCACTTTGCATGCTAAAATGAGAATCTCTAGCTCTGCTTCAAAAATGATCAAACAGCAGCAGTTGTGCTGTAGATGCGGTGCATGCTTAATTAATAAAGCATTTTAAGAGCTACATTACCAGCTGATACTGTATGTATGCATGTAGACATAGGTGTGCATATATATATATATATATATATATATATATATATAATATATATATATATATATAATATATATATATATATATATATATATATATATATATATATATATACAGTTGAAGTCAGAATTATTAGCCCCCCTGTTTATTTTTTCCCCAATTTCTGTTTAACAGAGAGAAGATTTTGTCAACACATTTTTAGTCATAATAGTTTTAATAACTTATCTCTCATAGCTGATTTATTTTATCTTTATCATGATGACAGTAAATAATATTTTACTAGATATTTTTCAATGCACTACTATACAGCTTAAAGTGACATTTAAAGGCTTAACTAGGTTAATTAGGTTAACTAGCTAGGTTAGCATAATTAGGCACGTTATTGTATAACGATGGTTTGTTCTGTAGACTATTGAAAAAAAATTAGCTTAAAGGGGCTAATAATTTTGTCCTTAAAATGGCTTTAAAAAAATTAAAACTGCTTCTATTCTAGCAATAAAAACAAATAAAACTTTCTTTAGAAGAAAAAATATTATCAGACATACTGTGAAAATTTCCTTGGTCTGTTAAACATCATTTGGGAAATATTTAAAAAAGAAAAAAAAATTCAAAAGGGGGCTAATAATTCTGACTTCTGACTGTAGCAGTGTGATATGGTTGTATATTGGCACTGGTGGGACCCTTGCGTTGACATGCCTTAGTGTCCCACCAGTGACAATATACAGCCACATCGCACTGCTTCCCGTACTATATTGCATTTATACAACAGTTCGACAGCATAATCGTGTACATAAAAAAGAAAATCAACCATGGAGAGTCTCAAAATCCTTTTGTGAGAGGAACTACTTTCTTCCGCCATTCATTCACATCTGCAGCTGACGTCAGAACAGCAGAAACCGGTACTAATTCACCAACATTACTTTAGAGCTAGTATTTGAATGATTCTCTAGCGTAATGTCTAAGGTGATGACAAAACAAGTGATTTTGCTCACATTTTAAAGAGCCCCTATTATACATTAAATAGGGTCATATTTTGGATGTAGGGGTCTCCAACAACAGTCTAATATGCATGCAAGGCTAAAAAACACTTTCATGGTCTTTTAATATGCATTTATTTTTACCTAATTATCCCAGCGACTCCCATATGAATCGTTCAGCAATTAATTTGTTCCCAAACCCCTCCTTAGCGCGAAACTAATCTGCGCTGACTGGACCGATGACAGCCTGTTGCGATTGGTCGACTCTGACAGCCTTCAGCGCGAGACAGAGTGAAATGATCAGCACAGCTTATCAACAATATAGAAGTAATCAGAGTGCATACATGCTTCATATTAGTGTAAGGCGTGGATTTCGGCAGTGAGTCGTTGTAAATATATATACAGTTGAAGTCAGATTTATTAGCCCCCCTGTTTATTTTTTTACCAATTTCTGTTTAATTGAGAGAAAATTTTTCAACACATTTCTAAACATAATAGTTTTAATAACTCATTTCTAATAACTAATTTATTTTATCTTTGTCATGATGACAGTAAATAATATTTGACTAGACATTTTTCAAGACACTTCTATACAGCTTAAAGTGACATTTAAAGGCTTAACTAGGTTCATTGGGTTAACAAGGCAGGTTAGGGTAATTAGGCAAGTCATTGTATAATGATGGTGTTTTTCTGTAGACTATCGTAAAAATATATAGCTTAAAAGGGCTAATAATTTTGAAAAAAAATTAAAAACTGTTTTTATTCTAGCCGAAATACAATAAATAAGACTTTCTCCAGAAGAAAAAATATTATCAGACATACTGTGAAAATTTCTTTGCTCTGTTAAATATCATTTGGGAAATATTTAAAAAAGAAAAAAAATCAAAGGGGGGTACTAATAATTCTGACTATAACTATATATATATATAACTATATATATATATATAATATATATATATATATATATATATATAATATATATATATATATATAGATATAATAAATAAAAAAAAAAAAAAAAAAAAATATATATATATATATATATATATATATATATATATATAATATATATATATATATTATATAATATATATATATATATATTATATATATATATTATAATTAAACAAAAATATAATAATTAAAAATATGAATAACATAATGGTGCATTTAGCCAACATTTTCTCACATCATAAAAAATGTAGAGCATAACAATTTTAAATAAATTAATTATCTAGGTGGTCAAACTATATATATGCAGATTTTTATTATTATTTTCTATGATACAAAATATTAAACTAAATATTTATACACATAAACATAATATATTATAATATATATATATATATATATATATATATATATATATATATTATATATATACATAAAATGTTTATATATAAACTTCTTTGTTTTTAGTCTAACACTTAGATAAGAATATAATAATATAATAAGAATATTATTCAATTTTTTTTACAATACAGAGACATAAGGCACAAAATTATATCTAATGAAGGCAAAGATCTCTGTGCATTACAGTGTACTAACAATGTTTTTTAAAGAGACAGTTCACCCAAAAATGAAAATTCATTATTTACTAAACCTTCACTTGTTCAAAACCTATTTGAGTTTTTCTTTCTTCTGTTGGACACAAAAGAAGATATTCTGATAAATGCAAGTTGATGCATTGACTGAAGTTTTTTTCCTTCTACAAAAGATTATACTACTTCTGGTAACAGGTACACTGTGACACTACATTATACAAATAAATAAAAACATACTAATTCATTTGAATCTAAAGCTAACCACATTTGTAATACTTAAAATATCTACAGGCAGTTTATTCCATAGCAATGCACCAGAATATTTATAAGAACATCAAAAATATCAACCGAAACAATATGATGATGACATTACTATTGCTACAACTAGACGTACAGTATAGAATCAGCTGCATGCATGTTCATAGAGCTTCAGTGATTTCTAATGTTTTACACTAAACCACAATCAGCAGATGGCAGTCTAACACTGACACACAAACACACAAAAGCTCTCTCTCTCTTTCTCTCTCTCTCTCTCTCTCTTTCTTTCTCAGAGTCTGTCTTTCTGTTTGCTTAGGGAGGGGGACACCGGAGATTCATTAAATGTAACTACTACCAGGGCTTAGTGCACAGGGCTCAAATGAAGTGGCACTAATATGGGGATTACATCACAAATCCACCTCAGCTTCTCTCCCGTCATCTTCAGACGCAGACGGCGGACAACGGCACTATTCACCTTCAATAAAAAAAACACACTTTCACTTTGCGTGCCTTCTGACATTGAGTCCTGACCTTTACATCGAAAAGGACAGAGATGAATGAATATCTACAGTTAAAGTCAGAATTATTAGCCCCCTTGTTTATTTTTTTCTCCAATTTCTGTTTAACGGAGAGAAGATTTTTTTCAACTCATTTCTGAACATAATAGTTTTAATAACTCATTTCTAATAACTGATTTATTTTATTTTTGCTGTGATGACAGTAAATAATATTTTACTCAAGATTTTTTAAGACACTTTTATACAGTGAGATTTAAAGGCTTAACTAGGTTAATTAGGTTTACTAGGTAGGTTAGCGTAATTAGGCAAGTCATTGTATAACTATGGTTTGTTCTGTAGACTATCGGAAAAAATAAGACTTCTTCAGAAGAAAGAATATGATCAGGCATACTGTGAAAATGTCCTTGCTCTGTTAAACATCATTGGGGAAATATTTAAATTAAGAAAAAAAGTCAAAAGGGGCCTAATAATTCTGACTTCAACTGTATATATGCAGTTAAAGTCTAAATTATAAGCTCTGCTGTGGATTTTTCAAAACATTTCCCAAATGATGTTTCACAGAGCAAAGAATTTTTCACAGTATTTCCGATATCATTTTTTCTTGTGGAGAATGTCTTATTTGTTTTATTTCAGCTAGAATAAATGGTCAATATTATTAGCCCCCTTAAGTAATATTTTTTATTCGATTGTCTACTGAACAAACCATTGTTATTAGGGTTGGGCGATGTTGACAAATTTGGCATCGTACGATGTCTAATGTGAACATCGGCGATGGACGATGGTATCGTCGTCGTAGGCGAGGTGGGGGTCTTTGTTGTTAAATATCAATTAATTCATAACGAATTTAATAATTGTAGCCTATCGTTTTCACTACCTGACCCACATGGTCTTTGCTTTACCCATAACCAAACCATAAATAAATACAGTTATACACAAATTACCACCTGTCAATCACTGTTTTTCCGCTCTGGCATGATCAGGCGGAGTGATCTGTGTCATAATGGCTTTTCCCCACAGCTGGTGGTGGAGACGAGACGAGAGTTTGTTTGGAGTTCACTGTAATTTGTATTGTGATTAATGATAACTTCCTTATTTTATTATTATTATGAGGACATAATAACAAGTAAAGATGCTAGGGCTCGACCGTTTTGGAAACACTTGGGCCTGATATTTTATGCGACCTAAAATATGTATTTGAAAGCATTTGTGCTAGCATACATTTTTACCGTGCGATCTGTTTTCACTGCAAAATCCTCACCGCGTGCGCGATTTAGGAGACATTTATGCAGAATGCATCTTTGCACCTAAAGACGCCAAACGCAGCGCTCAGGAACAGATTAAAACAGTTGTCATGTGAACTTGCTGAAGTAAAAAAGCTCGCAATGCTTGCCCCGCCTTTGTGCTCTTCCTATTGGCCCACTGCGCTAGAACTGAACGCGAATGGATTGGTTAATATCATCTGTCAATCACTCAGTCAACGCCTTCTGCCTTCACATGACAGGAGCAACAGCCGCGGAAATGTAAAGCGCTGAAGACTTCCAGTGGCTTCAAGTCCGCTATGAAAATAACTAAAGCCATTCACTGTAAAGTCTGTGGGACGGGGTTTGCAGGTAACAGCGTTTGCCACTGAATCTACACATTTTAAGCGCGAGAGGTGCTGTATAATCCTCACGATGTATTTAATTCTCACGATGCTGTCAGCCGTGCAAACAGAGCTATAAGTATAATATAACACAGCTCATGAAAAGACCTTATTGCTATTAAGATGACATGCAAATAATAAGTTATATATCAATATACATGTGGGCGGGGCGATGGATGATGCCGGCTCAGCATCCTGAAGTATATCAGCCATCGGCGATGGACGATGACATCGTCTATCGGCCCATCCCTAATTGTTATACAATGATTTGTCTAATAACTTACCCAATTAAGTTAAGCCTTTAAGCTGAATACGAGTATTTAGAAAAATATCTAGTAAAATCATGGCAAAGATAAAAGACATCAGTTAGACATCAGATCTTCAGCTGGATATACAGCTGGAGGACTGGATGGAAACATGCAAGGCAGCTCAATTGGAAACAATAAATGCACGACTGAAACTGCTACAGTGGTTGATGCAGATTTACATAACTCCAGTGGTGTTGCATAAATATAATGAAAACATTCTGGACACCTGTATAAGATGCAATGAGTTTAAAGGTACATTATATCATTGCATATGGGAGTGTGGCAAAATTAGAAATTTTGGAAAGAGTGAAAAGTATGATAGAGAAGATACTTTGGGCCCTATCATACACCTGGTCGCAAAGGTGCAAGCATACCTCTCAACCCTCCCGTTTTTCCCGGGATTCTCCCGTATTTTACAGTTCTATCCCGCTATCATCCCGTAAAGGTATTTTCCTGTATTTCTCCTGTATTTTCAGTCTTTCTCTGAAGGGTGGCAAGTAAACATTAAAGAGCTGAGCCTCCCTATACGCAACCCATACCGCCGAACCACCAGGGGCCGCCCTTTGCACTTAAATGTGAGCCTGTTCTGTGCTTTCGCTTTGTTTAGGCATGAAAACACTTTGAAATAAATATAAAAACGGCACGATTCCCTTTCCTTTTATTACAGGTGCCATCTCCCCTTCATATGCAATCTTCAAAACAGTCATATAGCGATGCATGACTGTCAGCTGACGCACTCAATAGTGATAAATAGAGGCTGTTTCACAAACAGATTCTGTACACGGAATTTGAAACGGAGCGAAAGTTTGGGTTTTGGGTGCGTGTTTAAACGGACATATACACATAATAATAATAATAATACATCTAAAGATGTCGATCTTGGTGGGTTTTTTTTTCAAACACAACTAATTTCGTCCTAAATGGGCATAAAAAGGCAATCGAATGCTTTCATTATTACGTTAGATGGTTGCATTTTTAAAGTGACACCTGTTATTTAATAAATAAGAGATTCATTTGTTGCTCTATTTAATTAGAAGGTGTCAGTTATACAGTAAAGAAACGACTAATGAGATTTGATAGCTTGATTTATTTCATTATAATAGCTAATTTTAATAAGCTAAACTGTTTGCTAAAGTATTTGCTGCTAATGTATACTATTTATTTTTTCTTTTGTAAATAATAATAATAAAATATATTACTGCCCATTTAACTGTTTAACTGGTGCGGTGGCGCAGTGGGTAGCGCTGTCGCCTCACAGCAAGAAGGTCGTTGGTTCGAGCCTCGGCTGGGTCAGTTAGCATTTCTGTGTGGAGTTTGCATGTTCTCCCCTTGTTGGCGTGGGTTTCCTCCAGGTGCTCCGGTTTCTACATGCACTATAGGTGAATTGGGTAAGCTAAATTGTTCGTAGTGTATGTTTGTGAATGAGAGTGTTTCCCGGTGATGGGTTGCAGCTGGAAAAGCATCTGCTGCATAAAACATATGCTGGATAAGTCGGTGGTTCATTCCGCTGAGGCAACCCCTGATTAATAAAGAGACTAAGTCGAAAATAAAATGAATGAATGAATGAATGAATGTGGTGGAGTTGGAAATGTGTTGACTGATGAATGAGAAGAGAGTTCATAAATACTGATGTAAAATATTGAGAAGTTTTTTTGTTGTTATGTTTGTTTTAATGTTGTTTTTACTTCTGTATTAAGTGTAACATTAAAATGCTATAAAGATATGTAAAAAATAAATCAGTTATTAGAAATAAGTTATTATAACTATTATGTTTAGAAATGTGTCGAGGGGCTAATAATTCAGTAGGGCAAATAACTCTGACTTCAGCTGTATATCTGAAGAGTTCAAGTGTGTATTGAAGAAAACTAACTTTTTAACAAGTATTACAAGGAACTGCATCATTGCTGGTGAAGTTTTAGAGTTTTGTGTTCAAAATGCTTCTGAAATGATTAGCGGCTAGTGTGTTAAGTTTCTGAGGCCTTCACGCTAATAGTTAAAACATGAAAGCGTGTCCATTTGCTGCTTTAAAAGAGAATTTTTTGGGTGTTGCAATCAATAGATCCATCCTGGAAAAAAAGGGGGGGATGTTTTCACATACAAAAAAAAGTCATTTTGGTTAATTTTGTTTGCCTCAGAAACACAAAAGGGTTTTGAAAGAGAATTCAGTAGAGTAGAACGGGTTACTGATAAACAAGTTATTTCTCGCATGTGTATACAAATGTATACTTTGTCCACCTTTATCTTTTCTTTACATCATGAAAAATAAATAAGATAGAGCATGTAAATAAATAAATAAATAAATATGAATGAATGAATGAATAAATAAATAAATAAATAAATAAATATGAATGAATGAATAAATAAATAATATGAATGAAAAATAAATAAATAAATGAATAAATAAATATAAATTAATGAATTAATCAATGATGAATAATAAATAAATAAATAAATATGAATGAATAAATAAATAAATAAATAAATGAATAAATAAATATAAATGAATGAATTAATCAATGAATGAATAATAAATAAATAATATGAATAAATGAATAAATAAATAAATGAATACATACAGTATGAATGAATGAATAAATGAATAAATAAAGAAATGAATAAATGAATGAATGAACGAATGCATAAATAAATAAATAAATAAATAAAAAAATACATTTGAATGAATGAATAAATAAATAAATAAATATGAATAAATACATACATGAATAAATAAATATGAATGAATGAAAAAATAAATAAATGAATAAATAAATAAATGAATACATACAGTATGATATGAATAAATAAATGAATAAATAAAGAAATGAAATAAATATGAATGAATTAATGAATGATGCATAAATAAATAAATAATAATAAATATGAATGAATGAATGAATGCATAAATAAATAAATAAACAAACATGAATGAATGAATAAATAAATAAATAAATAAATAAATACATACGAATGAATGAATAAATAAATAAATATGAATGAATGAATAAATAAATAAATAAATAAAAACATAAATGAATGAATGAATAAATAAATATGAATAAATTAATAAATAAACAAATGAATAAATAAATAAATAAATAAATAAATAAATAAATAAATAAAATTAAAATAAACAAAAAATAAACTAACTAATTCAAAACAATATTTAAAATTGGTATACTTTGTAAACCTTTATTTTTTCCACACGTCATAAAAAATAATAAAACAAAGCATTAAAATAAAAAAATAAGTAAGAAAAAATGAATGATTGTATGAAAGAATGAATGAAAATGTACTTTATTTTTGATTTCAGTTACTTGCAAAGTTACAAAAAAACTCCTAAATGAATGAATGAATGAATGAATGAATGAATAAAAAAAATCTAACAAACATTATAAATAATATTAAAACCTCATAAAAAAATCGAGAAAAATAAAGATAAAAATATATAGCGTCTTTAGCATTTTTTGAATTCATTTAAAAAGCAAATCATTTGTTCAAACTAAATATTATATGCACTGTTTTGATTGTAGATTCATGTTGTTTCTAATGTTTGTGTACAAATCAAGAAAAAGTACACTTATAATATTAACAATAATTATTATTTTTTAACAGTTGGTTTTCATAATTCTCCCCGTGTTGGCGTGGGTTTCCTCTAGCTGCTCCGGTTTCCCTCACAGTCCAAAGACATGCGGTATAGGTGAATTGGTCGTATATGAGTATGTGTATGAATGTGAAGGGCATCCACTATGTAAAACATATGCCAAAATAGTTGGCGGTTCATTCCACTGTGGCGACCCCTGATTATTAAAGGGACTAAGCCGAAGGAAAATAAATGAACGACTGTTTTCCATATAAAGAAGTCACAAGCTACAAAATTGAATCTAGTTAATATACTATAAAATGCTTTGTGTCTAAATACACTAACAGTGCTTTGGCTTATTTAAAAGCAGTTGTGTGAGCTATGCAGATGACTTGACGACAACATTTATTGCGTGTTCTGAGTATTCGCACAATTAACCCACGAGAAGGTTGTGTACATGCAAATGGCATTGAGAATGAATGGGAATTGCTTTCCAGAGTATAATAGACCTGCTAGTGTCTATCGATTGGTCCTATCAAAGCGAATTCCTCAAATATAGGCATTTAAATTATTGATAGATGTGAAACACATTCCCCCGGAGGCATGTGAACTTTTCCCAGTATCCAATTAATCTTTTCGCTGAGTTCAGCTTGAATCATTTCGCCCAATGCAGATAACAAGATGAAGAACAACAGAAGAAGGCCCTCAGAGAGAGAGAGAGAGAGAGAGAGAGAGAGAGGAGAGAGAGAGAGGAGAGAGAGGAGAGAGAGAAAGAGAGAGAGATAACATCGCTGCACATCACAAACCTGCGACAGGGACCCAATTGGACGTCAGATGTGTAATACTGCAGCCTCTGTCGTTTATTCATCCGTTCAGACTAAAATAGCACAGTGTCAAATGTGAGAACGTTTCCCCCGGGTAACAAGAACAAACAGAGGTTCAATGTAAAAATAAATAAATAAATACTAAACTTTTTGGTGTTGTAAAATGTAATAAATGTACAGTCATCATTTTTTAATTGTAATATTAAATGAATAACTCAAACAGTCCTTGCTGCAGCCTGCAGAGGGGGTTCAACCATTTTATTCACGTCACCTCATACTTCCGTTTCTCATCAAATCATAACCAATCAAATGCTCTCTAGTATCTGACATGCCCCGCCCTCTTCAAGACACTTTGTTTTTAATTTGATGCGCTTGAGCTCAACCACTCTCACTGACAGAGCTGTGATAAAACAAAAAGCTATTGGCTGTTTTTTTTTTAAAGGGGAGGGGCTACATTATGTCCCGCCCTCTCATTGTGTTTCAGTTGAGATTACGTCAAAAATTGAAACCTGCAGCCCCGTCCACAAACACTTCAGCAGATCCCGGTTGGCGCTGGTGGGGAAACTGTAATGGCACAGGGCAGCATGTGAGAATAGCCTGGTATGGCAGAAAAATTCATGGTACGCTGGGGGTTTAAGGATAGAAGTGCTGCTACAGCGTATAGTTACCAGTCCACTTTAAGCAGGTTTCATCATTTTTTCTTAACCCACCTCAAATGCAAATCCATTCTGGCACTTTTGCTAAAACAAATACAACAACTTTACTTGATTCATTTAAAGACTAAAGGTAAAGATAATCAATCAACTATTACTTAATTTATTTAGGAGTGTTAAATTAAACATTATGTAAATTTGACATCAGTGGTGTAGTCCTTGCTATACGCACGTATACTCGGTATGCTTACTTTTTTCCATGAGCTGTTTGGGTATTACCACTTCTGAGGATCAATAATTGCGTATAACCTCGGTATATTACTTGTTTTTCTGATTTAACTTCCCTAACTTATGTGTTTTCATGTCCCCTTTAACTGTATACCTAAGTTTTTTTAACTCGCATCTTAATTTTTTGCAACTGGTGCATTTTGTTTAACTTGCGATATTCCTCGCTCCAGCAGCTGTGAAAAAATTTCGTGAGAGTTTTTCAAGACCACAACAAGTCAACTGAATGATGTCTCGCTGAAACGTTCAGGTAAATTTATGAAACAGCATGGGTGTCGCTTTAGCCCTTCTATTTCTATTCAGCACCCTTAAAGGTTTTGCGATTAGCTCATGAACTGTACACTACTAAATGATCCCCTCAGTCCCCTTTAATTTTGATATGAAAACAGTGGCAGACTTCCACCGCTCCGTCTTCAGCTCGTTTTTCATTTAATTAGAAAAAACCACATCTGTTCAGGGCGAAAGAAATCCTAAAATCGCCCCTGTAAAACAGTATTTCACATGTCTTAATCGTGCCTACCGCTACAGGGAACGACACTTTATAAAACACTAAAAACGATTAAATCATAAATGTGTGTAACAATATGCAATTTAAAAGGGTAACTACTAATATATAATAGCGACAACAGAAGACAGACACCTATTAGCTTGGTTTAAAACAAGCATGCAGGAATGTGACAATCAAACATAATGGCTGATTGATGTTTAAAGGAACCTATTAAATGTAAAGTTATAAGCCAGTTAAGAAAGTAAGTTAAAAAGCTGTCTTTCCATGTCAACTCAATTGTTGTAACTATCTTGATTGACTCTTTTCTTTAATATTAAAATGATTAAATAAGCTACATACTGTATAAATACAGCCAATCTCCAAGTCTGCTTGGTCACTATTAGCTAAACATAAATCATTAAATATGATTAGACTATTAGCTTCTCCCTTTAAAATGAACAAATTTGTTTGATTTTTTTCTTCTTAAATGGATAGTTTACGCAAAAAATTGTCATCATTTACTCAACCTTTACTTTTCATTTTTTGTTGAACACAAAAGAAGATATTTTGAAGAAAGCTGGAAACCTGTAACCATTGACTTACACTGACAACATTGATTTGTTTTTCCTTTTGTGGAAGTTAATGGTTACAGGTAACCAATGTATATTAAAAAAAAAAAAAAAAAAAAATATTATATATTATATATATATATATATATATATATAATAGTGGTGGGCCGTTATCGGCGTTAACGTGCTGCGTTAACGTGAGACTCTTATCGGGCGATAAAAAAAATATCGCCGTTAATCTATTCTCAAAGTTGGGTGGGAGCTGGGTCTATTTTACGCAAGCTATGATGACTTTCACCTTGATAGTATAGCGCGGATGTATACCTGACCGGTGAGCCGTCTGGGAAAGAAGTGCCCTTCTGAATCAAATCAGCAGGATGCCTGACTCTAACTGCAGTTCAGCAGTTTCACTTTAACTCACGAACATTTAATTCATGCCTTCGTGACAAACTGGGGTATTAGACGCAAATAAATGAGTAAGGACAGGTGAGAGTGTTATGGAATTTAATAAAGCACGACAAATGAGAAGAAAAAAAACTTCCGCATTTCGCGATGTGTGTGTGTGTGTGCGTCTGTGTGTCTGTGTGGTCCTTTACTGACAGCCGCCTGTGTGGATCTTGTCGGAAAATATGGCGAAAAGTCCTACATGATGGGAATAGTTTGTCAGGATTGCCACTAATATCTGCATACTCCACGTCTCAATTCCATTTCTGTTTAGTTCAGTTATGACTTTAGTCGCATTAAGTAATACTCAATGTTTGACACCGTCAGGGCTCTGTGAACTTGCCTTTGTGAAGCAGCATTTTCTGTATGTACGTACATCAAAAGCAAGTATGAAATCACTGTTTGGAGCTTATGTAGGCCTACAGTTCAACATTCATGTTTAACTGAATAAACAGTTAGTAAACAAAAGTACATCTTATTGAACATCATTTATTTTCATCACCAATTATCATAGTAGAACAGTTTCTCAAGCAGTTTGTGATGCATCTAATGCGCCACCTGGCTTGAGAAACCCGTTCTCAAAGACTTATTATTTGGGTAGCACACATATTCTGAATACCTTCGGCAGAATTCAAATGAACCATTTTAATCTAGATTAATCTAGATTAAAAAAATTAATCTATGCCCACCATATAATATATATATATATAGCTAATGAATCAAAGAAGCATTGACTTTCATCGTTTCTTTGCCTACTTTCATTTAAAATTTGGGTCGGGTGTAATAGTACACCACCTTTTTTTTAGGACTACACCACTGTTTGACATGATATCGACAAGTTAATTGTACTTGATAAAAGATGTAAATGTACATGTATTTTATTTGTGCAAATCGTTACAAGGATTTTATCATGCTTTTCTTCAATTTCTTGAATGAAGGTGTAACAGTACAATGTGGCAATTCCAGTTTGACAGGCAAATTCCTTTGACAAGTCATTCATATTCATTAATTAAGGACGCACATTTCGCGCTACTCGCTCAGGCGATGAGAAATGCGAATGACAAACTCGTGCCATAATGCAAAGCCTAATGGTACACATAGATCTCTCCTCTGTCACTTACGTCAATTAAATAAGAACATTTATAGGAAATTAGAAATAATGTCTCAATCACGAGAGCTTAATGCACCTTTTTTTCTGTTAAAGGTTTCTTTCTTTCGCTGGGCATAATTTGAGTAAAATTTGATGAGACCATAGGGAGAAAGTGAAGGAACGGCTCTTTAAGTAAAAACTTTAATTAAAAAGTTTTACACGCTGGTCTGGAATATGATGACATGCTATCCGCTGATTTCTGAATGAAACAGTAATCGCTGTCATAATTACTAGCTGTCATGTTGAACATGGCATTGGGAATAACCCTCTGGCACTAGGAGCGCATTATATGAAGCCTTTATTGCTTTTATTTCATTGTAACTTCTGGATTTGACATTTGTTAAGGATAAGCAGTTTTTTAAACAATTAAATGAAATGTCTTATGGGTATATATTTATTCATTCATTTTCAGTTTAGTCTCTTTAATATTTTGGGGTCGCCACAGCGGAATGAACCGCCAACTTATCCAGCACATGTTTTACGCAGCGGATGGCTTTCCAGCTGCGACCCTTCTCTGGGAAACATCCATACACACTCATACACTACGGACAATTTAGCCTACCCAATTCACCTGTACCACATGTCTTTGGACTGTGGGGGAAACCGGAGCACCCGGAGGATACCCACGCGAACGCAGGGAGAACATGCAAACTCCACACAGAAACGTCAACTGACCCAGCCTCGAACCAGGGACCTTCTTGCTGTGAGGGGACAGCACTACCTACTGCGCCACCACGTCGCCGTCTTATGTGTATACATTATTATATGTTTTGTTGATGGTATACAAACAACAAAAGTCTCTAGAACACTGAAGAAAATTCCATTCCTCAACAGCTTTCGAAGGCTAATATATTTGTTGATGTTTTCTTTGAAATTCATTCTTATATTCATAAAGTAAAGTAAACTTATGAGACCCCTGCTGAAAAATCCAGCTTAAACCAGCCTAAGCTGGTTGGCTGGTTTTAGCTGGTCGACCAGCCTGGTTTTAGAGGGGTTTTGGCCATTTCCAAGCTGGTTTCCAGCCATTTCCAGCCTGGTCTTAGCTGGTCAGGCTGGAAAATGACCAGCTTAAACCAGCTTGACCAGCCTAGCCAAGCTGGGAGCCCAGCCAAAGCCAGCTATGTCCAGCTTAAACCAGGCTGGTCAAGTTGGTTTTAGCTGGTTTTAGCTGGTAATTTTCCAGCCTGACCAGCTAAGACCAGGCTGGAAATGGCTGGAAATCAGCCTGGAAATGGCCAAAACCCCTCTAAAACCAGGCTGGTTGACCAGCTAAAACCAGCCAACCAGCTTAGGCTGGTTTAAGCTGGATTTTTCAGCAGGGACAGTTGTTGATTATGTTAAAGTAAAGGTTTAAAATTAACATGGTAGCAAAATATTATATGGCCCATTTCCACTGAGTGGTACTGAACCGTACCACTCTTTCGGCACCCTTTCGAAAGGGTACCAAACATGAGAAAGGGTACCAAAAGGTGGAGCTACACGCGCAGCTGAACGCTGATTGGTTACAGATGTGGCGGGCCGCCCAATGAACATTCAGCGTCATCCTGGGAAAGGAGTACGCAAGCCAGCTGGATCCAATCACGCCGATCACCTGCACCTGGAGCTCGTTCGCCACAACCAGATAAAAACACCACAACAGAGACAGTTGAGGAGAAGCCTCTCCGCTAACCAGACCTCTAATGAGTTCTCTCTCTCTGTCTCTCTCTCTCTATCTCATACAGAAGTCACGGAGTGATCGAATCAGGCGTTCGGCGTTTCACCGAAGCGCGGACTAACAGGACAAACTTCTCACTCACAACCCACCTACGGACTCACCTGAAACACGGACACACTGGGAAACGAGGGAAGCACACCGAAGACACCTGCACATCTCACCTTACACCTTCACTGTAAATAAAAAGCCCTTCGGGGGGGGTGTTCACTACAACTTGTGTTTGCCTTTTCACTCCACCTTGCTACACAGAGATAAGTCACGATCTCATGGAGCTAGCCAGAATGAAAACAAGAGAACCGCCATGTTTTTAATACACAGCCGAGGCCCGAGACATTACACCGTAAAACTATATGCATATAATAATGAGCCATGGATGACCCGAGCTCAAACAAACCTTGTCATTGTCTTGATGTACAGCCACAAAGCCAAGAAGAACAAAATCTGCCGTGTCCTATTGTTGTTTTACGAGGCCGTCTAAAAGTGCGGGCGGTTTCCGCTTTCTCCAGGGAGCTCGCGATCGCGTCTATATTTGATATAACGAACTTCTTGAGCTGATGATAATAACGTGTGTGTGATTATTAAAGTGTCTTCGAGGACAAACGCGAGAGTGAAGCGCGAAAAAAAAGGAGAGAGCCCGACAAAACACAAGGAGGCCAAATTGGTTTCAGCACCCTGAAATCAACGAACAACTGCCATGTTCATCAGTCGCCTTTTTGGACTATTAGGAACTCGGAAATGACGGAATTTACTCTCGTAACAGAGGTTACATGTGCTGGTGAGATTACAGACACAGATGAGAGGTTTGCATCTGACTGTGGGGCTATGTTGTGTGTTGTTTTTGAACTCCATAAGGACTAAATGTATGCTGTGTGTAGTTTTTTCTGTAATTGGTAACATATCGGGAGACTGTAAGGGGCTGTATGTGTTTCATATATGTTGCATTTATTTATTTATTTTATATAATTGCAGACGTTACAGTAGGCTAGTTTTCACACTGTCATTGATCTGAACAGTTATAATCAAATCATGTTCATAGAAAGGTAAGTAATAAACAGTTATACAGCAAGTATTTATATGTGTAAAGCATCTGTGTTGTGAGAAGTGCTTCTCATATGATATGTGAACGACCTGTACAGCTTTACTGTAGACATTTATTCGAGCGAGAATGACTCTCTGTCGTACACCACACCCACCAAAAGGGTACCCTTTGTAGTGGAAAGGCAAGCCTGATAAAGGTGACCCAAACCGATCTGTACCGTACCGTACTGTACCAGTCAGTGGAAACGAGCCAATAGATTCACTGTAAAAAGGGATCAGTTACTTTACCTAAAAAAGTGAGTAAACCTGGTGACTTAAAAGCATCAAGTTGGCTGTACTTAAAAAGCAAGTAAACCTGTTGAAACAGTGTAATTGACTTAACTTCGTTTTTTTAATTATGGTTATAGTTTATACACCTAAAAATTTAAGGCAATGGTTTTACTCACTTTTAAGCAAAGCAAGCTAATTGGTTTGTACAGTGTGGATGGTGTTCAATTCAATTCAAGTTTATTTGTGTAGCGCTTTTCATGGTATCACTTTAACTTTATGGTTCCTTTAACGCATTTTGTTGAATTTAAGTTACATTGCATCTACATGCCAACTAATTCTCATTAGATTATAAGTAGACTGTTAGGTCGGGGTTAGGATTAGGGTTAGTGTAAGTTGACATGTACTTTCAAAGTTTCTTATAGTCAGTTAAATGTCTGTCGAAGGAGCAGAATCAACAGATAATAAGCAAACAGTCTACTAATACTCAAATGAGAATTTACTGGCATGTAGTTGCAATGCAACTTTTAGTCAACAATCAAAATAAAGTGTTAGTTAACCTGCAGCTATATAGTATATAGATGATGTCTATGTGTACACTAAAAACATATTTCTTTTTCAGAATGCATAAATTCACTGGTTGTAAATAGTTTTTATTTTTTATGCGTTTACTTACATGATTGCAGAAAACAGTTTGATTTTGGGTAATATTTTTTTGCCTAACTACTTTGTGGAATCATTTTGTTTTTGTAAGAATCATTTGTGACATAATAAATGTTTTACAGCCAATTTAAAGCCTCCCTGCTAAATAAAAGTATTAATAAAAATGCATAAATAAAGTGTAAAAAAACAATTAGCTGACTTTATTTAAAAAAAAAAAACAAAAAAAAAAAACCCGAGTAACCTATTGCCTTTAAAATATTAAATAAAAATGTTCAGAATTATAAAAATTAATTAAATTACAATGAAGTTAAGTTACAATGGAATTACTCGGAATTACCAACTTGTTGCTTTCAGGCAACTTTAGACTTTATTAGTAGGCAAGAAAAAATAATTATGACATGATTTTTTTTTAATTCTCAAGTATGTTATAAAGTATGCATGCTTGAGAATAAAAATTAAATCATGTCATATTTTTTCTCCAACCATTAGCAAACTAGCAAATCAGTTTGTTATAAATGTGGACAAAATAAGACAATACTAACTTAATTATTTATCAACATTTAACCAATTTAACTCAGTGTTAATATTAAATATCAATTAACATTTTTTTAAACTTTTCAATTAAGATTTGTTGTGAAAAGGTTTGATGGAGACTATAATAAGAGCATAATATTCTAAAAAGGATACAGAAAAACACATCTTCATACAACACAAGTAAAGATAAAGATTGACCAAAGAACCCTGAAATATATCAGCTACACCGAAGTATAAAAAAGACACTTGCTAGAAATGGCTTGGCTTGAGGCTGACGGATTTGACGGCCCCTTCAGACACCACGGGGCTTCATGTGGAACGTGGGAGGTTAATAAGCAAATAAATTTCAAGTTCATCATGCAAATTTGGTCATCATGACCGCAGCACATTCTTCAAACAGACACCTCCCTCAGAGAGAGAGAGAGAGAGAGAGAGAGAGAGAGAGAGAGAGATACATGCAGAGTGAAAGTGACAAATGAGCTGCAGGCTTTTGCACGGGATGCCTTTCTAATAGCTATCCACGAAGACCACAGAGATCAGCTCTCCATAAGCATTCCTGAGGGCTAGCAAAAGTGCCTTAAAGTCTGCATGAACCAGAAACTGTGACCAGTTTTTTTTCATATTGTGACGTAGTTCTTAGAGAAACGCAATACTTAATGAGAAAACAGTGGGGGTGGCTTGTTTTTTTCTACTGCGAGCTGATTGGATGTAGTACAGTATGCATTTTATTCAGAAAGATCAGGAAAGTAATTACAACCTAACAGACTCCTCCTGCTCACCATTTCTGTTTGTTGTCGAAACTGACAGCTAAAGGGGGCGTGGTTAAGCATGTTAGCCACACCCAATACCTCAGACAGACCTAATCTGACAATTAAACTAAAAGAAAAAACAAAAAAACAAGCAGATTTTAATTAAGGATTTCAATGGCAAACAAACGAATTGTTCACCACATAACTAGCAATGTGAGCTAACAAAATCATTTCAGTTTTGATTCTATTTATACTTGTCGAACGTGATTCCAACTAAAACATATAGACAGGGCGGAGCATGTTGAGTAGCTCCTCCTTTTATTTAACTCGCCAATGGCATTTTGTTTATATTACAAATCTGCCAGTCAGAGTTCTGGGGCTTGAAGCTTGGATTAACTGGATTAACACGCTGTTCCCTAAAACCTAGTGAGTGTGTTGTCTACTCCAAAGCAGCATCTAAACTCAAATGGAACAATTTTTTTTTTGTAATGCTCTACATACAGTAGACAGAAATGAAGTTCAACAGAGTTTGACATCAGCAGATTGCTCTCATAATGGTGTGATGCTCTAATAAACATAAAAAAAGACAAAACCATTCAGGCCAGTTAGATTTTAGAATGATTTTAGAAACAGTTTTAATATAATTTATACCTAAAATTCAAAGCAGATTTTTATTAGTTTAAAGTGTCACATGAACTATCATGAAATTATTCTAACAGGTTCTTTTAAAGAGGGATTTATTAGGATTTTCAATATTAAAATGAAAGTTGTGCCATTAACATTTTTTAAAAAACAAAACAAAAAAAAATGCTTATTTTAAGATTGCCCCTTTTAATCAATTTAATCTGCCCTTAGTTAATAACATTTACAACATTACAAGTTAAAATTAACATGTCATAAAAGAACATGGGTGATGCAGTGGCGCAGTAGGTAGTGCTGCCGCCTCACAGCCAGAAGGTCGCTGGATCGAGTTGGCGTTTCTGTGTGGAGTTTGCATGTTCTCCCTGCGTTCGCGGGTGCTCCGGTTTCCCCCACAGTCCAAAGACATGCGGTACAGGTGAATTGGGTAGGCTAAATTGTCCGTAGTGTATGAGTGTGAATGAGTGTGTGTGGATGTTTCCCAGAGATGGGTTGCAGCTGGAAGGGCATCCGCTGCGTAAAACATGTGCTGGATAAGTTGGCTGTTCATTCTGCTGTGGCGAACCCGGATTAATAAAGGGACTAAGCCGAAAAGAAAATGAATGAATGAATGAATAAAAGAACATGAATTAAAAAGTATATACAATAAACAATACTTTAAAAAGTAGCTAAATTAATTGATTAACATGAGATGTACGTATAGTAAATATTTACAATCTAAAATACACTAAAGAAATATTGATATATACTTTTTTTTATTGATATCGATACAGTTAATGTTGATTTAGTTTTGTATTGAGTTTTTTTTATTGCTAATAAATACTAGGGATACACCAATGCCACTTTTACCTACCATTTTTGGTAGGAATCAAGTAAAGAATGTGATCTAACCCTTTTTGCAAGTCTAGGTTAACGAAAGTTGACAGAGCATTATTTACTACATTTTTACTCGAGGGAATCAGTGGATATTGCTGGTGACAAGTCACCTCCATCTGACATCTATATTAAGTTCTCTGTTCTGTAGCTGTATTTCTTTGTAATATTGGTTTTTGGTATCTGAGGATTTTAAAGACACAATACAGTATAAACAATTTTTCATTATATTCAATATTCAAAACCACTAGAAAAATAGCATATTTTGTTGACTTTTGTACTCGTATTATTAAAAATGTTCAAAGAATGTTCAAAATTGCCAATTTTCATCACACTTTATTTTAATGTACAATTCACACTGTATTAACAAAGCATTACCTAAGACTTTTAGTGCAATACACTACTAGTTAGTTGCTTATTAATAGTTAATAAGGTAGTGATTGTGTTTAGGTATCAAGTATGATTAGGGGTGTAAAATAAGATCATCATAAGTGCTAAAAACATTTTAAAAATAGGCAAATAATAAGTCAGTAGTAAATGGTGTGAATTGGTAGTTAAGCTAAAGTCTTACTGTATTTGAACTAGAGGTGTGAACCTACACTGGTCTCACGGTTCGGTTCGGTTACGATTATCATGGCATCGATTCGGTTCAATTCGATATCTCGGTGCATCACGGTGCATTGACGATTCTTTCCATACACAGTTTTATATTTTCTTCACAGCACAACAATTTCTTGTATTAAAATGTTATAATATATTTATATACTATTTGTAAAACAATTTTGTCCTTTAATACAAACAGTCAGATATATAAACTTGTACCTTTAAACAGCAAGAGCATTTATAGACAATTTTGAAGGATGTAAACAAAAACAATGGCCCTAACGTATCCGGTTTTACATTGTTTAATTTCCATTGCTTCTGAGAATCCCAAAAAGGTCCACATATTGATAAATAGTGTTATGACGGCTGATTTAAAATCAAGTAATGATTGAATTGCCTCTTGTACAGTTAGGAATCGTTTTAAAGTCAAGCAGGAAATGTTGATGGGCCAATGACATGACCACATTGAAATGGTCTATAGCAAATAAACAAATATAAATATCCCGCTCGCTTGCTGCCTTGTCTACCAAGTTATTTCTTACACCCCTTTGATTGGTCACGCACTCAACAGAAATGGCTGCGATTGGCTCTTACACGCTGGGGCTCTACACAGATGCACTCATGGGCCACAGTGAGACAGAGAGAGAGAAATGGAGATTACTTTCATTCTCTTAATCGCCGTGAAATAGAGGCTTTTGCTGTAAGTTTCAGTGAAACACAGTCCAGCAAACACACACGCAGTGAAATTGTGCACATTGTGTGTTTTTCGTAGTTAGAGCGTTGTATATAATCGCGCTCGCCTCCGTCGCCATAGTAAGGTATGGCGACATAGCGCATGTGAGATAAATGACGTCAGTATAATAACCGGTTATGATTATTACTGAACCGATACCGAATTGTCCGCGTCTGCATCGCGGTGCGCCGAAGAAACGATTAATTTTGACACCCCTAATTTTAACTAGTAACACGGAGCATGTCATATGTTGCTTCAGGAGCCTGGTTTTGTTTCAACAGTTTTAAGCCTTACTCTGCTTCATACTACCATGGTAGGTAAATGTTGAATACTTTAGCTCATCCATGAACATGATTTCTACAGGAGGAGGATGTAATGAAGACCACAACTCCATGATTCAACACTCAGTCATGCCATCATCAAAATACGCCTTTGTTTATTGCGAATACACGCCCTCTAGTGGCCACAAGTGATTTATCCGCTAGTACACATTTGTGAGTGCAAACGACTTCATATATCCACTACAAATCAAAAGTATGACTCTCAGAGGACTGAAACTAGTTCCAGGAAAAGGTCTAGCATCATTTGTCTGCATACGACTGTTGCTTTGATATTTTCTCATCTGCTTCTCATGACATTCATACATTTTAACCGTGGCTTAAGAGACCGAATACTTTCAGGGGCCACTGTATATTAAAGTATTACAGTTCAGTCCAACACAACGACAGGTGTTTTTCATTTTAGAAGGGAAATGCAGACCCAAGTCCATTCTCCTTTAGAGGAAAGAGGCACTCTGAGCTCCTCACAAAATATTCACCCCATTTGCAGCTAAACCAGGATGCGGTCTTATATAAATCCTGCTCTAGGGCTCCAAAGTGGGGGTGGGGGATGTAAGGGGGGGACATATTTGTCTACAAGATGAGGCACAGCTCCATGTCACGACCTTCCCCAGTATCAACAAGCCATAAATATTTACAGGCATGTCCTCTCCAAGGTAGTCTGTAGACATCGCAAAGGTCAGCGCAACTCGCAGTCAACATCCATTTATGCATTTTTTACATAACAGCTGAATATAACATGTAGTCAGTTTAACCTCTGAAGATGCTCTCGTTCAATTTCACATGAAAAAGCCTCCGCCGCTCCACTTTGCTTGAACTCTGGTGTCCGTACGAGGCGGAAAAGAGGATGCTGAGGGACACCTAGCAGGGAGGGGGTGAGAAAACAGAGCAAAGCGGGAAACTGCTGAAGTGCGTCCTCACAAGAAAGAACAAATATTACAAACTCCAGGAATCCAAACAAGCAGCCGTCAGAGCCAATGAGCGTTAATCAGTATTGAACCTAAAACGCTGCAGCTGCGCTGGGGAAAATTTCTCCATCGATGTGCGCTCGTGGAGGGACGCGCGCCTCATGGCCCGAACCGCCACCTCTTCATTTCCATCCGGCTGAAATGAGGCTGCAATTTATTTCCCAATCGAGAAAAGAACAGCCGTGGAGAAAAAAAGGAGGCTCACACACACACACACACACACAAAAAACAGTAGGCCTAACATTTCTCTCTCAAAATGATTTATGAAGAAGCATTTGCCTATATTCCTTTGCCGATAATAAGAAAATACAGCAATAAATCTGAAAATGTCAGGTAATTTTGTTATCACCTTGTCGGAAATCCGAATACATTATCTTTTGAAGAGAGCGGGCGATAGAGATGGCGAAATATCGCCGGGGTCAGAGGTTAACAGAAAAAGAGGACACAGCAGTGGGCCGCAATCAAGATCGCAATTACCCTTTCGCAGCTGAACACGGGCGATAATCACTTTGAAATATGCAATTCTCTATTTGCGTTTTGTTTGGGCTCATTTCATTCAACACATTTTAATCTCCCACCAAATAGTGGCAAAATCGTTTTCCCTCCCTTTTTTTCTCACATTCAAGCATTAAAAGTCTCTGAGAAAAAGAAAATAAATTATAAATGAACAATGAATGTGCTGGAGTGAGAATATCGTGACAGAGATAGCACAGAAAACAGCTTGATTTTCTTCTTGAGCTTTATTTTTTCCACATTGAAAGGTTAGAATGACCCTTGATACGTCAAGAAAACAGCTTTGACTGTCAAATTTCTCTGATGACTACATAGCTCAGTACCTACCAATTTCAAAGTCCTGTACATTGTTTGTACTGAACTGTTGAATTCTTTATTTGTCAGCTTAAAGGTTTAAACAATAAAAAGATAATGAATATTCTTGGTTGTCTGGTGGCACAGTGGGTAGCACGTTCGCCTCACAATAAAAAGGTCGCTGGTTCGAGCCTTGGCTGGGTTAGTTGGCTTTTCTGTGTGGAGTTTGCATGTTCTCACCGTGTTGGCGTGGGTTTCCCTCCGGGTGCTCCGGTTTCCCCCACAAGTCCAAAAACATGTAGGTGAATTGGGTGGGCTAAATTGTCTGTAGTGCATGTGTGTGAATGAGTGTATGGCTGGATGCAGATGGAAGGGCATCCGCTGCGTTAAACATATGCTGGATAAGTTGGGGGATCATTCCGCTGTGGCGACCCCAGATTAATAAAGGGACTAAGCCGAAAAAAAAAAAGAAAATGCAACACCAGAGTTATAAAACAAACTGATTGGAAATGGCTGACAAAATCCCCTTTCACACATACAGACTTTTCTGGAAAATTACCGCAAATTTTCCGGAAAGGGATCATGTGTGAACAGGCCTTTTTTGAAAATACCTGTAAATTAGTTCCGGCAATTTTCTGGAAAGAGAAGTTGTGTAACATTACCGGTAATTTGCTGGAATGCTGCTCTGTAATGCAGAAGGGTAATTGACGAAAGGAGCACGTTCACATTTAGAACGCGCTGAGGTGAGACGTCTACTTCAGCCATTCAGACGCATTCACATCCGCGCAGTTTATAAAAATAAAATCCTTTGAATATTTTTCCAGACACATTCAGCTCCTGGATGTTAGTCCGATAACGTTTCCATCTTCCTTCTTAATGCCAACTGTGTAAAAAATTATCGATAAAATGCTTATGATAAACTGCTGTTTGTTTACCTTTAAGCTCTGCTTCAGTTGCTTGACGCGTGTGCACATGAAGCAATGCTCGGGTGAGCGCCAACGCACACACACATTATGTACATCTCGACATGCGAAAGTGTTCCTCCATGTTTTCATCGAAGTTGTTCACAATACTTATCCATTCACAGAATTTGTAATGTAGTCAAATGTGTAAACATTTAGCTGCAGTTCGCGGCTATACCTTTGGATGTCTCTGGGACAAAAGCAGCTGCATGAATTATGATTTCAGAAACCTCTGAAAAATGGCTGCTCCATCAAATAGTGCACTATTTAATGGTATATGGAGCAATTTCAGAGCCATATATTGTATTATCATCACTATAATAAAGCCAAATAGAATCAGATTAGTGAATATCAATGAATAATTAACGAATATCATTTTTAAAAACAAAGATTTGAAATAACCAAGCATATCTACCAACACAACAAGTGCACCAAATATGGTTGGATTCTATACTTATTCTATGTTCACACAAAGTAGCCCCGCCCACAGTTATATACTATTGCTTTAAAACAGCAGCCCGCAAAGCTGAAATAGTTATGACCTTCTGATTAGAGAAGTTTCCCACTTAATACGAACAGACACATTGCTTGCCTCTAAAACATGTTGCATCTTGTCTGGTTTGGGCATCACTAATAAAAAAAAGAGCTAAATTAGAGTTTAAACAAGATTCTGGAGCTCCAAACGGCATTTTTAATAATTGCAAACTACACCACAGGCTGCATTAAATCAAAAGCTACATTTTGAAAATAAATGTGAACATCAATTAGTCACCATTGCTTTGAGAATCATGTATCGACTTGACAGAGAGAAAGTCTTGTTTTAAAAACTCTCGCCCGGCTCTCTAAGTTTGAATGCACACTGAACTTTTTTTTTTTTTTGGAAATAAGCTCATTTTGCAAGTCTCCAAGAGTTAAACTGTTGAGTTTTACCTTTTTTGAATCCATTCAGCTGATCTCCGAGTCTGATGTGAGCATTTTTATCTTAGCTTACCATAAACCATTGAATCAGATTAGACAATTAGCATCTCACATTTAAAAATGACCAAAGAGTTCAAAGAAGAGTTTCGATAATTTTTATATTTAAAGCTTAACTTCTCTGTAGTTAAATCATGTATTAAGACCAACAGTAAATGAAAAGTTGCCATTTTATAGGTCGATATGCATAGGAACTATACTCTCATTCAGAGAACTTTGCTGCCGTAACATGACCAAAGAGTTTTGTAATTATGTAACACAGATTCTAATTGGAGATGCAAGTGTAGGGCTTGATGCTTGGGCACCTTTCAGGCACCTTTGTTGCCATGTTATGGCAGAAAAGTTCCTTGATTATTATGACAGAATGAGAGTATAGTTCCTATCCATATAGACCTAAAAAATGGCAACTTTTCAATTTCTGTTGGCCTTAGTACAACGATGTATCTACAGAAGAGTAAGGCATTTATTAAGAAACTGATCAAAACTTTTTAGTCATTTGGTCTAATCTGATCCAATGATCTATGCTAAGCTAAGCTAAAAGTGCTCCCGCCAGAACCAGAGATCAGCTGAATGGTTGAAAAATGGTAAAACTCAACAGTTTAATTCTAGGGTAGTGGTACTATTTTCACCGTTTAATAAGAAATTTATCAAAACTCTGTTCATTTTTTGAGCGAGATACTAATGATCTAATCCGATTCAATGATCTATGCTAAGCTAAGCAAAAAATGTTCCCACTAGAACCGAAGATCAACTGAATGGTTGAAAAATGGTAAAACTCGACAGTTTAACTCTAGGGTAGTGGTACTGTTTTCAGCATTTGGTAAGAAACTAATCAAAAACTCCCTTTTGAGTGAGATGCTAATGATCTAATACGATTCCATAGATATATACACTAGATGTCACCTACCCTGCTATTGTCTATTAGAACGAATGCGTCAATAGAGCCGCCATTTTAGTACAGGGTAGCGCTCCTTTGAAATGAATGCGGGACCAAGGTGAAGCGGAGGACTGTGGCCATCCAATGCCAGAGAAATACACATATACACATATATCTATGATCGGGAGTTTTCCCCGGTGGTCAGTATGCAAATATTTTTTTCAATTACGAAATATTATAATTTTACATCACTTTTCTACATTGATGGATGTGACCGCATGGGCATTCCTGACAAAAAGTGAGTGTTTGTGTGCATGGAAATGCATTACTCTCCTTCCCTGTTTAATTTGATCTAATCCATGTCCTGAAACACACCCCCTCTCCTGCTTTCACTTCTCATTCTGACGGAGGGAGCGATCCGTTTGTGAATGAATCTCCGTTATGAACGACTCGTTCACTTAGCTGACAATAATACAAGTTTCTAGCACGGCAGCATCTTCTTGTCATATTTCATAACATAGTTTGCTTATTTTATTCAACAAAACTAGCATAAGTCTAGAATTTAGTGCGAGTTGGTGCTACTTTGCCTTATGGTGAATGCAGCAAGAGACTGTATTATCATCAATAACTACTTTTTAAGCACAAAAGTTCATAACATACAAAAACATAAAAAACAAAATCTTACCTATGAAATGTTCTGCCTTTGTGCTTTGTTTTCTTTGTTTGCTCGTTACTACAACGCAAACACAGCGCTAAAGTCCAGCATCTTCACATTGGCACACTGTCTTGACTAGTGCGGTTGAATGACGTTTGTCCTAGAAGCACTGTACCAATGTGGCGGCGCTATTGACGCATGCTCAGGGTCCCTATGCGATATCTAGTGTATATATCTATGATCCGATTCAATGATCTATGCTAAGCTAAGCTAAAAATGTTCCCATTAGAACCGAAGATCAACTAAATGGTTTATAAATGGTAAAACTCAAAAGTTTAACTCTAGGGTAGTGGTACTATTTTCAGCGTTTAGTAAGAAACTGATCAAAACTCTTTGGTCCTTTTTGAGTGAGATGCTAATGATCTAATCCGATTCAATGATCTATGCTAAGCTAAGATAAAAGTGCTCCCATCAGACTAAGAGATGATCTGAATGGTTGAAATTGGTAATGATTTAATAGTTTAACTGTAGGGTAGTGGTACTATTTTCAGTGTTTAATAAGAAAATGATCAACACTCTTAGATCTTTTTTGAATAAGATGCTAACGGTCTAATCCAATACAATGATCTATGCCAAGCTAAGCTAAAAGTGCTCCCGCCAGAACCAGAGATCAGCTGAATGGTTAAAAAATGGTAAAACTCAACAGTTTAACTCTAGGGTAGTGGTACTCTTTTCAGCTTTTAATAAGAAAATGATCAACACTCTTTGGTCATTTTTGAGTAAGATGCTAATGGTCTAATCTGATTCAATGATCTATGCTAAGCTAAGCTAAAAGTGCTCCCACCAGAGCCTGAGATCAGCTGAATGGTTGAAAAATTGTAAAACTCAACAGTTTAATTCTAGGGTAGTGGTACTCTTTTCAGCTTTTAATAAGAAAATGATCAACACTCTTTGGTCATTTTTGAGTAAGATGCTAATGGTCTAATCTTATTCAATGATCTATGCTAAGCTATGCTAAAAGTGCTCCAACCAGACCCAGAGATCAGCTGAATGGTTGAAAATGGTAATGATTTAACAGTTTAACTGTAAGGTAGTGGTAAATTAATTTAAGAATTTTTCTGATTGCATCAGAAATGCTTGATACTCTGAAATTATTCTAGCATCGGTAAATGTCTTTTACACTGGGAACCTTTACGAGTCACATTATCGTGGCTTAATGGAGAGAAGTTGACAGAGACATCAGTGATAGAGCCAAATTACTCCCTTGCCATTTGTAAACTTACCATGAGGCGAGAGAAAAAAATCCATGAGTGACCTTCTCTCAGAGGACATGGTGTTTTAAAAGATGATATTATGTTTTAATACCCACAGCAATTAATCATGACACAATACGAATGACTTAAAATATTCAGGGATCACTGGTTTTGGGTAAGTGTGTGGAAAGGTAAGTGAGTTTGTTGGAAATAAGCCACGCCATTATGTGGAGCATCATCAGGCTGTTTGCTTCACTGAGAATGCACTTTGTCCATTAGTGTGCTTACGATGTAAAAGGTTACTGTATGAGGACTCGGAATTGGTAATTAGCTGTGCTTGCTCATACTTATTTTTAGAGGTTTGCTTAAATCACTAAGTATTCAACTTTAGTGTTTTTTTTTTTCCCAGCATTGTTATTAGCTCACTAAAATCATACAGATTGTGAATAGAGCTAACAAAACAATAAAAACACTAACAGCATTAGTACTGCACGATTTTGAGGAATAAATGAACGAACTAATGAATGACTGAATAAATGAATGAATGAATGAATGAATTATGAATGAATGAATGAATGTAAATAATCTATTTACAAGAAGGTAATAATCTATTGGGAGCTAAAATAGGATTGGAGCATTCAATATTAATTTAATTTAATAAACAAAATATAAATGTAATGTATTTGGCTGTAGGGCTGCATCATTTCTTTTAGGATTATTAGGATTTAGGATTGTTCCTCTAAAATAAGTAAGTAAGGATGGAAGGAAGGAAGGAAATAAATAAATAAGTAAATAAATAAGGAAGTAAATATGTACATAAATAAGGAAATAAATATATAAACATTTAAGTAAACAAGGAATCAAGTAAATAAGTAGGGAAATAAGTTAATAAATATGTAAGTAAATAAGGAAGTAGGGAAGTAAGTAAACAAGGACGTAAGGAAGTAAGTTAATAAATATGCAAGTACATAAATATGCAAGTAAATAAGGAAGTAAGTAAATAAGTACTGTAAATAAATATGTAAGTAAATAAGGAAGCTAGTAAATAAGGAACTAAGGACGTAAGTAAATAAATATGTAAGTAAGGAGGTAAATAAGTAAATAAATATGAAAGTAAATAAGGAAGGAAGGATGCAAATAAGTAAATAAATATGAAAGTAAATATGTAAATAAAAATGAACGTAAATAAGTAAATAAATATGAAAGTAAATAAGGAAGTAAGGAAGTAAATAAGTAAATAAATATGCAAGTAAATAAGTAAATAAATATGCAAGTAAAAAAGTAAATAAATATGCAAGTAAATAAGTAAATAAATAAAAAAAGTAAATAAGTAAGGAAGTAAATAAGTAAATAAATAAATATGCAAGTAAATAAGTAAATAAATAAGTAAATAAGGAAGTAAAATAAGTATATAAATATGCAAGTAAATAAGGAAGTACGTAAATAAGTAAATAACATATGTAAGTAAATAAATATGCAAGTTAATAAGTAAATAAATATGCAAGTAAATAAGTAAATAAATATGTAATTAAATAAGTAAAGGAAATAAGGAAATAAATATGTAAGTAAATAATGAAGTAAATAAGTTAAAAAATTAATTTTGCAAGTAAATAAGTAAATAAATATGAAAGTAAATAAGGAAGTAAGAAGGTAAATAAGTAAATAATATATGCAAGTAAATAAGGAAGTACGTAAATAAGTAAATAAATATGCAAGTAAATTGGTAAATAAATATGAAAGTAAATAAGTAAATAAATATGTAATCAAATAGGTAAGGAAGTAAATAAGTAAATAAATATGTAAGTAAATAAGGAAGTAAATAAGTAAATAAATAAATATGCAAGTAAATAAGCAAATAAATATGAAAGTAAATAAGGAAGTAAATAAGTAAATAAATAAATATGCAAGTAAATAAGCAAATAAATATGAAAGTAAATAAGGAAGTAACTAAGTAAATAAATAAATATGCAATTAAATAAGTAAATAAATATGTAAGTAAATAAGGAAGTAAGAAAGTAAATAAGTAAATAAATATGCAAGTAAATAAATAAATAAATAAATAAATAAAATAGAACAGATCAAGAAAAATAATGGTTATTATTTTTACTATTATTGCTATTATTTTTGCTATTACCATTATTATTAGTAGTAGTTCTAAATAAAATATGAAAATGACTATATTAAAGTATATAAATAATATAGTAATATATTTTTTAAAAGTATTGGAAAGGGGCTGGCACATGTGGCAACACAAGCAATTAGCCCTGACATTTATTTAAATCACAGCCTTAATGATTTAATAAATGCATTAAACCTTATTACAAAAATACAGTAGCAATACCCTGGCAAAATTTTTTTACGTTTTATGAACAAACAAACAAACAAACAAACAAACAAACAAACAAACAAACAAACAAACAAACAAACAAACAAACAAACAAATAAATAAATAAATAAATAAATAAATAAATACATGTTTAATAAAAATAACATATCATGCAAGTTGAAGAGCTACATCAAGACTTACTTTAATAAATTAAAAGTAATGTGTTGTTGCAATGCAAGCAACAGTAAAGGTTGCAAAAATTGCAACATTATTTTGTAGAAATATTGCACAGAGAGGTACAGAACACAGTTCTTCATGCTTTACAACATGTGCGATCGCATGCATTAGTGCAGCATACACATGTTGGCTGGTTTCTGGTCACACTATATCACAAACACAGAACACTAATTCGTTTTTCCACTCATTTGAGGCTGTGTGTGTTTATGCAGCTCAAGGGCATTGGTTTGTACCAGACAGCAGATTATTATTTACTACACTGAGTCAGGGAGGACCTAATCCAATTAGCAAATTCCCCCTTTCCTCCTCCTCGCTTCAAGGAGAGAATCATCTTTTCTTCTTCTTCTTTTCTATTTTTTTGTTCCCCTTCCCTTTTGCTCAGCCCAGCTGACGCGTCCCAGGAAAGCAAAGCTGCAAAAGCTGCAATAAAAATGCATCTGTCTCCATTAAACAGCACAGGGACAAGAGCAGGCGCTTACAGATACTGTGTCTTGGCCAGTCACTCGTGGAAACAGATTGCGGAGCAGGCGGCATCATTACTTTGTGTGTTAAAAACACATTAGGTGCCAATAAGGTGGCAGCGTACTTGAATGAAAATACCCAGAGATTAGAATATGCAGATGAAAGCCGAGGAGGCAGCGGTGCCGATGTGTCTGTTTGTTGCTTTGCAATTAAGTGGCTTTTTGTGTCATTTTTTCTGCGCTTTATTGTCAGTGTGATATTGTACATGCTGTAATTATCTGATGTTAGTATCTGGGCAGATGATGACACATTTTTGCTTATTGTGTACTAAGTGATCCAGTTTCAAACTCAGCTTATGCTTCATTTTGGGGATAAATATGAGCACACACTCACACACACGCAAATACATTGCAGCAAGAGCACTTTATTGCTTACCGGTTGCTTTTCTTACTTAGATTTCTTGTCTTGTTTCTAGACCAAATATCTAAAAATTCTTAAGTGAAGTTTATTTATAAACTAATTTCGAGAGGATCACGTGCTTATGATTGCTTGCGGCTAATCCTGCATTATTCAATTTATGATTTTCCAATCAGACTAGATTCAGATTAGATTCCTAAGCCACTATAAATACCCTAAGTTCCATATAACAGCCATCTTCGTTTTGAAGAATCCCCCCTTCCACCCCTACTCCTCCTCCTTTCCCCGATGGGTGGCCCGGTGGTTAGCACTGTTGCCTCACAGCAAGAACGTCACTGGTTCTAGTCCTTACCAAGCCAGCCGACATTTCTGTGCAGAGTTTACACGTTCTCCCCATGCTCACATGGGTTTCCCCCGGTTTCCTCTCACCGTCCAAAAACACGCAACTTAAGTTAATTGACTAATCCAAATCGGCACCATTGACATGCACCTAGTAATTAGTTATCTCCTAAGAGCAATCACTATCTGTTCATTAGCTACTACAGCAGGGGAGTTCTCGAGATCTACCTGAGCTCAAACTCCCCTTTCAAACGGGAGGGAGCCCCGGGCTCGAGGATCTTATGAGCTCAGGACTCTCTCCCGGGACAACATGCCAAACAAGCTTTATAATCAATCATCAGCTAAGTGTGAACTCTTGAAATCAAGAATTATTTTCTGGACAAGCCAAAAATATTTTCTCGTTTTCAGAAATAATATGTAAAAATTAAGTGAGTTTTAAATGAAAACAAGCTAAATAGTCTGTCAATGGGGTAAGCAAAATAATCTTGTTATTCATTTTGACATAGGCTTATTTTGCTTACCCCACTGGCAGATTATTGCAAGAAAAAATTACAATCTACAACATTTCAACTAAATGTTGTGCTTCTCTTGATTTTTCCTCTTTTATAAATTTGTAATTAATATTTTTCTATATATACATAAATATTTAGAAATTTTGGACCTTTATCGTAAGTTATTTTGTTAGATAAGCTCCAGATTTGGATTCATTACTGACTAATTTAATGTATATGCACAAATATAATATTGTATAACTTCCTATTAAAAATATGAATTTAAAAAATAGATCTCTGAGGGGTGTACTTATATATGCTGAGCACCACACACACACACACACACATATATATATATATATATATATATATATATAATATTTTTTCTTCTGGAGAAAGTCTTGTTTGTTTTATTTCGGCTAATAAAATTTTATATAAAGTTTTAATTTTTTTAAAAACCATTTTAAGGTCAAAATTGTTAGCCCCTTTAAGCTATATATTTTTTTTTCAATATAGTCAATAGAACAAACCCTCATTATACAATAACTTGCCTAATTACCCAAACCTGCCTAGTTACCCTAATTAACCTAGTTAAGCCTTTAAATGTCACTTTAAGCTGTATAGAAGTGTCTTGAAAAATATCTAGTCAAATATTATGTGCTGTCATCATGGCAAAGATAAAATAAATCAGTTATTAGAAATGAGTTATTAAAACTATTATGTTTAGAAATGTGTTGAAGAAATCTGCTCTCTGTTAAACAGAAATTAGGGAAAAATATAAACAGGGGGGCTAATAATTCTGACTTCAACTGTATCATATATACACACACTTGTACAGCTACCTTTATAGGGACATAACGATGTGTATGCTATACAAACTGTATATTCTCTCCCAAGCTTTATTGTCAGTGTGATATTGTACATGCTGTAATTATCTGATGTTAGTATCTGGGCAGATGATGACACATTTTTGCTTATTGTGTACTAAGTGATCTAGTTTCAAACCCAGTTTTTGCTTCATTTTGGGGATAAATATAAGCACGCACACCAGCCCGTCCACAAGCACGCACGCACGCACGCAAGCACGCACGCACGCACGCACGCACGCACGCACGCACGCACGCACGCACGCACGCACGCACGCACGCACGCACGCACACACACACACACACACACACACACACACACACACACACACACACACACACACACACACACACACACACACACACACACACACATACATACACTCCAGCAAGAGCATCTTATTGCATGCCGGTTGCTCTTTCTGGAGACAAATGCTGATTCTTATATATATACAGTGAGGGAAATAAGTATTGAACACGTCACCATTTTTCTCTGAAAACGTAATTCTAAACGTGCCGTTGACTTAGAATTTTCACCAGATGTTGGTAACAACCAAAGAAATCTGTATATGCAAAGAAAACAGAACTTACTATTTTACAAATGAAGTTATATGTAATAAAATGAAATGACAGGAAAGAAGTACTGAACACATGAACGAAGACGTGGAAAGGCAGTGAAAGCCCAGACAGCTGAAATCTCTTAGTAGTTCTTCAGCAACCCTCTGCCCTTCCTCATTTTTAATTATTGCTGCTTCAGTCCAACATCTACATTACCAGGATGATGAAGATGAAACCAGGGTGGACAGCAAGACAATGATCCAAAACAGAGCCAAGGAAATTCTCAAATGCTTTCAGAGAAAGAAAATCAAGCTGTAGAATGGTCCAGCCAATAACCTGTATGTATAGAGGGAAAGTGCTGCCACTATATGATGTGATGTGTTTATACTGTATATAATAGCAGATTGCTATCTATCTGCAGTATATGCTGCATTATTTCAGCAAAAACACAGAGCCATTTGAGACACGCTTCTCTAATTTATGTTGCTGGCCAACTTATCAAAACGCACTTGGCAAAAAATGCAATTTTCAAGAGCTCCATAAAGCGCCTTTTCTTATCAGCCAAAGGACTGCTCCTCAAGGTGAGCAGTTTTTTTAGCACCGGCTTGCCGGTTAGCATCTCAGTTTGAGGGCAAGCCCTATGTACACCTTTGAGTGTCTCCATGGGCAACAATATCCTCAAGCACGTACACAAGCAGCTCAGAATACCAGTGGAAATTTATAAGAAACAGACAGATATGAGCGTGAACAAAAAGAGCATCAGTACCACATCTTAGCGCTGATCATTTCGCCGTGTTTCCATTCTCGAGCCTTAAAGGAATTCCATTATGTTATTTATACTTTCAGCCTTCTTTAGTGTGTAATATGGCTGTTTAAGCATGAAGAAGATCTGCAAAGCTATAAAGCCAACGTACTGTAGGCTCATTCTGAAAACGTAGCCCTATATACATTTCTGGAGATCGCTAATTATGTAGCCAGAGGAAGGTATGGAACATATTTCATCTTTAAAACAAATGTTACGTGCGGTATGACGTTGTTTCTTTTCGTGCGTACCAGCTGACCGCTTACCTATGCGTGGACGGCTTTTCTGTTGTTACCAGGTTGTCCAGTGGCTTATCTAATAAATCGAAGAATTTGAGGTGCAGAGCGGAGTTGACTGTGACAACAGGGTTTGAATTTGGCGAAGAACGGTTCCAGAAAGCGGGTAAGACAAAAACAAAAGCCAAAACATAAAATAAACAAGTAAATAACAGGGTGAGAATGTGGTAAAATCTGAAAATGTGGTAAAAATCAGACAAGGGCTTTTCTTTTTCCAGATAGCTTTTGAAAACTGTATCGGTTGGGTTTAGTGAAGTGGGTGCGCTGGTCAATCGATGCTTTTGAAAACACAATTGGTTGGGTTTAGGGAGTGAGGAGGGTGGGTCAGTCGATCTGTCAGTCAGTCAGTCAGTTGTCAGTGGCCTCTGGCAGATTTACGTGAGAATAGCAGATGCGAATAACACTTGCAAGCAGTGGCAGCATCCCGGTGGGCCGACGTACTCTTTTGGTCGGTCCACTTTTTGTGAACCCCCGTCAACTGTCAACCCCCACACTTTTTGTGAAAACCGTGTCCGTCAACCCCCCCCCCCCCACTTTTCGTGAAAATCGGGACGGTCACCCCTCCCCCCCCATTTTTCGTGTAAACCGGGGCCGTCAACCCCCCACCCCCCACTTTTCGTAAAAATCGGGACCGTCAACCCCCCCCACTTTTTGTGAAAACCGGGACTGTCACTGGTGATCAACGGTCAGGGCTGAATTTTGGTCCCAGTCCACCTCTGCTTTGAGATCTGAAAAACCGTACACAGTGGCCTCTGGTGGATTCGCCAAAACAAAAACTGCAAAAAAATGTAGCTCCTGAGACATATTTGGCGCTCTCCAGAAATGTATAGAGGGGTACATTTTCAGAATGAGCCAGGGTTGTATAAAGCACAAAGCCACATACACTACTTACTTACTTATTCTCTATATCATTAAGCACGCTTTCTGAATGAACTCAAACATCTTCATTGTAGGTCTGATTTTTCTTCCAGGGACATACATGTTAGAATATGCTGAACATAAAAGACAAATCCCATCCAAGAATGCATTGCATAAGCAGCGTGTTGTCAACACACCCAAATAAATGCTGTTTCAGAGTTGTAATATACTGGTATGTGATTTCCTCCTCAGCAGCCCTGACATTATGTGAACTTGTTTTTTGAGAGCTTTTAACATAACCTCATGTGTACTCGACAGCTATTTAAAGAGAACTTGATTTAATGGACCCTTTGCACATATCTTGGTTTCTCAGCAGTCAACATAGTTAGGTAAACTTAGAGAGCAAGTACATTTCTTTACATTCCAAGTTGCTCAAATCACAAAACAAAAGCTCCTCAAATGTGTGCAAAATATAGTGTTATTGTTGTTGACAGAGTATCTGAGGCATGAGCTGTAAAGGCCACACCCTCTCCTGGAAAGGAGGTGGAGAGAAGCAGATCATTTGCATTTAAAGAGACACACAAAAACACACAAAGTGACATTTACAGTACAATATAATAAATTATATGTGACATATTTTAGGTTGAAACTTCATAGGGTGGCTCCTGAGATTTATAATAGGGGCATAATAGGGCAGCTGTAAAAAGAGTGGTCTAGAATCAGAATAGTTTTCAGTTAAGTGTTATTTTAGGGTATAATTCTAGCCATTCACAAACCAATAACTCTGACTTTTAGCTCAATAAACTTTTCAATAAAGTCTTTGTGCTTATTAATATTTATTAAGGTAGTAGTTGGATTTATTTAGTTGGTTAAGAACATGCAGAACATGTACTTTATAAGTACTAATAAATAACTAATATCTTCAGTGCTTAATTTGTAAATTAATAATTTCCAGAACAAAACCAGGAAATAAAAGTTATCGTGACTGACGTCCGCCACTCAATTTCAGTCTTCCTGGAACATGAAGTTTCGAATCAGTTATAGCGGAAAAAAAAAGCATCAAATTTCTGAACGTTCTGAAATTATTTAGTGTAATATAACGTTATGCGTCAACCATGGATAAAAAAAACAAACAAACAAACAAATAAACGTAGCTACAAACATAAATCGTATGAAACATCACCAGTTTACTAACACCTCTGACATTCAGTTCACTTTACTATTATGTGCCAAGCGAAATCGACTCACTCTGTCTAATTTTCAAGAAGAGCCCACAGTTACCTCTTCCGTCATGTTTTCTGACTGATCGTTTTGCTATCCTGATACAGGAGTGCAGATTCATTCCCTCTTGATCAGGCTCATTATCAGATTTACTTGTGGATTAAAAAAAAAAACATATCCTTGACTGCCTCTGGCATTTTGAAAATACAAATATTAGTTAGGGAGGCCACTATGCCATTATTTATTTTCGCTACTAACCACGCGCGAAACAATGATTACCAAGCAATGAGAGTGATTGTAAATGTAAGAAAGCGGATTGGCCGAAAGTGACTATCTTTATGTGTGTGAGCGCGCAGACAATCCACACAGCTTTGCTCGCACTCTGACTCATTCATATACACCACACAAAAGTTAATGCCGGATCAATCAAAATAAACACCAGAACGCAAAACAAAAATATCTGACATTTCCCGGAACAGGATCTGGCAAGATCCCGCTTAAATTAAGCACTGAATATCTTACTAATAGGTAATAGGCCAGTAGTTACTAGTGATAATTGCTACTAAGGGTGCTTTCACACCTGCCTTATTTAGTTTGGTTGAATCGCATTAGAGTTCGTTTTCCCTCTTGGTGCGATTAGTTTGGGCAAGTTTGAATGTAGCAATCGTACTCGAGTGCGCACCAAAAGCGGACCAAAAAAGCATACAGAGACCTCCTTGAAGAGGTGGTCTCGGTATGCTTTCAAACGAACCCTGGAGCGTATCGTTTGTGGCGAGAACATGATCCGACCTAAAACAGACCCAACCGCAAAAAGTACTGCGCCTTTTTGGACTAATCCAGCTGCCGTAGGCCGATGCGCTGTGCATTATGGAATGTGGAGGAAAAATATTTGTTGACAGCGCTTTACCAAAAGAGAGAGAGAGTGAGGGAAAAACATTACCTGATGGATCGTTGGTAATATTTCCGGAAGATGACCATTGCTGCGTCCCAATCTGCATACTATCCGTCCTAAATAGTATGTGAAAATAGAATTAGTATGTCCCAAATCGTAGTATGTTTGAAAAGATTATGCCAAAAATTCCCAGATGGTTTACTACAGGGGTGCTCAATCCTGTTCCTGGAGATCTACCTTCCTGCAGATTTCTGTTGCAACCCATATCAAACACACCTGCCTGTAATTATCAAGTGCTGTTCAGGTCCTAATTAATTGGTTCAGGTGTGTTTGATCAAGGTTGGAGCTGAACTATGCAGTAGGTAGATCTCCAGGAACAGGATTGAGCACCCCTGTGTAGAAGTGTAGTTTAAGTGTAGAAGCGTCCATACTCTAACCGCTGATATTGCCCACAGTACATTGCATGTTGCACGTGAATTCGATTAGAACTACAAAACGCGAGTGAAAAGTGTAAACAAACTACAAACATGATGGACGCGCGAGACCAACCGTCAAGCAGAGAGGCTTCGGTACAGATGTTTGTATGACTGTTAGTTAATATCTAGCCCACTGGAGAATATTTAAATACCATTGTCTGTGTTATATTTCATCTGCAACAACAATACTGAACTTATATAAAGACGTGTTTAGACATTCCCGTCTGAATGCAGAATTATCCAAAGACCTGAGGAGATTTCTCTGCATGAAAGACTCTTGAATGAGAGATTATCCTGCTGCTGCTTCTCCAATAAGGTAGGAAATTAAATACGACAGAAATGTGGATGATTGACAGGGCTCTTAACTAAGCAACACAACGATCTGTGTAACGAGGAAGTAGCATGTCCCAAAGCTTGCATACTTTTCTGTTACACACTCAAAAGTATATATTTTTCCTCCACAAAAAAAGTACATACTTTTAGGTCGTAGTATAAGTATGCGAATTGGGACGCAGCACATGTTGCAGTTTAGCTATATTAATTCACGCCTCCTCCTGAAGTGACGTACGACGCACCTTCTCCGTTTGCAAAACATTGTTTTCCAACCACAGCCGCGCTTCATTCTCGAAATGTATAGATTGTCTAAAGTGATGTATACAAACTATATAGTATACTATACAATACAATCAGCCAGCGCAGTCGTCCCTCCATAGTGAAAAGCGTCATTTTGTGTCTGCCGGTTTGTTTACTTGCGGGAGTTCCATTGGCATTTTCCCGCATGTGAATTCTGACCAATCGATAAGCAGTTTAGGAAATACGTTCAACAACATCTGGCCAATGAGTGATGTGGGTTTTGTCAGATGACTGCATTTTGGTTCTTTTCAACTGGTTCGGACCAAAGCAATCAGTGTGGTGTGAAAACGACCCAAAGACGGCAGAAAATGCTACAATGTATAATTTGTTGCCCTTGGTCTGGACCAAATGAAGCGAACTACAGATGTGAAAGCACCCTTAATCTAAAGCGTTACATCATTTTATTGTTCAAAACTAACCTTGCATATTGATCAGTTATGAGGTTTGTTACGCATAAATCATAGTTCTTTGTTTACCTAACATGGCCTGTGAATAACACTGAATGTGTACAAGACGAAACAACATTCCCGAACGTGCAGTTTTCTTGGTAAATAACTTTTTGAACAATGGACAGACTAAAAATGTACAGCAAGGACGCCTGTGGCTTTTGGTCTGAAACGGAGCAGAACTTGATTTGATTCAGTCAAACCCGAATGGCAGCAAAACATCTCACAGAAGATGGATTACAGTGAATTTCTATATACATGCATTTCGTAAGGACAGTAGAAGATGGAATAACACATATAGCTCGTCTTTGTCTGTCGTCGGTGATTCAGTTATGATACAAATACATAAGATACATGGAGACTACGAGAAAAAAAAAAAGAGCGAGATATAATCAGTCACTACTCCTCATTCGCTCACTCCGTCTTTCCCCTCTAGTTTTCCTGTAAGACTTCATTAGTAATCTGTGAAAGTATTGATACCCGCTGCTACATTCAATTAACTTGGAACATTTTTTATTTGAGCCCGGTATGATTTCACTTTCAATTTGTGACAGTCTCCCATGGCCTTCTGGCTTTTTCTGTGCAAGCCGCTGCTTGATACGAAAGTGCTTTTTTCTTGTTCTTTTAGAAATTAGACTTATGTACGTGGTCAAGTTCGCTTTATACTGAATGCATATTCATTTGCTGTGCAATTGAAGCCCAACAGCTTTGCACGCTTAGCCAGTGTTATGCTTACAAATCGTTTAAAGACACTGTTTAGATTCTAATATAAATGTTACTATATATTTTTTGCCTATATTTATACTATATATATACTATATATATTCCTATATATATACTGCCAAATATATATATATATATATATACACACACACACTTCAACTAGAAGTCAAGTTATTATTTGTTGCTCCTAAAACTTGGATAGGCGACAAGACTTTTGTCAGTGCTCTTATATAAACACTGACAAAAGTCTTGTCGCCTATCCTAGTTTTAGGAGCAACAAATAATAACTTGACTTCTAGTTGATCATTTGGTATCAGAAGTGGCTTATATGAAAGGCAAAGGCCTCTAGATTACACTTATTTTACCAAAATAAAATATGATCATGCCTTGATTTTTAATTATTTAATTAGGACAGTAAGGTCTGACTTTGCTAAGACAAAAGGCTTGTCACTTAACAGAAATAATGTTCAGTATAGAATATAAAGTCATGCTGCAGTGGAAAATATGACTCCCATGAGCTTGGAGGACGGCATCTATACATCTCTGCAATGACTCAAATAACTTATTAATAAAGTTAAAACCTTCTTGCAGGACTCCCAGAGTTCATCAAGATTCTTTGGATTCATCTTCAGTGCCTCCTCCTTCATCTTACCCCAGACGTGCTCAATAATGTTCATGTCTGGTGACTGGGCTGGCCAATCCTGGAGCTCCTTGACCTTCTTTGCTTTCAGGAACTTTGATGTGGAAGCTGAAGTATGAGAAGGAGCGCTATCCTGCTGAAGAGTTTGCTCTCTCCTGTGGTTTGTAATGTAATGGGCAGCACAAATGTCTTGCTACCTCAGGCTGTTGATGTTTCAATATGCTCTACAGATCTGTCGCACGCCCCCATACTGAATGTAACCCCCAACCATGATTTTTCCTTCACCAAACTTGACTGATTTGTGTGAGAATCTTGGGTTCATGCAGGTTCCAGTAGGTCTTCTGCAATATTTGTGATAATTGGGATGCAGTTCCAACAGATGATTCATCAGAAGAATCAACCTTCTTACACTTTTCCAAATGATCAACTAGAAGTCAAGTTATGTTTTTTTTTTTAAAACTGGGATAGACGACAAGACTTTTGTCAGGTATGTATATATAAAATAAGAATTCCTTTATTATTTACATCATCACACATATGCAAAACACACTAAAATTAATACAATGGATAGAATAAAAAACTAAAGGCAAACCCCTTTAATAAAAATAATAATAATAATAATAATAATAGTAATAATAATAATAACAATAAAACTTTTTATCTCACAATTTTGACTTCTTAATTACAATTTTTACGTAATTATTAGTTTTTTAACATTGTGTGATCAAAAATGAGAACTTTTAATATGTTCTCTGGCATCTTTCATAATTTTCAAATAATAAAAAGCCACATAATTTATTTAGATATTAACTTATCAATTCCACACATATAAATCTAATTAAATATTTTACTCAGTTTGACAAATCAAGTAAATAATGTTCACTGGAAATATTTGTTATAGTAGCATTTTAACTAAGGTTCCAGTTGTTAATATTAGTTAACAACATCATTTTAAAAATGAACATTAAGATTAATAAATACTATATAAGTATTATCATTCAAAATTAATATTCAATTTAACAACTGCTAGTTTGTTGATATTAAACTGAACAACTGAACAAACCACAAAAACAACTAAATGAAAATTAAACAGAAAGGACATGCCATTATTGAATATATAAATATAGAATTAAATAATAAAAATGGGGGCGTCACTGTGGCACAGTGGGTAGCATGATCACCTCACAGAAAATTATCACAGTAATTTCATTCATCATTCATTCATTTTCTTTTCGACTTTGTCCCTTTATTAATCTGGGGTCACCACAGCGGAATGAACCACTACTTATCCAGCACATGTTTTACGCAGAGGATTCCCTTTCAGCCGCAACCCATCACTGGGAAATATTACAGTTATTTTCATTCATTTATTCATTTTCTTTTCGGCTTAGTCCCATTATTAATCAGGGGTCACCACAGCGGAATGAACCACTACTTATCCAGCACATGTTTTACGCAGCGGATACCCTTCCAGCCGCAACCCATCACTGGGAAATATTACAGCAATTTTTACAACGCAAATTTAAAATACAGTAACATACTGCATAACTGTCCTACAGCAAAATACAGTTCATATTACAGTTCAGTTTGCCAGTAACTTACTGTAAATCTATTACAGCAGAAATACTGTATTTACATTTACAGCACCATTTGTCTTGCTGTATATGTATTACAGCATTGTATATCTTTACTGTAAAATTTAGTCATTTTCCCAATGCAACTTTAAAATACAGTAAAATACTAAATAACTGTTTTCAGTAAAATTCAATTCAAATTACACTTCAGCTGACCAATAATTTACTGTAAATCTATTACAGCAAAAATACTGTATTTACATTTACAGCACCATTTGTCTTGCTGTATATGTATTACAGCGTTGTATATCTTTCCATACAGTAATTTTCCCACTGCAACTTTAAAATACAGTAAAATACTAAATACTTGTCCTACAGTAAAATACAGTTCATATTACAGTTCAGTTTGCCAGTAACTTACTGTAAATCTATTACAGCAAAAATACTGTATTTACATTTACAGCACCATTTGTCTTGCTGCATATGTATTACAGCATTGTATATATTTACTGTAAAATATACAATAATTTTCCCACTGCAACTTTAAAATACAGTAACATACTAAATACTTGTCCTACATTAAATACAGTTCATATTACAATTCAGTTTGTCAGTAACTTACTGTAAATCTATTACAGCAGAAATACTGTATTTACATTTACAGCACCATTTGTCTTGCTGCATATGTATTACAGCATTGTATATCTTTACTGTAAAATATACAGTAATTTTCCCAATGCAACTTTAAAATACAGTAACACACTGCACATGCAGTAAAACACAGCTCATATTACGGTTAAATACTGTGTAGTTTACAAAAATCGTGTAATAGTGTAAGAGTTGGAGCAAACCAGCTAGGATATGCCATTAGAATTCTCTCTGAGACAACTAATACATCATGTCGTGCCCCTACATTACGTCTCCATTAAAATCAACCTAATTCAATCTCCAAGTCATAAGGAGATGTACTCATTTCTCTACATGTGGTCCTTTTAGGGACCGGCAAGTACGGCAAGAGCTCCAAATGAGATCCCCAGCCACACACTAGTTACCAATTGTACAAAACTGATTTCATTACTCTCCGAGTTGATTGCAGATAACCCTGTTAAGGATGATAACGGTGCCATGAAAATTCCATCATTGAAATAAAGCACTAGAGAGATGGCGAGAGAGAGGGAGGGGAATGGAAAGCAGTGACCATAAGAAGTAAACAGACGAACACTTGTAGATTCAAAGAGTTGCGCTGCTGTCAGATGGACTGAGGTAATGCCCAAAGACACAGCAGACAGAAAATTAAGCAAATATAAAGAGACAGACGGAGACACAAATGAAGTCAAACATGAGTCACACACTGTCAAAACAAACATAATGGGAGAGACAGAAAAATAGAATAATGCACGGTCAAATGTTGTTACTGATGAAATTCTAAGAGTTGTTGTGTTTGTTTTTCTATGATGAATGTTATTGAGGTCTGGTGATGCTGCTTGTTGTATTATTTATTCTATTTTTCAAGTTTCATTGTTCGCATATGAATGCAGTTTCAGTATTGTTAAAATAGTGTATTATTGTACATGAATGACAGGTTTTCTTCATTTAAGAGCGTCATGAGTATATTGAATCAATATTAAACATCCCTTTTTGCATTTAAAGAGCCCCTATTTTGCATTAAAAAAGGTCATATTTTGGTTTTAGGGGTCTCCAACAACAGGCTGATATGTGTGCAAGGTCAAAAAACACTTTCATTGGTTATAATATGCATTTATTTTTACCTAATTAACCCAGCGACTCTCATATGAATCGTTTAGCGATTCATTTGTTCCCAAATCCCTCCTTAGCGCGAAGCTAATCTGTGGTGATTGGTCCGATGACCCAGTCTGTTGCGATTGGTCAACTGCGTTCAGCACGAGACAGAGAGAAAAGCCCACCACGCCTATGAAATAGCAGCCAGAGTATGTGAGAGCCCAATGCAGGAATGCAATAAATCAATGCAGTTAATCTTAACCCTAACCCCAAGTAATAACAACGACACATATTCAGTATTAATCCACACAATGGCAAAAGTTGAACTATTTTGAAAATTAGCCGCGCCGCGTGTGTGTAGGAACGGCTGATGGTGGCCATAGCAAAGGCAAACAGTAGAGGATCACCAGTTCAGAAACGCATTTAAATCGGTAAAGGAAGAAGCACGTGTCACAGTTTTAATGTGGTTTTGGACACTATATGTGAACAGCCAGATTTAACCTGAGAGATACAGTACAAGCACTGATCTATAATCGATACGTGATTACAAGCCGCGCGGGGGGATTACAACTTATAACACACAATTAAACACATATTTTGCAAACTACACAAAACGAGGCAACAATTTTAATGACACTTACATGTTATGATCTGGAGGAAGAAGAAACTGGTCCATATGAACTGTAAAAGTTACTGACAAAGTCCCATAGTCTCTGCTGCTCCTTCAATAGCAAGGTTATTGTATCAAAAATCAGAAAAATGACAGGAACAAACACAGCACTGGGTTGGCTTTACTGTGGTATTGTTGTGAAAATAAACTTTAACCCTTTATTCCCCGCAGCCGAATCTCCATCTGTCAGTGATCGTCATCTTCACGTCATGATCAGTCCCGTGATCCCCAGCGCCTCCTCTAGTGTGTGGGGGGAAAGTGTGCGCACTTTTTAACGGAACTGGAAGTACATATTTGGTGATGTACTGTATCGATGTCGATGTGATCAAGCAAAAGATCCGAACCCAACCCAATTCATTTATTCGGTTCTGAGTCAAATATTTCGCTAAAGAATCACTAGTTTTAAACAAGGTGCACTTTTAGATTTAAACCTCAGCTGGATGTTTTCATTCACTTAAAGATGCGTTACACACTGCATGGAAGCTCATTTTCAAAACCCCTTAATAGGGGCTCTTTAAAACTAAATAGATTAACATTTTCAGTATGTTTCCCAGAATTGGGGACAAAAAATTTAATTTTGAGACTTTACTTAAACTGTAGCTAACACTCATTTTTAAACATAAACTACACAGCAAAACCCAAAAAGTTAAAGTAACTCAAACCATTTGAGGAAACCGATTGCAACAAACCATTTAAGTTCAAAAACTAATCCTAATGAGTACTGTGAACTTAATCTATTTGAGTAAAAAAAGCAATTTGAGCACAGTAAAACCCAATAAATGAAGAGAACTCAAACCAACTGAGTACTGAAAAACCCAATAAGTTAAGTCAACTCAAACCATTTGAGGAAACCGATTAGAGTTAAAAAATTATATGAGTACTGTGAACTTACTCCATTTAAGTTGAAGTAATGAGGTATTTAATTAACTCATTACCTTCAACACTGAGTTCAAATCTCTTTTCAGATGAGTAGAATTAACTTTCAGTAAATTTTGACTTAACTACACTCATTTCATTTGATAAAGTTGACTGTTGGGTTTTAGGGTGACGCAGTGGCGCAGTAGGTAGTGCTGTCACCTCACAGCAAGAAGGTTGCTGGTTCGAACCTCGGCTGGGTCAGTTGGCATTTCTGTGTGGAGTTTGCATGTTCTCATTGCGTTCGCGTGGGTTTCCTCCGGGTGCTCCGGTTTCCCCCACAGTCCAAAGACATGCGGTACAGGTGAATTGGGTAGGCTAAATTGTCCATAGTGTATGAGCGTGTGTGGATGTTTCCCAGAGATGGGTTGCGGCTGGTAGGGTATCCGCTGTGTAAAACATGTGCTGGATAAGTTGGCGGTTCATTCCGCTGTGGCGACCCTGGATTAATAAAGGGACTAAGATGAAAAGAAAATGATTGAATGAATGAATGTTGGGTTTTACAGTGTAATAATTAACATGTGTTTGCCTTTTTTAAACAATAATTGACAATATCAAATTTTAAAAACATACTAGTGATTGACTTTATTATCCACAAGTGGAAATTTATTTGGCTTCAGAGCATAATTACGTTAAGATCCACATCACGCATGTCACAAAAAACAAGTAAAACAAATGATTACATACTGTAAATCACATTAAAAACACAATTAACCCTAATTATATTAAACACAGTATTTAAAATTCTATTGGCAGTTGGCACAACACATTTTTCTTAGGCTTAGTCCCTTTATTAATCTGGGGTCGCCACAGCGGAATGAACCGCCAACTTATCCAGCATATGTTTTACAAATTTGATGCCCTTCCAGCTGCAAACTATCACTGGAAAACACCCATACACTTTCATTCACACTCATACACTACGGACAATTTAGCTTACCCAATTCACCTATAGCATACAGTATGTCTTTGGACTTGTGGGGAAAGTAATATTCAGGCCCTTTTCAGCTTTGTAATTTCAGTGGATGGTGTCCAAGTTTTTGAATAGCTGTAAAATCACAAAATACATATGCAGTATATGCGACAATTGCACATTTTTCTTTTCAAATGTACTGTTCCTTTAAGAGGAGTTTAGTAGATTTGAACAGAGCAATAAATAAAGCAGCACTACAGTTCAGGATAACTTATAGAGAAATCCAAAGACAAAACACTTGACATGAATTCGTCTGTGACCCCCAAAGCCCCAACAGCACAAATAAAGATGTTTTGAAGCTTCAGCATCCGACGGCGACAGCTTACAGCATGCTGCGGTGGTCCGTCGCAGCACAGCCAGACCACCGCACTAAAAAGCTTTTACTTGCCATCTCGTGTAGCAATGCCTTTCTTGCACGCAGTCTTTTTTATAAGACTCTGAAAGATGCTGAGGAGTCGCTATGGTAACAGCTGAACAAAAATGTGGAAGGAAGGAATTGGAGGAGGTAATGGGAGCATTCATTAGGTAGGAAGCGAGCAGGCAGCATCACACCTGATGGAGGTCTGTTTAGCATAAATACGCAGTTGTAGCTGGAGGTGGTGCGACATAGATGTCATCCGTCAGGCGCTGGGGCTGTGGGTGTGTTTGGTAAGTGGGTGGATGGAGTGCATGTTCTGAAGAGGTTAATTAACTGCGTTCCTCGTGGAGTTAGTCGATTACAAGTCTTGCACATGTTAAAAAAAAGGTATTAGTGCACTCTAACGCTTTTTTAGAAAGAGAGAAAAATAGCAAGGGTGACACGGTGGTTCAGTGGTTAGCACTGTCACCTCAAAGCAAGAAGGCCGCTGGTTCCAAGGTTATAATAGTTTTGGATTTTTCATTAGTTTTAGTTGACTTTTTGTTTTCAAATTCAATTAGTTTTAATAGATTTACTAGTTTTTATTAGATTCTATATTTTGAAATGACTTAGATTTAGTTTAGTTTTTATTAGTTTCAGTATTAGTTTTAGTTTTTTTCTAAATAAGGATATTTGTTAGGTGCAAGACTCAAAATCAATAGAATAAATATTGTGTAATAAAAACTCAGCCAGACATTTTTTGAAACCTGTAATTAGAGGATACATGAACACTATCATTTACCAATACCATACCTATCCTCAAATTCAAATACAACAGCCCACAAGACAGCAGCCTTAAGTACAATATGTGTGCAAGGCTGCTCTGAGGTTAGATAAACAGTAGTGATGGGAAGTTCAGATATTTGACGCGGATGTTTGGACTCAACATACCAAAATTATGTAGTCAGCAATAGTCATTTCAGTCAGTTAAAACATCACCATGATCTGAAAAATGTCTTACAGTAAAGTTTTCAACCCAGGCTCATTCTGAAAACGTAGTCCCGTGGACGTTTCTGGAGACCGCGAAATACGTTCCGGGAGGTATGTATTTTTTGCAGTTTTTGTTCTCGCGAATCCGCGAGAGGCCGCTGTGTGCGCCTTTTTGTATCTCAAACGTCTCTCGCGAGTGCCGTTCGAGCCTGCGATGTTCTTCCGTAAACCCACCAGAGGCCGCTGTCGACCTACCATCTGTCTGTCTGACTGAATGATTGACTGGGCAACCGGCCAATCGACTGACCCACCCTCCTCCTTCCCTAAACCCAACCAATTTTACCGATTGACCCACATACTTCCCTAAACCCAACCAACGGTTTACGAAAGCCGCCCAGACAAAGAAAAGCCCTCGCCCTTCTCACTCTGTTGTTCACTCGTTCATTTTATTTTTTTGGATTCTGTTTTTGTCTTACCTGATTTCTGGAACCGCTTTTTCGGCGTAATCATACAAAAACAGACCAAAACGCGTATACGCGGGCTTCGACCCCAGGGGGTTAAGGGCCAAGACGAAGGCATAATGGTATAAAACAGAATTATGATTGGGCTTTAAAATTTCTCAAGTTAACTTGAGGATGAGTAATTATAGAGTAATTTAGGTAACCTACTCCCTTAATTAAATTTCACATTAAATTAAATGTTACTTAGCGCATCTTTGTAACTGATTGTGACATCTACTAGCAATTTCCGGTTGAAACTGCATTTAAAATAAATGGTTTCTGTTTAGTAGCTCACTGCTGCAAGTATACTGTGGGCAATATACGTACATACGGTGGAGCTTTGTTTTTCCCCAGCAGCCTTTAAATGCAAGACCCTGCGGCACTTTTTTCCTCTCCTCTGTACAGCCTACATGACTCAAGGAATAATGAGTTCAACAGTTCACTCTCTGGGTCCCATTAAAATATTCAATCTCTCCTCCCTCCTTCCTACCTTAATTAATGCCCAGTGTTTTGAGGTGTCTAGTTCACGGCCAACCACTGAGTGACAGCACAGCCGGGAGTGTCACATGCTCCTTCACATTTCTGAGCCAGCTGGATTGCAAAAATCTTTGATAGCACATTTGCATGATTACTGTAAAAAGGGGTTTCTAAAATGTACATATTCTGTATGATCTTGTATTACATCCCTAATCCTGCCTGATGTCTAAACCTTACTATCTTCATAACTATTAATAAGAAGCAAATTTAGATTTTTTGAGCTAAGTGTGTTAATATCAAGAACTGTACCTTAAAATAAAGCGACAGAATAAATAAAATCATAAATTCACCTCTTTTCATCTACACATCATCCTCTACCTGCCCAGATGTTGCTCATCAATATTTCTTGATGTTAGCTGGATTTGAAATGGTGAGATTGTCAGAAATTGCATCAGAATTTGTATTCTGGAGACACGTTTCATTCAATGGCAAAATATAACTAATAATAATAATAGAAAAATCATAAAATTTGAAAATAAAATATAAATAAAATACACAACATGCTAAAAACCACATGCTTTTATAGTTATTCTTTTCATTCAAAGCAGTTTGAAGTATAATAAAATAAATTAATTAAAATTATATTATAAAAAATTTAATTAAATAATAAATCAAATAATAAATAAAATAATAAAATAAAACTAATCAAAATTAAATTAAATTAAATTAATGAAATTAAACAAAATCTAACAATACAACAAAATCAAATCAAATCAAATAAAATAAAATTAAATTAAATTAAATTAAATAGGGAATGAAATAAAAATCAAGCAATAAAAAATTAAAATTAAATTAAATTAAATTAAACTACCTAAACCTAACCTAATTAAACCTTTAAATGTCACTTTAGGTGGTATAGAAGTGTCTTGAAAAATATCTAGTCTAATATTATTTACTGTCATCATGACAAAGATAAAATAAATCAGTTATTAGAAATGAGTTAATAAACTATTATGATTAGAAATGTGTGAGAAATCTTCTCTCAATATAGCTTCTCAAAAATAGCTTAAATAGGCTAATAATTTTGACTTTAAAATGGTTTTTAAAAAATTAAAAGCTGCTTTTATTCTAGCCAAAATAAAACAAAAAAGACTTTCTTCAGAAGAAGAAAATATTATCAGACATACTGAGAAAATTTCCTTGCTCTGTTAAACATCATTTGGGAAATATTTAAAAAAGAACAAAAAAGTCAAAGGAGCGCTAACAATTCTGACTTCAACTATATACATATATATATATATATATATATATATATATATATATATATATATATATATATATATATATATATATATATATATATATATATATATATATATATATATAAAACATGAAAGTAACTAGTAACTATTTACTTGAGCAATTTTTTCATCAGATACTTTTATTCTTACTCGAGTAACTTTTAAGATTGTTATTTTTACTTGAGGAAAAATTTCCTCAAGTACTTGTACTTTTACTTGAGTATAGATTTTGGATACTCTACCCACCTCAACCCATCAATATATTGTTCTGCAGTGTGCACTATTGCTGGAGATTAAGGAAGTCAGGTATATCAGTGTTTGCTCATACAAAAACAACCAATCAGAGCAGAGCAGGCTCTTGGAAAGGCACACTGAGAAAAAAAATGAATCATTGGATTTAATAATAATAATAATAATAATTCCTTACATTTATATAGCGCTTTTCTAGACACTCAAAGCGCTTTACATATTGGGGGGAATCTCCTCATCCACCACCAGTGTGCAGCATCCACCTGGATGACGCGACGGCAGCCATTTTGCGCCAGACCGCACACCACACACCAGCTGATTGGTGGAGAGGAGACAGAGTGATGAAGCCAATTATGATATGGGGAGGGTTCGGAGGCCATGATGGACAGAGGCCAGTGGGCAGATTTGGCCAGGATGCCGGGGTTAAACCCCTACTCTTTCTCGAAGGACATCCTGGGATTTTTAATGACCACAGAGAGTCAGGACCTCGGTTTAACGTCTCATCCGAAAGACTTTTCCGAAAGGATTTGCTCAATATTTTTAAGGTAAGTGGTTGCAAACTATTTATATGGGCTGAGTTTAAGCAAATAAATTAAGTTGAACTCAATTGCTTAATTTAATTTGTTTAAACTCAGCTCATATAATTGTTTGCAACCACGACACTTACCTTAAAAACATTCAGCAAATCCAATGAATCATAAAACTAGAAATTAGATAATATAAACCTTAAAACTAACACAGAGCTCTTTTAAGGTTAAAGTTACAACTGCTTCACAGAACATATGATGCTTACCTCAGCAAACACCACTAATTATCTTTATCTAGCTATAAAGTCAGTTTGGAAGGGTAAGTAATTGTGGTTGTACGTGTATTCATTTACACAGATAGTGTTCTAGCTCTGGAAAGCTCCCACTAATCTCCCTTTGGCAGGGGTCTGGGATCTGTCTTTTAATTGCCGGGTCTGGACTGAAGTGCTGTTATTGGTTGAGTCACTGAACAGGGCTCTCAGGTGGGCTGCTGTAAGTGTAGCGTTCAGCATGTCTGGACCTGCAGACAGATGGGCGCTACATATAAGGATATGCCTCTTGATAGAGAACTTAACTTAATGAAATTCAGTACACATCACTTTAATGGCCTGCTGCGATCATAAACCAGCGCCGCAGTGTTAAGATGGAACAAGGAACAGATTTGAAGGTAGATCTGGGATGAAAAGTCATCCTGTAGGTTATTCAAAATGAAGTTTAATGTAATGACAAGAGTTTTACGTGTCCTAAACATTACTTTTTTATATTACATTTCACTTTTTCGTTTCTAATATTTTATGTAAAATTCTTATTTAAATTATATAATTATTATTATTTAATTATTTAAAAAAAAAAATCAATTGTCCATCATCAATTCCAATGTGAATATTGACTATATATGTGAACATACATGTGTTCATTTAATTTAATAGTTTTTTTGTTTTTTTTTTGTAAAATAAACCTGATGGTGGACAATATATATATATATATATACAATATATATATTGTCCACCATCAGGTTTATATATAATTTATTATTTAGATGTTTATTAAATATATTACTATAAAAAATGTATTTAAATTGTAAAAAAAAAAAATTATCCATTATCAATGTCAATGTGAACATATATATATATATAAAATATATAAAATATATATATATATATATATATATATATATATATATATATATATATATATATATATATATATATATATATATATATATATATTTGAAATGTATTTATTTTTAATATTTTCTGTAAATTGAACTTAATGGGGGCAACCCAGTGGCGCAGTAGGTAGTGCTGTTGCCTCACAGCAAGAACGTCGCTGGGTCGCAGGTTCGAACCTCGGCTGGGCTGGGTCAGTTGGTGTTTCTGTGTGGAGTTTGCATGTTCTCCCTGGGTTCGCGTGGGTTTCCTCCGGGTGCTCCGGTTTCCCCCACAGTCCAAACACATGCAGTACAGGTGAATTGGGTAAGCTAAATTGTCCATAGTGTATGAGTGTGAATGTGTGTGTGGAAGTTCCCAGAGATGGTTGCGGCTGGAAGGGCATCCGCTGCGTAAAATCGTGCTGGATAAGTTGGCGGTTCATTCCGCTGTGGCGACCCCGCAAGGGACAAAGCCGACAAGAAAATGAATGAATGAATGAACTTAATGGTGAACAACAGGTTTTTAAATTAAATTTTATTATTATTATTTTTATTTATTTATTGAAGCTGGTGGTGGACAACATATATATTTTTAATTTTATTATAATCTTTCTATAAATTACTATATATTACTTAATTATCCATCATCAATGTCAATGTGAATATTGAATGAATAAATATGTGTATATGTATATATGTATGTGTATATATATATATATATATATATATATATATATATATATATATATATATATATATATATATATATATATATATATATATATATACATATATACATATATACATATACACATATTTATTTATTTATTTATTTATTTATTTATTTATGTTTTTTTATGTTGTTTTGTAAATTGAACTTGATGGTGGACAATAGATTTTTTTATTTAATTTTATTATTTTTAATCATTTTTTTTATTATTCATTTATTGTCAATAAATCTGATGGTGGACAATATATATTTTTACTTTTTTAATTTTAAATTTTATTATAATTTTTTATATATCACTATAAAAAATATATTTAAAAAATTCAATTGTCCATCATCAATTTCAATGTGAATATTGAATATATATGTGAAATTATATTTTTTAATATATATACATTTAGTAAATTTAGCTTGATAATGGACAACATTTTATTTTATTATTTATATTTTTTATATATTGCTATAAAAAAATCTATTAAAAAATTAACTATCCATCCTCAATTTCAATGTGAATATTGAATATATGCGAATATTATTTTTTTTTTTTTAAATTTTGTAAATTGAACTTAATGCTGGACAATAGATTTTTTTATTTTGTTTATTTATTTATTTAAAGCTGATGGTGGATAATAGACTTAAAAATATATATATTATTTTAGTTTTTTGTATTTTTTGTAAATTGAAGTGGGATTCAATTGGACACCAAAGTAAGAAATCTTTGACCTTCATATTTATACTAGCCTACATAAACTCATAAAAAATAGAAATAATTTAATGTGAATATATACATTATATATTATAGATTAATGGCTAATTCAAAGTTACAAAATGTTGCTCCAAAATGACATTTATTAGCAACATCCTTGTCCTGAGAACATATTTTAATTAAAAAAAGTTTACAACTAACATGCAATTTGACTTTTGATCTTTTTGATATTAAACATATGTGACAATTAACCCCACTGTCCTGAAATATGGAAAATGTATACAATAAAATGATATGTAATTGTGAGAAACCACCGGTTTCCTCATTATGATTTCCCCCTGTAGAGGCCAGAAGCAAGTGCAATAAACCCACTCTCTTCATTTCCATTGCAACAGTATAACTCCAGCTTTTTTATACAGAGTTTGCTGTATCATTAACATTTTACTACTTGCCTGTTGGTATTAAATAAAATACAATTACATCTAGGAAAAAAAATATGGCATAAGAAAAGGTTGCCAGGCACATGAGGGGTGAAAAAAAAAGAAAAAAAAATATGTTTTGACTTGGCAAACAGTTATATATGCTTATACCACCATTTAATCAGTCTCTCCGAGAGTCTCTCGACCTTTATTAGAAATTAATGTTGAAGCTATCCTCAACTCGCAATTATTCCCTGTCCGTGTTCAGTTGGTTAACCTTTCAGATTCACTTTAAGGTCCAAAATCATTGCATGTGGAAAACTACTTTCTGTAACTCTTTTCTTGGCCTGCTTTACGCTCGCAGCCATTTTTAATATCAGACAGAGCAAGAGGCGTCCAGATTGGCAATATGGTGAATTTATTCATCTAAACGCTACCATATCAAAACAAAGCTGGTCAGTCGCCTAACCGTCTCTGAGGATGAACGCCGGCCAAGAACAGTCGACTGCCACCAAATGCTCAACAGATGGTAAAGAGTATAAATACATCTGGAAGCATATGACTGTGTGAGGAAATATTAGGACGGAAATGGAAGGCGGACGGCGAAAGAAGAATATTAAAAAAAAGTCATCGGGGAACAATCAGGAAGGAAGGTCACCCTGAGTTCTACAGGGGAGAAAAGTTTCACGCCGGGAAAGATAATGGAAGACCGCTGGGCTAATTTTAGTGTAATTTATGGTTTGACCTTTGGGCGAGAGAAATCGAGCATTATAATATGGAACAACACTTATCTGGTCCGCAGTAAATTAGTTTGAAATCATTGAACATGAATATTGCATTTTTTTTTTATTATTTCTTGCACTCGTGAATTTATTATGCATTCCCAAACAAGATGAATATTTCTTAAATTTCCAACTCTTAGCCTTGAGGTGCTGATGAAACCAAAAGAGACTTTGATAGAAAAAAAGGCTGCTGTGGAAGACTCACACCTGAATGAAAGCTGCATTCTGGATAAAGTCCTCTTATATCTGTTAGTTTATCAGGTCAAATGAGGGCAATGTGATGTTTTCAGCATATTACAATGGAATTATACTGTATTATTAAATAAATAATCATGTCGTAGCAATTAAAGCTCAATCTGTTGTCAACAGAGTCCCAAGAGCTAAAATGAACAAGGAGCCATTCATAGGATGGACTGGGGTCAAATTAATGGGAACTTGGAGCAAAAATGCCACACGAATGAGCAAAAACACAATAAGGGAACATTTACACAACACTGTTGATAGTGATGTACATATAATTGAAACACTACAAAATAGTAGGACGATGCATGATTTCCTCCTTTGAGAATCGATTGAATCGTTGGAATATGGGTGTAGCTAATACAATGGAGGAACATTTTCTTGCCAGTTTGCACTGTGTTGAGGAGGATTACTGTCTACTGGAATCACCATCGGCACCCTCTGTTGCAGAATGTTTTCAGATGTCCGATAATGATGAGAATGAGGAGCTTAATTTTACTGATGGAATCGTATCATATTTGAACCAGTGCTTTCCACAAAGGCAGAAATGAGACAAGCACTGATAGCCCCATCATAAAGGACTGATAGCCACTCCCCAAAGAACTGATAGCCCCACCCTAAAGGACTGATAGCCCCTTCCCAAAGAACTGATATAGCTACTCCCCGACTAACTCCCAAAATAGTCCCACCCTAAATGACTAATAGCCCCTCCCCAAAAAACTGATAGCAGCTCCCCAAATAACTGTTAGCCCGCCGTAAATGACTGATAGCCCCTCTTCAAATAACTGTTAGCTCTGCCCTAAATGACTGATAGCCCCACCCCAAAAAACTGATAGTCCCACCCTAAATGACTGATAGCCCGTCCCCAGATGACTCATAGCCCCTCCCCAGATAAATGATAGCCACTCCCCAAAGAACAAATAGCCCTGCCTTAAAGGACTGATAGCCGCTCCCCAAATAACTGTTAGCCCTGCCCTAAATGACTGATAGCCCCTCCCCAATAAACTGATAGTCTCACCCTAAATGACTGATAGCCACTCAGCAAATAACTGATAGCCCTGCCCTAAAGGACTGATAGCCCCTTCCCAATAAACTGATAGTCTCACCCTAAATGACTGATAGCCCCTCCCCAGATATCTGATAGCCACTCCCCAAAGAACTGATAGCCCCGCCTTAAAGGACTGATAGTCGCTCCCCAAATAACTGTTAGGCCCTCCCTAAATGACTGATAGCCCCTCCCCAAATAACTGATAGTCCCGCCCTAAATGACTGATAGCCCCTCCCCAGATAACTGATAGCCACTCCCCAAATAACTAATAGCCCCGCCCTAAACCCCTCCCCCAAAACACTGATAGTCTTGCCCTAAATGACTGATAGCCCTTCCCCAGATATCTGATAGCCACTCCCCAAAGAACTGTTAGCCCTGCCCTAAATGACTGTTGGCCACTCCACAAGTAAAGCCGCAGTCGCACTGGAATTTTCTCCCCATAGACTTCCATTCATACGCACGCGAATGCGTCAGACCGGAAACGCAGGGTCATGCGTCGAGTTTCGCAGGTTGCTGCAGTGCAAAGTTCAAGCTTGGTGAACTCTGACCTGCGAAATCGCATCACTTGACTGCGTGGGACCAATCCAGGATCAAAACATGACCTCTCTGGACAGAAATTTAAAACATGGAGCAATCGCTAGCTTTTTTTAATGTCTAATCATCTTGTTTAATCCCGCCCCTTTTCGCAGCGCCGTACGACAGAATTTCACATGCACAAACTCTAGTGTGACTCCAGCTTAACTGATAGACCTACACTAAAGGACTGCTAGCCCCTCCCCAAAAAACTGATAGTCTCGCCCTTAATGACTGATAGCCCCTCCCCAGATAACTAATAGCCACTCCCCAAAGAACTAATAGCCCTGCCTTAAAAGACTGATAGCCGCTCCCCAAATAACTTTGCACCATCCTAAAGGACTGATAGCTGCTCCCCAAATAAATGTTACCCCTGCCCTTAATGATTGATAGCCACTTGGCAAATAACTGATAGCCCCGCCCTAAAGAACTGATAGCCCTGCACTAAATGACTGATAGCCCCTCCCTAAAAAAACTGATAGTCCTGTCCTAAAAACTGATAGCCCCTCCCCAAATAACTGATAGCCACTCCCCATAGAACTGATAGTCCCTTCGCAAATAACTGTTAGCCACGCCATAAATGACTGATGCCTGCCCTAAAGAACTGATAGCCATACCCTAAATCATGGGTTCTCAATCCTGTTCCTGGAGATCTACCTTCCTGCAGATTTCTGTTGCAACCCATATCAAACACACCTGCCTGTAATTATCAAGTGCTGTTCAGGTCCTAATTAATTGGTTCAGGTGTGTTTGATCAGGGTTGGAGCTGAACTATGCAGGAAGGTAGATCTCCAGGAACAGGATTAAGCACCCCTGCCCTAAATAGTCATTTTGAGGAGCAAGGGAAGATTGTGGTATTAAATACTATGAGGGCAAATACATTTGTGCAAAATAATGAAGTGTACAGAAACATTGTTTGTAACAAGAACTACTATATACGTATAAAATTAAGAAGAGTATTTGTTGATGTTATGCCAAACTTAAAAACTGAAAGATTTTTTTAATGCAATTTGTCAGTTTATTTACATAACACAAGCGTGTTTCAGGCCACCACGTACACTCACCGGCCACTTTATTAGGTACACCTTACTAGTACTGGGTTGGACCCACTTTTGCCATCAGAACTGCCTTAATCCCTCGTAACATTGACTCAACAAGGCACTGGAAATATATTCCTCAGAGATTTTGGTCTATGTTGACATGATAGCATCATGCATTTGCTGCAGATTTGTTGGCTGCACATCCATGATGTGAATCTCCCGTTCCACCACATCCCAAAGGTGCTCTATTGGGTTGAGATCTGGTGACTATGGAGGCCATTTGAGTACAGTGAACTCATTGTCATGTTCAAGATCAACCAGTCTGAGCTGATTCAAGCTTTACGACATGGCATGTTATCCTGCTGGAAGTAGGAGTTTTGGACCATTCTATGTAAACCCTAGAGATGATTGTGCATGAAAATCCCAGTAGAGCAACAGTTTCAGAAATACTCAGAACAGCCCGTCTGGCACCAACAACCATGTCATGTTCAAAGTCACTTAAATCACCTTTCTACATGCCTAAATGCACAGAGTTGCTGCCATATGATTGGCTTATAAGAAATTTGCATTAACGAGCAGTTGAACAGGTGCACTTAATAAAGTGGCCGGTGAATATATATACAGGTGTGCTGCAGATTTTAAATGCAAATAACTTTGGGCTATTGAAATGTAGAACAAGCTCATTGGCTGCTGAGGCAACAGCGACCAATCAACTGCAACGCAAGTTGCTGATGTGGTCGGAATCAGATTGGATATGATACTGTATCAGCCTACACAGCTTCATGACAGAACTTCAGGCTGAATACTGGGTGTGTGGATTGTAGATTGCATTGGCTGCTTGCTTTATTTTTTTTTATCAATTTCCTGGAAGCAAATATTTACCAAAGTCACACACTTAAGTGCCATTCTCAGGCTGACAGATATAGTCCCACACATGCAAGCACTATTGATTAAACAGAATTGTGTTTCATGGTTTCCTTACAGCAAAACATTTGAGTCCCGGCTGGAGCAGGAGGCCTGTGTGGAGTCTGCGTGTTCTCCCAGTGTCTGCGTGGGTTTCCTCCAGGTGCTCCGGTTTCCCCCACAGTCCAAAAACATGTGGTGTTAGTGAATTGGATAAACTAAATTGGTCATAGTGTATGAATGGGAGAGTGTGTGAGGGTTTCCCAGAACTAGGGGTTGTACTCCCATTGTTGGTTTGCAGCTGGAAGGGCATTCGTTGTGTAAAAACAATTGCCAGAGTAATTAGCAATTCATTCCGCTGTGGCGACCCCTGATAAAGCAGGGAATAAGCCAAAGGAAAGTGAGTGAGTGTGTGTTTCACAGTTATAATTTCCGATATTAAAAACATAAAAATAATTTTCTCTGAAGAAACCAAATAATGCAAATATTTCTTTGGACTGAGATGTCAGATGGATGTTTACGGAACCATTAATTGTCATGAAAATTGATCCGAAAATGAAAATGATTGGACAGCCATCACACACATTGTTATCACACAATGAATGTTATCGATTGTTGCATGTTTTGATGTGCTCCTGAAACCAATTAAAGGTTTGTATTGTAAAACAGAGATCATATTGAAGACCTTTCGGATAATGTATAGTTTGTCAGCATTAGTCAGCATTAAATCCAAAAAGCAAGCTCTAACAGGTTTTTAAAAACTGCCAGACTCAATCTTTCCACATAATGGACAGTATTGTATGAGTAATTTGAACTGCTTTGGGAACTGATAAACACCTTGACCCAGCTAACCTTATTGAGTTCAGCGTTGTGCTGTTATTAAAGTCAATTCTGCCTCCCCAATACATCTGTCAATTCATCATCGGGAAGAAAGTTTGTCGTCATGCTTTCCTGCTTGCAGATCCTTACACTAATTGATGAATTCATTGATCTTTGGTGGTTTTGGTGCTAGCGTTTGTCCAAGTACAGAATCAGTTCGGTTTATACAGTCTTAGCAGTTTCTCGCCTTACAATCTCTCTCTCTATGCTGAATGAGGCCGAAAGCGAGGGTCGGTTCTGTCAGCAGAAGCAGTAACAGCAGATCTATGTATGTAATGCAGCATTAATGTCCCAGTAGCTCTCTGACCAGCTCTTATCGCTTTTTTCGGCTTTATCTCTATGCGGCAGGCCCTCCTCTTTGCGTTGGCTCCATCGTTTTGCCCTGCTGGTCAGAAATTTAAGGCCAACCGCTGAGCTTTTTGACCTCTGAGCTCTCTATGTGGCCATAACTGTCGAAGCTAAAATCTGTACATAAACAAGACTTTCAGCTCAGAGAAGGTAAGTGTACACTGCACTGAGTGATAGGGCAATTAGATGGGTAAAAGTGGATAGAAAAAAAAACATGCTGCATGTGAAAGGCTTGATGCTTTACCTGTATTTGGGAGTTACTAAAGTAAGTGCCTTCATTATTATTTCTTATAGGAAGTAGAAAAGGGTAATCAAATAATGCAGAACTCAGACAGAGCTGAACGAGTGAGTGCCATTATAATTCTGTCATGCACATTTTTCTCATCACTTTTTTTCAGTAAAACAAACTCAATTTCTCATGATTTAATTAAAATTCTAATAATTTTATAACCGTGTTATTAATATTTAACAACATTTAATGAGATTTTAATGACAAATTCAATTTGTACCACTGTAGTCAAGAAAAATATTAATGACGCTATTTAAAAAAATCATGACAATTATACAGGCATGGTGACAATCATGTTTATGACAGATTTATGACAGTTTATGAAGTCTTGGTAATGTCAAGTTGTCATGATGAATTTGTTTTTGCCTCAAACAATGTCATATTTGCATTTAAAATGACAACTGAGCGAATGACACTTAATAACAGTTGTAATAAGCATGCATACAATCTCCATGCTCATGAGATGGAATTTGACTGGCTGCTGCAAAGTGTGTGTGACTATAGACTGTAAACATTATACATGATAAAAAGTCATGACAACAAATGCTTTTATGTTACTTTAACTTAATTTAATAAGTTAATTAAGCATCAACAGAATTGTATTTACACTGTAAAAAATCCGGGTTGCCTTAAACTTTTAAGCTGAATCAAATTAACCTTATGAGTCCATTGAACTTATATTATGTTAAACAGACTTAAAACTTGCCTACGTAACTTTAAAAAATTAAGTTAGAACATGATTAACTTAATTTAATAAGTTACAATGACCTAAAAACATATGCTGTCACACACAGAAATAAAGGTATGGGACACAGGGGTGGTACCTTTTCAAAAGGTACACATTTGTACCTTAAAGGTCCATATTAATACCTCAAGGGTACATATTAGTACCTAAAAAGTACAAAAGTGTACCTCTTAAATTTTTTTAGGTACTAATATATACTTTTGAGGTACCAATATAGACCCTTTAAGTGCAAATGTGAACCTTTTGAAAAGGTACCACCCCAGTGACAGCTCACGTACCTTTATTTCTGAGAGTGCAGGACTATTGTTCATATATATTTTTTTACAATGTAGCTATACAAAAGTTTAACCTAAGTTAGTGGTTCATTCCGCTGTGGTGACCCCTGATTAATCAGGGACTAAGCCTAAGGAAAATGAATGAATGATGAATAAATGAATGAATGATGTTTAATGTAAAATTTTTAGTCAGTTTGACTAATTTAAGTTGATATGACTACAAAAGTTTATTTGATTCAACTAAAAAAATTAAGGCAGTGAGAGATGTTTTACAGTGTAAGATTGCATAGGCCAAAAAAGGACAGTTTTTAAATCCTCAGATAGATTAAGGACACTAAGAACATGTAAATAAGATCAGTAAATCAACTTTAAGTATGTGCTATGTATCCTGTTTGTTAGTCATGAATAGTCATCAGTTGAGTAATTTCCAGCTTGGGATATTCATTTCAAAGTTTCTTCAGCAACTGAAGTTGCTAGACTGTTTAATAAAGTATCAGGTTTGCTCTACATGGATCAGGTTGTGCTATATTGTGAATAGCGGAGTATATTTGCAATTTAGCATGGCCTTGAGTGCTTTATCAGCTTACAAAAAGGACTACTACATTGCAAATTTCTTATTTCATAAAGAAAATTCATCTTCTGTCAGTGTCAATCTTACACTCTATGATAATGTCGTGACATCAAATAATAGGTTGCGGCGAGGCAAACATATAGAATTACTAAGTGAACTTGTAAAATGCAAAATGGGCCAATCGGCATAGTTTATATCTGCTTTATAATGCACAACATGGCATTCAGTGCATATGCACCCACTCCGGCGGTTATAGCGGTCAATAAATCAAAGGAGAAGGAAAGTCAGACGCACAGAGGGCAGTACATGACGAATGCCAGAGAGGATACAATAGCTTGAAGCAAGGAAATATTCATCTGATACACCAGCATCATCTCTATGGCTTATTTTCTCTCTCTCTCTGAACAAGCAGCATTAGCTTTTTCAGTCAAATTTACCAAGTAATGGACAGCAGTATAAAAAGCAAACTGTAAACAAATAAATGCATTATAGTATGCCCTTGTTCCTCATATCAGTCTTTTTTACCAGGAGGATAAGCCTCTATTCAAAATATCATCTTCATTATTTCCCTCTGAATGAACAGACTCATTTACAACATAATAATGCTTCTAATATCCCTTTTTTTTTGGTCTGTATTACAATTAAGCTTTCAATAAGCCCCCCACTACCCCTCAACGAAGACTGTTGCTCATGCGGAGTAGGTTTACTGAATGTTTCTCAGTCAAATGTGCTCCTAAAAACTAGTGGATTAAACTCATTTTTGTGATCTGGAATAAAGTGTGTCGCTGCATATCATTTTTATGTTTCGTTCTTTTAACTGTAATATTGTGGAGAAATTGTCAAAATGCAGAAAAAAAACATCACGCTGTGATTGGCACATTATCCTGTCAATGCAATGGAGTGTGTCAGTGCTGCCCACTTATGCAGCAGTGCTGTATCTGAAAGCATTTTTCCATAGGATTTAAATAAAGAACTAAAAATAAGAGTTGTTGTTATAGTTTTAGAAGCCATGAAGCAAGCCGAGCATTAAAACGTTGATCTAAAGCAAGGAAATATCAGGCAAGGTAAAAAAATAAAAATAAATAAAAAATAGTAAGGCAACCCAGTGGCGCAGTAGGTAGTGCTGTTGCCTCACAGCAAGAACGTCGCTGGGTCGCAGGTTCGAACCTCGGCTGGGCTGGGTCAGTTGGCGTTTCTGTGTGGAGTTTGCATGTTCTCCCTGCGTTCGCGTGGGTTTCCTCCGGGTGCTCCGGTTTCCCCCACAGTCCAAAGACATGCAGTACAGGTGAATTGGGTAAGCTAAATTGTCCATAGTGTATGAGTGTGAATGTGTGTGTGGAAGTTCCCAGAGATGGGTTGCGGCTGGAAGGGCATCCGCTGCGTAAAATCGTGCTGGATAAGTTGGCGGTTCATTCCGCTGTGGCGACCCCGCAAGGGACAAAGCCGACAAGAAAATGAATGAATGAATGAAAAAAATAGTAATAAAAACATAACTGCGTTAATGAGGGAAATAATTGTAATCCCATGAATCATTGCAGATTACAACGTATAGTAATAAGTTGTTGCTTGTATCTACCGACTTAATATATTTCAAAATTGCATGTAATTTACTTGCTAAATTAAGCAATAGGTTGTGGGTTGCATTTATGAGAGTGGGCGGAGTTAAAATATCCTTTGGTGTAATTTGCTCATAGCTACTGGTGGTAATTTCTCTACAGCATGATGTTTTTCCTATTTTGTTTTATTTTAAACAAGTTACACAAGCAAAACAGTTTTGAAATATAAAACATAAGTTAATCAAAAAATAAAATAATTATATATATATATATATATATATATATATATATATATATATATATATATATATATATATATATATATATATATATATATATATATGAAGTCAGAATTATGAGCCCCCCTTTTAATTTTTTTTTCTTTTTTAAATATTTCCCAAATGATGTTTAACAGAGCAAGGAAATTTTCACAGCATGTCTGATAATATTTTTTCTTCTGAAGAAAGTTTTATTTGTTTTATTTCGGCTAAAATAAAAGCAGTTTTTAATTTTTTAAAAACCATTTTAGGGACAAAATTATTAGCCCCTTTAAACACAGGTGAAGGTGATGAACATAATGATGTCGGGAACTAGAACAAAGGAGCACATGGTGAGGATCACATGATGAATACAAACACACAAGAAAGACCTAATATATATATATATATATATATATATATATATATATATATATATATATATATATATATATATATATATATATATATATATATATATATATATATATATACATACATACAGTCATATAACAGTCAACTTTATCAAATGAAATGAGTGTAGTTAACTCAAAATTTACTGAAAGTTAATTCTACTCATTTCAAAATAGTTTTGAACTCAGTGTTGATGGTAATGAGTTAATTAAATACCTCGTTACTTCAACTTCAATGGAGTAAGTTCACAGTACTCATATAGATTAGTTTTTTAACTCAAATGGTTTGTGGCAATTGGTTTCCTCAAACGGTTTGAGTTGACTTAACTTATTGGGTTTTAAAGTACTCAGTTGGTTTGAGTTCTCTTCATTTATAGGGTTTTACTGTGCTCAAACTGTTTCTTTTACTCAAATGAATTAAGCACACAGTACTCATTAGGATTGGTTTTTGAACTTAAATGGTTTGTTGCAATTCAAAAAAGTCTTGTCACTTAACAGATATAATGTATATTATAGAATATAAAGTCACGGTGCAGTGGAAAAAGAATGAATATTGTGTGTGACTCCCATGAGCTTAAAGGACTACATCTCTGCAATGACTCAAATCACTTATTAATAAAGTCATCTGGAATGACAAAGAAAGCGCTCTTGAAGGACTCTCAGAGTTTATCAAGATTCTTTGGATTCATCGTCAATGTCTCCTCCTTCATTTTACCCCAGATATGCTCAATGATGTTCATATGTCTGGTGACTGGGGTGGACAATTCTGGAGCACCTTGACCTTCTTTGCTTTCTGGAACTTTGATGTGGAGGCTGAATTATGAGAAGGAGCGCTATCCTGCTGAAGAGTTTGCCCTCCCCTATGGTTTGTAATGTAATGGGCAGCACAAATGTCTTGATACCTAAGGCTGTTGATGTTGCCATCCACTCTGCAGATCTCTTGCACGCCCCCATACTGAAAGTAACCCCAAACCATGATTTTTCCTTCACCAAACTTGACTGATTCCTGTGAGAATCTTGGGTCCAATAGGTCCTGTGAGAATCCGGGTTCTAATAGGTCTTCTGCAGTATGTGTGATGATTAGGATGCAGTTCAACAGATGATTCATCATTCGACCTTCTGATACTTTTCCAAATGATCAACTAGTCGTAAAGTTAGTATTTGTTGCTCTTACCATTGGGATTAACGACAAGACTTGTGTCAGGTAGTGTGGAATATGGTATAACATATAATTAAAGCATAACAAATATATTAAAAAGTATAATATATTATATAGTACAATATATAAAAGTATATAATCCACTAACCTCAGGTCTGTCTGACAACAGCTCTGTCTTAAAATAATTATTAGTTATTGTTAAAATATATTAAGAGACTTTACTTCTGTAAATAGACTGTTGGGCTATACAGTGATAACTAAACACAAAACAGCATGTGAGATGCAATGATTGGCTCATTATCCTGTCAATGCAATAATGGCAGCCTATCAGTAAATGTGAATGGGTCCAACGAATTATTGACAGTAAACAACTCAATCACTAGGATGTATTTACAGATTCTATCAGTGCAGAGGAGGCTGAAAACGACCAGTTCAGCTCGGCTAAATTATGGCTGATTGCAACCAGCATGAGTATGTTATTGGGGGGTTTGTTGACTTCTTGTGCTCTAATTGTCCAGAAAGAGTTGGTAAACAAAAGTGACGGCAGCAAGCATAAACCTGGCATTATGATAGGAGTTTAATTAAGTGAAAATATATGTTATAATACAGCATAAATATTACAGTATTAGTTGCGTGTTGACAGACACAAACAATTACATGTACAGTGCATCCGGAAAGTATTCATAGAGCTTCACTTTTTCCACATTTTTTTATGTTACAGCCTTATTCCAAAATGGATGAAATTCATTTATTTCCTCAAGATTCTACACACAATACCACATAATGACAATGAGGAAAAATAGTTTTTGAAATTGTTGTAAATTTATTAAAAATAAAAAAGCTGTAAAAATCACATGTACATCAGTATTCACAGCCTTTGCCGTGAAGCTCTAAATTGAGCTCAGGTACATTCTGTTTCCACTGATCATTCTTAAGATGTTTCAGCAGCTTGATTGGAGTTCACCTGTGGTAAATTCAGTTGACTAGACATGATTTGAAAAAGCCTACACCTGTCTATATAAGGTCCCAGGGTTGACAGTGCATGTCAAAGCACAAACCAAGCATGAAGACAAAGGAATTGTCTGTAGACCTCCAAGACAGGATTGTCTCGAGGCACAAGGCTGGGGAAAGTTATAGAAAAATGTCTGCTGCTCTGAAAGTTCCAATGAGCACAGTGGCCTCCATCATCTATAATTGGAAGAGGTTTGGAACCACCAGGACTCTAGAGTTGGCCGGCCATCTAAGCTGAGTGATCGGGGGAGAAGGGCCTTAGTAAGAGAGGTGATCAATAACCCGATGGTCACTCTATCTGAGCTCCACTGTTCATCTGTGGAGAGAGGAGCCCTTACAGAAGAACAACCATCTGTGCAGCAATCCACCAATCAGGCCTGTATGTTAGAATGGCCAGACAGAAGCCACTTCTTGCCTGGAATTTGCCAAAAGGCATCTGAAGGACTCTCAGACCACAAGAAACAAAATTCTCTGGTCTGATGAGACTAAAATTAAACTGTTTGTGAATGAATGCCAGGTGTTATGTTTGGAGAAAACCAGGCACCGCTCATCACCAGGCTAATACCATCCCTACAGTGAAGCATGGTGGTGGCAGCATCATGCTGTGGGGATTTCCTTCAGCAGCAGGAACTGGAAGACTAGTCAGGATAGAGGGAAAGATGAATGCAGCAATGAACAGAGACATCCTGAATGAAAACCTGCTTCAGAGTGCTCTTGACCTCAGACTGGGGCTACGGTTCATCTTCCAGCAGGACAATGACCCAAAGCACACTGCCAAAATATCAATGGAGTGGCTTCACAACAACTCGGTGAATGTCCTTGAGTGGCCCAGCCAGAGCCCAGACCTAAATCCTATTGAACATCTCTGGAGAGATCTGAAAATGGCTGTACACCGTCGCTTCCCATTCAACCTGATAGAGCTTTAGAGGTACTGCAAAGAGGAATGGGCAAAACCTCCTAAAGACAGGTGTGCCAAGATTGTGGCATCATATTCAAAAAGACTCGAAGCTGTAATTGCTGACAAAGGTGCATCAACAAAGTATTGAGCAAATGAATACTGATGTACATGTGATTTTTCAGATTTTTTATTTTTAATAAATTTGCAACAATTTCCAAAAATATTTTTCCACATTGTCATTATGGGGAATTGTGTGTAGAATGTTGAGGAAATAAATTAATTTAATCCATTTTGGAATAAGGTTGTAACATAAAAAAATGTGGAAAAAGTGAAGTGCTATACTCTCCGGATGCACTGTATACGTGATTGTTTGTGTCTGTCAACACGCAACTAAGTCAGTTGGAGTTGGCGGTTCATTCCACTGTGGTGACCCTTGATTAATAAAGGGACTAAGCCGAAGGAAAATGAATGCATTAATAATATCACTGCGCAAAGACTCATCTTGGAAATTTTTTACACTGTAATAAAAATGACATGACAAAAAAATTATGACTACAAATGTTCTTAAGTTATTTTAACTTATTTTAATAAGTTAATCAAGTGCATTTTTAAGTTATGCAAAGTTTAACTTTTTTTTTACTTTTAGTTTGATTGATATAAGTTGACATGACTAGAAAAGTTTATTTGATTCAACAAAAATAAATAAATAAAGTCAGCAAGATTTTTGGCCTGCTGATCTGATAATAATTTGCTAATTTTAATAAGTTTCCTTTTCATATTTAATATTGTTGATTAGATTTCTTTTGTTTTTTTTATTTTACATTTAAGTTACATTTTAACTAAAGTTACTCCCATATATTCCATAGAGCATGATATTACCCAGCAGGCACAGAACGTCAAAATGAAGTCAGATTGATGTTGTACCCCAATGTCGTGAGGACGTTGCATTTTGTTTGGAAATGAAAATCGGGTTGACATCAGAACCCAACCTAAATTCAACCAAATATCTGTGACGCCTGCTGCTCACAGGCTGAAGAAGGCACGGATTCACAGGAGTACAAAAACACGTATATTTATTATATAACACTTACAGGGATACAGGACGAACAGGGCTTGAAGGAGAACAGTGAGACACGTAGACATCGACATGGACAAGCACAATACCGGACGAGGGACTAACTGAATACAAGGACTATAAATACACAAGGACAGGATGATGACAATGACACACAGGTGGAAGACACAGGTGAAGGTGATGAACATAATGGCATGGCGGGAACGGGAACAAAGGAGCACAAGGCGAGGATCACATGACGAATACAAACACACGAGGAAGACAGGTTGTGACAGTACCCCCCCCCTTTAAAAGGCGCGCCCTCGCGCCTAAATAAAAGGAGGGGGTTAGAGGAGAGTCTGTGAGGGAGGAACTGGAGTGCGTGGAAAACAGGAGGAGGCCAGGGAGGAGTCACAGGAGGAAGGAGCCAGGAGGTGAGTTGGAGGGCGTGGAACCGAGGAGGAGGCCAAGGAGGAAGGAGGAGCCAGGAAGTGAGTTGGAGGGCGTGGAACCGAGGAGGAGGCCAAGGAGGAAGGAGGAACCAGGAAGGGAGATGAAGCAGGAGGAGGACCCAGGACACAGCCAGAAGGACGGCCCAGGGTGGAGTCGACGGAGGGAGGAGCCATGGAGGAGGAGTGGTCGCCGACTCCAGGGGGCCGACCGTGGGAGACGCCGCAGATGGAGGTGGAGCCCAAGGAGTCGACGGAGAGCCGAAGGGTGGAGGTGACGCTGAGGTTCCGGAGGGCCGAGGTGGAGCGGACGGCTCACCCGACCGAAGCGACGACACAGGTCCGGATGTCCGCGGTGGAGCCAGAGCGACAGAGGACCGAGGCGTAGCTGGAGGGAGGGAGGAGCTCAACGGAGCTGGTGGGATGGAGTGATGAGGCGCAGCCGGTGGAGCGGAGTCCAGAGGTGGAGGCAGGGCGACGACTGACCAAGGCGGAGCCGGGGGGACGAGGGAGCCTGGTGGAGCCGGTAGGCTGACGGTCCAAGGAGGAGATGAGGGAGGAGAGAGCCAACGTGGAGCCGTTGGGTCGGAGGGCCGAAGCGGAGTCCGTAGCTCGGAGGGGGAAGGAGATGACGTCGGGGGACAACCTCTGTCCGGCGAAACAGGTGGGCAGGCCCGCAGAGATGCCTCCACACATGCTGTTGGAGGGTGAGCTGGGGGACTGGCTAACTGTAGCCGCACTGGAGAGGGCAGAATGGCTGTGGGTGACGTCACTGAAGATGAAGAGGGCGGGTCGGGTGGGGTGCTGCTCATGACCCTGGAGCTTTCGTCTTCTGGGAAGAACGGGACTGAAGAAGGGCTGTCTGGGAACAGCGGAAGGGGCTTGACTTCGCTCCAGAAGTCGATGAGCAGCATTTCGGGATCCAGGGCCAGCTCACCCTCTGCAGTGGGTCGGTGGATGGGACTCTCGCTCGGTCCCTCGAAGTCCACCAGGACTCCCACAATCGGCGATGTTGCCGGCTCACACACCTGGTCAGACGGCTGGTCGAGCTCCTCCTGCTCGGTGGTGTTCCGCTCTGTCGCTCTCGATGGCGATGGCTCACACACCGCGGGTGGCTCTCCGTCTGCGGTGGGCTCTGGCGTACGCTCTTTGCAGATGGTGGGGCTGGTCACTGGGTCTGGAGTGGCACTGACGTCGAACGGTGGTCGGTTCCTCGCCAGTGTCCACTCCACATAGGCGGCGAGATTGCCCCGAGGACCATCTTCGGACGACGGTGCTCTGCAAGCGGTGTTCAAATTGGAGTTGTAGAACCCGCAGAGCACGTCGTCCGGCCAGCTGGATCTTTCAGCTAAAGACAGGAAACTGTTCGTATGGTCCTCGAGGCTGTTTTCCCCCTGCTTCAACATGAGGATGAGGAATTCCGGGGTGTGGAAGGAGTCCATTGGGAAAGGAACACGAGGGAGATGAAAAATAAAACACTGGGGGCAAAAAAGACTATGAAAATAAAACGGAGGGAAAACACGCCGCAAACTTTTGGGTCCGGTATTCTGTGACGCCTGCTGCTCACAGGCTGAAGAAGGCACGGATTCACAGGAGTACAAAAACACGTATATTTATTATATAACACTTACGGGGATACAGGACGAACAGGGCTTGAAGGAGAACAGTGAGACACGTAGACATCGACATGGACAAGCACAATACCGGACAAGGGACTAACTGAATACAAGGACTATAAATACACAAGGACAGGATGATGACAATGACACACAGGTGGAAGACACAGGTGAAGGTGATGAACATAATGGCATGGCGGGAACGGGAACAAAGGAGCACAAGGTGAGGATCACATGACGAATACAAACACACGAGGAAGACAGGTTGTGACAATTTTTTTTTTTTGGTCACTTTCTAATATACCTAAAATCAACCAAAAATCAACGCCGTTATTGGACATCAAAATAACGCTGTCCTTAAACGCTGGTTAGACATTGAATTTTGGTCACCTGACATCACAACCTAAATCTAACCTAATATTGACGTCTTATGATGTTGTGTGCGTGCTACATACATATCCAGAAAGAAATCTGCTGAGGTGAAGACTTTCTCTCTCAATATAATCCAGTGTAACATCTTACAAAACACACAAGTCCTCTGGAGACATACAGTAGCGTTCATTAGAAACCTATTTGCTCGACTGCAAATATTTTGGTTACACGCTGATGTGGACCGACTGTAATGTTTTTACCGATTTGAAATGTAAAATCTGCAGATGGAGACGAGGAAAGACGCCACTGCTACCCACTGAGTTTATGTGCGCAGAGTTCATGTGCGCAACCGGCTAAAGTCTCTAAGCGTTCAAATCAAAGGCTCATCACTTGTTAAAGAGATCAAGCAATGTTTGTCCATTAAAGTTTAATGCACACTTAAGTGCAGGAAATGAAGAGCCCCTCTTTTTTTTTCTCATCAGAAGATTTGTTTAATCTGGCGTTCGTCTAATAAAATCTCTTTGATCCCGCTTTCTCCTCTAATCAGGACGTGCTCCCTCTTGCTGGATGTATGAAGTCGGACCGACCCTTTCCCCTCCCGGTTTGTAGTGTCTGATTTGATTTCTGTTGACATTGCGATACTGAAAGCGAGTGTCTTGCATGCACTAATTGGCCCAGGTGGAATAATACGGCATCTGATTTCTGTACTAGTTTTCACGTGGCTGCAACTTTTCAGGGTCGACTTTCACATTTACAAAACTTTAATTTCTCCTTCTTTTTTTTTCTTCCCCCCTCTGCATGTCTCTGTCTGTCTCCCTTCAGTTCTGCCGTCATTCACCTTCAAGGCCACTTCAGATTCTATTGAATGACTTGAATAATTGTATGGTTGAATAGGAGGCGATGGTACAATAGTGCTGAGGTTTAGAGGTTGCGCATCGGTGTGTGGGAAGATCAGCCTTTCAGCACAAACATTGGTACATTGAAACTATTAATGGCTTTACAATCATGACAGCTGAAAAGGAGTAATACAATGCGGAATCAGCTTTATGAAACGGGCTAATACTCTGGCGGTTTAATCAAGTAGGCTGACCAAGAAAAGCTACAATAGCTGGGGACTTAATGCCACATATTGTCATGCATTTTCAGCAAGATATTCAATAGCTTGTTTTCTGCAGTGTTGGTTTTGTTGGTTGGTTTCATTTACCCAGTACAAAATGGTAATACTTTTAGAAATTTTATTGATATCCGCAGGTTTAACTGTTTTAAAGTTAGCATGAAATCCAAATTCACTCTTCTTATTTTAATATTTACAGTTAAAGTCAGAATTACTAGCCCTCTTTAATTATTAGCCCCCTGTATTTTTTCCCAATTTCTGTTTAAAGGAAAGAAGACTCATTTCCTAACATAATACTTTTAATAACTCATTTCTAATAATATATTTATTGTTTTTGTTATGATGACAGTACAGAATATTTTCCGCAATTTTTTTCAAGATACTAGTCTTCAGCGGCATTAGCGACATTTAAAGGCTTAACTAGGTTAATTAGGTAATTCGGCAAGTTTAGGTAATTGGACAAATTTCTGACCTTAAAATTGACCTTAAAATGTTCATTTTTATTTTTATTAAAAACTGCTTTTATTCTAGCCAAACTAAAACGAATAAGACTTTTTCCAGAAGAAAAAAAAATATTATAGGAAATACTGTGAAAAAATCTTTGCTCTGTTAAACATCATTTGGGAAATATTTAAAAAAAAATCACAAGAGGGATAATCATTTTGACTTCAGATGTATATAGTAGAGCTTGAAACAAAATCATGCGCTAATCTTGTTTTTTTCTCATTTAAGGCCTTACACTTAAAGCAAATTATTTTAGCTTAGGGTGCTTTCACACCTGCCTTATATAGTTCAGTTGAATCGCACTAGAGTTCGTTTTCCCTCTTGGTGCGGTTCGTTTGGGCAGGTGTGAATGTAGCAATCGTACTCGAGTGCGCACCAAAAGCGGACCAAAAAAGCATACTGAGACCTCTTTTTACGCTTTCAAACGAAACCTGGAGCGGTTCGTTTGTGGTGAGAATATGATCCGAACTAAAACAGACCCAACCGCAAAAAGTACTGTGGCTTTTCGGACTAATCCAGCTGCCATAGGTAGATGCGCTGTGCATTATGGAATGTAGAGGAAACACATTTGTTGACAGCATTTTACCAACAGAAAGAGAGAGGGGGAAAAACATTACCTGATGGATCGTTGGTAATATTTCTGCAAGATGACCATTTCGCAGTTTAGATAAATTAATTCACGCCTCCTCCTGAAGTGATGTGCGGTGCGCCTTCGCCGTTTGCAATGCCACTCCTAAAACATTGTTTTTCAGCCGCAGCCGCACTTCATTCTCGAAATGTATAGTTTGTCTAAAGTGATGTATACGAACTATATAGTATACTATAATCAGCCAGCGCAGTCGTAGCTCCATAGTCAAAAGCGACATTTTGTGTCTGCTGGTTTGTTTACTTGCGGGAGTTCCATTGGCATTTTCCCGCACGTGAATTCTGACCAATCGATAAGCAGTTTAGGAAATACGTTCAACAACATCTGGCCAATGAGTGATGTGGGTTTTGTCAGATGACTGCATTTTGGTTCTTTTCAACTGGTTCGGACCAAAGCAATCAGTGTGGTGTGAAAACGACCCAAAGACGGCAGAAAATGCTACAATGTATCATTTGTTGCCCTTGGTCTGGACCAAATGAACCGAACTACAGATGAGAAAGCTAATTTAAGCACATTAGCTAATGTTTACGCTTATAATATTTGTATTGTTTGTATAATAAAAAAAACATTATAGTAATCTGCGTCTCATTTTGAGGGCTCTTACACTGTAAAAAAATCTGTTAATTGTTTTTTGTTTATTTACAGTTGTGAATTGCATTATGGGAGCTTGATTTCTGCTTTGTTGACTTTTGAAGTAAAATAACAGAAGATGTACTGGTAGTTTATTACAAGATTTTTGTACTATAATATACAACACCAAACCAGACAATATATCACTTTAAACTATTAAAAATGTTCATAAAAGTCACTTTTTTACTTTTTAAGATTAAAAGTTATTGGAAGAGAGATCAAGGAACCATAATGCAATTCAAAAGCATAAATAAACAGGAAAAAGTTCAATTTCAATCACAAAATACGAAAAAAAGAGCTAATTTATGGTAGGGCTGAACAATAATTCGATATCAATATATATCGCGATAGATTTTTTTTCAATAACGGTGAAATGATTTTTAAAACCCATTTCCGGTATTTCGATATAAATTTGTTTGGGTATGGCGGGGCTTTGGATGGCGGAAAGGTGTCGCGGACGAAAGTAAAGAGCGGCGGAGTTTGTCGCGGATGAAAGTGAAGAGGGTTGGGGAGTCACGGAGGAAAGTAAAAGTGAACAGCGGACGGGGGAGGCGTTAGTTAATGCATTAACTAACATGAGCAAACAATGCACAATAAATGTATTATAGTATTTGTATTTGTATATTATTTGTTAGTTAAAGAAAATACAGTTGTTCATTGTTTGTTCATGGTAACTCACAGGGCATTAACAAGCATTAATTTGGATGTTAATAATGCATTAATAAATGTTGAACTATCATTAATTGATGCTGTACTGTACATGTATTGTATATTTAGTTAATGTTAGTAAACACATTAACTAATGAAACCTTATTGTAAATTGTGACTAAAATCGAATAGCCTCAAATAAATTAACTCATTAGAAAAAAAGTACCCCCCCCCACCAAACTTTAATTTGTCCATCATCAATTTCCGCCTTTATTTTCAGCTCATCTTCACTCTTGCACTGCAACAGTAAATGACTTGTGCTGATGTTCAAAGACTGAATGAATTAAGTTGTTGTTGTTGTTGTTTTGGTTCATCAGTGATGGAAAGTGATTATGATACAAGCTGAGATGAGCGGAGAATACAGGGGAGCAGGAAGAAATCATTTAATTAACAACGATAATAATGATCATTATCATTTTAATGATATTCATGCAAGCAAGTGTCTCGTTTCACCAAAAATACATTGGCTTCATTTATGGTTATCAACTGGAAATGACATACAAAAGCATGTTTAAGTTATCTAAAGATGTGGCTTTTTTACAATTGCAAGCACATTTGCATCTGAATGTCGGAAGCTGTTAGTTACTTAAAGATGTTTAATTTTAACAGCCATTATTAATGATATATTTTATTTACTGCATACTGATATTCATTTAGATGGATAAATGGGTTGTCACGATACTGGAATTCGGTACCAATAGATAATGAAATTTTAAAAACGTCCATTTCCCGCTAACATTTGAGCGCGTTCTTAAAAACCACTGATTTGCCATTGTGTTCACGTGCTTAACATAAATGACTGTGACTGGCCCTAAGGGTCATCAGTTCACTCAACTCACCGCTGTTTACTGAGGGTAACTACTGGAGCACTTCAAAGTCACGAAGATCATATGACATACGAGCGATCCGCTGATGAATCGCGGCTTTAAAACGCTCCAGTGTCCCTGTATCTGTGGTTACACTTAGTAAACAGTGGTGAGTTCGGTGAACTGATGACCTTCTCGCTCAATCACAATTATTTCTGTTGAGCACGTGAATATAATGGCAAATCATCGCTGGTCAAGAACGCGCTCAACAGCACTCAAATTTTAGCGCTTTTAAAATTTCAGTATCGATTGGTACCGAAGTCCAGTATTGTGACAACCAGGGCTTTACATTAGCACCCGCCAACCCGCCAAATGCGGGTAGATTTCAGTGGTGGCGGGTAAGACAGACACTCCCACTAGCCACGTTGGCTGGTTGAAAATAATTTTCCCGGATAATAATTCATATAAGCAGGGTTCGTCAATAAGGATGGTCTAATATGCATGCAAAGGCGATCTTAGAATTAAGAAGCAACACGACTGACAAAAATAATTACGTTCGCGTGAGCAATAAAAAAGCTGATGAATACCGAATGAAAGGATGATCTCTCGCAGCTGAGGTGATGCGCGCGACTGTTTAAAACGCGTGCGCGCTCTCGTTTCCTTGCGTGAAGCAACTGTGTCTAGAAACACAGCTGATGTGATCGGTTCTCTTTCAAATAGACTAGACAAAAAGTGATGAACATGGACCCACAGTCTTGCTGCTTTCAAGAGCTCCAGATTTGTATTTTTGTAAGCAGCACCGGTTGCTTTCACTTTCACCATTATTTGAACAGATTATTTATGGGTCTAACGTTAACCGTGTACGTTATAATCCTTTCATTAGCACACGGTATATTTTTTACCTGCTTTCTTTTGCGTAATGTGGTTTAATTATCTTTTTTTTTTTTACAATAACATTGCTTTAATGGGAGATTACTCCCCATTTATGTGTAGTTAACTGGTGATCTGGGACCTTTAGCCAGGACAGATTACTGTGCACATGTTTTGTTAAATAAAAAGTATAGTAAACAGCTATATTTTGCTTGTTTTGACACATTTAAAATTTATGCCTAAAAAATAATTAATTGTTTATGTTTGGTGTGGTCAGAGATAAATTTGGTAAATCCTTCATTTTGAGCTCTGAAAATTATGTGAAATAAAAACTAATTGTAATACTATGGAACCATGACCCATTTGCTCATGAACATTTAGCAAGCTCATACACGACACACAAAAAGTGAAATGAATGAGGCATGTGGAGAAAACGCAACATCTAAATCAAGTAGTTTTAGCATGTCAAAGTCATATTTATGTGTATAAAATATATTTTCCCAACAACAAAATTGTGGCTAGTGAAAATGGCGAGTGGCTAGTAATGTTGGAAAACTACTAGCCACCGTGGCTGGTGATCAAAAAAGTTAATGTCAAGCCCTGGTGACAACCCTAAACTGTAGCTTTGTTCTGCACAACTGTGAGACCTTTAGGAGGTCTTAAAGCGATAGTTCACCCAAAAATGAACATTTCATGTTGATTTACTCACTCACAAGTCATCCAAGATGTATTTGTCTTCAGTAGAACATTAAAGAGCTGAATTTAGCTGAATCTGTGCTTCTTGGTGATTCATTTAATGGCAGTGAATGGTGACTTGTCTTTAGATTAAAAATAAACACATACATATAAGTCCAAATCAATAACCATCCTGATGACACACTGAGGTCTTGTGAAGTAAAACGATCAATCCGTGTAAGAAATTGAACATTGTTTACAATATTATTATAGCTTTAATCTAATTTTTAATCTAAAAAGCCTGTCACCATTCACTGCCATTATATGGATCCCCAAGGACCACAGATTTAGTTTAAAATCTTCAATAATGTTCTACCGAAGAAAGAAAGCCACCTAAATCTTTTGCATGAGACGACTCTATCATTCTCTCTGAGGGGATTTTTTAAATTTGTTTATTGTAAAGTTTAATTCAAATTAAAGTACTCAATGAAAATGCCTGGCAGTGTTTTTAATTCAACAATTGCAATGCATCACAAATTATATGAAATAATATTTTACTTAACATTTTGTTAAATAAGTAAACAAGTAAAGTTTCCTCAGGATAACTGAAAAAGATAACTAGAATTATTTCAATAAAAAATAAATCTATAAATAGTAATATATTTAAAGGTATGACTTAAGTAAATTTGACAAACAAAAAGGCAATAAAATTTACTTGGAAATCCCAAGTAAACTTAACTTAAAATGTCTAATTAAATGTACTAATAGTTATGGTTAGTCTTTTACTTGGCAAAGCTTTGAAGATTTTCTAGCCTTTTCGGAATGAAAAAAATTTCCAAGCTTTTTTCAAGTAAACACTACTCCTCATTTTTTACAGTGTGTGGGTGAGTAAATTAACAATTAAATTTCATTTTTGGGTAAACTATCTTTTTAATATCCATACAGAACCTGGTCACACTTTATTTTGATAGTCCGTTTGTTGAATTTAAGTTCCATTGCATCTACATGGCAATTAATTCTCATTAGATTATAAGTAGACTGTTAGGTTGGGGTTAGGGTTGGGGTTAGTGTAAGTTGACATGTACTTGCAAAGTCTTTTATAGTCAATTGAATGTCTGTTGAAGGACTGTTAAATGTCAGTATCAACAGATATTTAGCAGACAGTCTAATACTCAAATGGACCATCAAAATAAAGTGTTACCCAGAACCTTAACTCAATTGCAGTTTTGCAGTATAAACTTTATACAAACATATGGGAACACAATGATCAGGCATTTATTATTCCTGTTGTATTCGTACATGCTTTACAAGAGGATCCGACACTAAACAAACCTTGGTATTAATGCTGAAATCTGTTTGCGTTACACAAAGACAAGATAAGTGCTTAAGAAACATAGACAATGACATTGGAAAGGTTTCAAAAGACCAAGGATAGTTATCATAATAACCTAGTTGTATATTACCTTCCTATTTGCGCTGTTTCACTTTACTTCAATGCCTTTATTTTTCTATAGACTGTATTATATTGTATAGAAAGTATTGTCAGCTACATCCATGATGCAAATCTCTCATCTATTGAATTGAGATTCAGTGACTTTGAGGAGGTTTAAGTTTAGTTAACTCTTTTAGTGCACTTTTTAAGTATGTTTTTTATTTAAAAGAGAAGACAAACCTATTTAGAATTGAATCAGTAAAGAACAGGGATAGAAGTATATATAAGTACAATTTGAAATATATGTACAGAGGATGACAAAAATAAAAACAATGACAAAATAAAAGAAGCCGAGGTACAGAGTTCAAATGAGAGTAATAGAAGATGGTAAAATTAATTTACTGGACAAAGCAGTTTTTGTGCTTTTCAAGGATGCTTTTCAATAATATATTTGTAGAAATACATTAGATTAGAGAAGCAAAGCCAAAACTTTGGAACTAGTCTAATAAAAAAACTCAAGATCAAAGTCCAAAAAATGTGCACACCAAAATTAATATATTGAGAAAAAAATTAAATGCAATTTTAATAAACAGGAAAAATTAAGGGAAACATAAAAATTATCAATTTTATTAAAATTTTGCAGGAAATTTTGTAGCGTTTGAATTTAAATGTATTGTCTTTCTGTTCCTAAAGGTAGTAGGTGACCAAGCTCCTGTTTTAATGCATATAACTGTTTAATACAACTGTTTAGTTTAAATGCACCAATAATATTTGCTATATTAACTGAGAAATTGATCAAATTATTCACTATCAAAAGGGCATGTGCTCATTGAGCACTGTATATTCTTCATTTTTAATGTTTGGGTTGTCATAATAACAAATAATCTCTTTTAAGTTAAAGAAATGTGAAAAGAAATGCTATCCTGCTGGAAATAGCCATAAAGGGATGGGGATGGTCAGCTGCAATACTCAAGTTGGCTGTGGTGTTTAAATAAAGTTCAACTGGTACACCAAATTTTGACTTTCCCAACCTCAGCTTCTGTTCTTAGCTGACAGGAGACACATTCGTGGGGGGTATAAAATTACTGTACTTAATTTCTGATTACTGTACTTAAGTATTATTTTTGGGGATTTGTACTTTTCTCAAGTGCGCATTAAACAGACTGCTTGTGCTTTTACTCAAGTACATTTTGAAAAAAATAAAAAACACTTATCAATCTTTACCTAAACTCAAAAGTGCATGTTTAACATAAAAATAATATTTTCAGCTTACACAAAAATGACTGCAAATAAAATCAGTTGAGATATTTAGATTTACAGGTAATATTTTGGTGGCAAAAATAGTTTAAATATAAATTATTCGACCTCCTGTATAATTTGTATTTTTTTAAAAATATTTCCTAAATTATGTTTAACAGAGCAAGGGGATTTTCACAGTATTTTCTAGTATTTTTAGGATTTTTCTGCTGGAGAAAGCATTTTGTAATGTTTGAAATTATTTTTAGGGTGAATATTATTAGTATAATAAATTATTTTTTGATTGGCTACAGAACTGTTTAATTACTTGCCTAATTAACATAGCATAGTTAAACTAATTAACCTAGTTAAGCCTTTAAATGTCACTTAGGCGACACAGTGGCGCAGTGGGTGGCACTATCGCCTCACAGCAAGAAGGTTGCTGGTTTAAGCCTCGGCCGGGTCAGTTGGCATTTCTGTGTGGAGTTTGCATGTTCTCCCTGCATTTGCATAGGTTTTCTCCGGGTGCTCCAGGTTCCCCCACAAGTCCAAAGACATGCGCTATAGGTGAATTGGATAAGCTAAATTGGTGTAAATGAGAATGTATGGGTGTTTCCCAGTGATGGGTTGCAGCTGGAAGGGCATCCACTGCGTAAAACATATGCTGGATAAGTTGCCAGTTCATTCCGCTGTGGCGACCCCAGATTAATAAAGGGAATAAGCCGAAAAGAAAATGAAGTAATGAATGTCACTTTAAGCGGAATAATCTAGTAATCTAGTAATCACCAGTAAACTATTATGTACTGTCATCCTCATGGCAAAGACAAAAGAAATTAACTATTAGAATTTAGTTATAAAACTATTATGTTTTTAAAAAAGATGTTGAAAATATATCATCAACGTTAAACAGAACTTGTAAATATTTAAAAAAATAAAATAAATTTGTCTTCCACTGTATATATTAAGAGTAAGAGACATTGCATTGTTTTGATTTATTTCAACCTTTGTATGTTGACTGAAAATGTTATACTATTTGTTTCACGTTGAATTCAAAGATGATAGAATTTTATATTTGCTAGATTACTTTTACTTCATTAAAAACATGAGTATAGATTAAAGCTATACTTTTCTTCAGGTATGTATTTAAATACAATTTTGCCTCATATGTATCATGTTCCAGTACTTTTTATAGCCCTGGGCACCACCAACCAGGCACGTGCAGAGGTGGGGGCTTTGGGTGCTTGAGCCCCTGCCCTTTTTTCTCCTGGAGAGAGAGTGCCCTTTTTACCTGGGGATAATAATTACTTTTTAAATACTATTAATAATAATATAACATGTGTATAAGTTAATGCGTGTTCTAATTACAGCTTTCCCTGTCAGACAATTATAAAGTATATCTTGGTTTTAGTCTAGCCACTCCAAGCCGCGATTTGGAAAAAAAAAACGCATGCGAGGAGAATGCTCTAACGAAGACTCTATTTACATTGTTACTCTGTACTCAGAAGTACGGTGTCAATAGTGGAGTAACGTATATAAGCGCTTATGCCACTTTTCGTGAAAATCGCGATCGTCAACCCTCCGCTTTTGTATAGTTTTTGGGCTGGAATCAGTCAGTTACATCTGGCAACACTGCCCATACACAAACTGCAGACGGGGTGTGTGTAAAACATACATTACTGGCTGACCTTCATTACGGTAGCACGATTTGATCGACAGAACCGCCGATGTAAATTCATCCATCGTTCATATACTGTATATTGTGTGGAGGTGAGTAACGATTAACAGAAGACTACCTGAGGCTCAAATTTAACGTCAGCTATTCATCCAAAAGTTTAAAAGGTTATTTTGTCTTGCTAACATCCTCCTGATTAACAACCATGTAATAAGTAAGCTAAAGTTTAGCAAGGGCAATATCATAGACATACAGGCTAATGTAATGTAGAAATGACTGCTGGATAGTGAAAATATTGTCCTCTCGTTTTTGCAGTCATTTACTCAGAATATATAATGTTAATTGAAGCTATAAAACATGTACATATAGGCTAGCTATGGAAGTCAGTGGCTATCAGTGTGTCCTACATTCTTGAAAATATTTTATTATTTTGTTCAACAGAAAAAGATTCAAACAAAAATAATAGATTGAAAAGGGAGAGTTCACCCAAAAATGTAAATGTACTCACCCTCAAGTGGTTCCAAATCTTTGTCTCTTTATTTTGTTGAACACTAACGAATAAAAAATTTTAAAAAATATTTTTAAAAAAAGCTATACACTTGAAATCATTGACTTCCAGAGTAGGAAAAAAAGTCAATGGTTACAGGTTTCCTGCTTTCTTCAAAATATTATTTTGTGTGTTCGACAGAAGAAGAAAAAGTAAAATAGGTTTGGAACAAGTAAAAGGTGACTAAATGGGGACAGAATTTTCAGTTTTGAATGAACTATCCTTTTGAGGGTGAGTGTATGGTGAATTTAGGATGAAATCTCCTTTAATATATTTTATTTATTAAAGTACAATTATTATTATTATTTAATAAAAAGTGCCCTTTTTCCACTTGAGCCCCTGCCCCTTAAAAGGTCTCTGCACGTCCCTGCCACCAACCATGCCATGTTAAAAATCACAGACCACCTTTCTCCCCAATTCTGATGCTTGGTTTCAGAATATTGCTTAAATGCATGGACTTTCTTCCATGTGACTATATACATTGCCACAGCCATATCACCCTGCAGCCCAAGACCGGTTACTCACTAAACCTAAGCAGGGCTGAGCCTGGTCAGTACCTGGATGGGAGACCACATGGGAAAACTAGGTTGCTGTTGGAAGTGGTGTTAGAGAGGCCAGCAGGGGGCGCTCAACCTGTGGTCTATGTGAGTCCTAATGCCCCAGTAAAAGTGAAGGGGACACTACACTGTCAGTGGGCGCCGTCTTTCGGATGAGACGTTAAACCGAGGTCCTGACTCTCTGTGGTCATTAAAAATCCCATGGCACTTCTCATAAAGAGTAGTGGTGTAACCCCGGTGTCCTGGCCAAAGTCCCTCATTCGGCCCTTACCCATCATGGCCTCCTAATAATCCCCATCCATCGAATTGGCTCTATCACTGTCTCTTCACTCCACCAATAGCTGGTGTGTGGTGAGCGCACTGGCGCCGTTGTCCTGTGGCTGCCGTCGCATCATCCAAGTGGATGCTGCACACTGGTGGTGGTGTGGAGAGACCCCCCCCCCTCATGATTGTGAAGCGCTTTGGGTGCATGGCCATATACAATAAATGCGCTATATAAATACACATTACTTTACATTACATTACATTACATGTGTGGTGCTCTAATAAAAAATTTCATGTAGTCAGTAGTTCCTAGTGTGTATAGAAAATAACTTTCATAAACAATCCTATACCTTTAATAAAAGCCCCCATACTATTTGTCATAAACTATTATTACCTCAGTACACAATATTTATTTATTTTAGATGTATACTCCACAGACAATAATGGATTTATTAGTCATTGTAAATCCTTCCCCGATCCATTAATAAGCCTGCTGCGTCCACAGACACATTAAACGTCTGTTAGTCAAGATTGTAATTAAGGGATATGCATTAATAAAGCACTTTGTAAAAGCACAGACTCCGAGATCTGCTAGGACGCGAGCACAAACCTTATCAAAATATCAAAGATAACGCCTTGAAACAAACGGATGCACCCTTTCTTGCATTAATGATGAAGTAATGTCTCTAGAGGCCTGATCGAGACTAATTAACATATTACAGCATACTTGTATTCCAGAACGAGCGTGTAACGTATAACAACATTTGACACTGTGACTCATGGTGCAAAAAAAAATCACGTTTTTCTTTTCTGTGTTCCAAGTCAAGACAGGATACAGCAGCAGAAACATCAATATTAGTTCTAATTATTCTCTTATAAATTAATTAATGAGGATATTAGAGGATTTTCCCAGAGGCACTGATTAAGGCACGTCGGAGTGGAGAGGAAAGGCCTTTGTTCCACGCACTCTAGAGACTTTCATAACAAGTCTTACACTGAATACTGTAGCTGTAGCTCATGCTGCTTGTAAGAAGAGCGTTTCATTTTTCTAAAGAGAATGTTATAGGGGGCTTGAATGAGCAAAACATTTATGATAGGTCTGGATGGGCTTGCTAGCATTGATGTACTCATAAAAACTGCACTGTAAAAATATCAGTGATTTCAACGGTAAAAAAATCTTGCTACAAAAAATGCTACAGTATAACCTACAGTAGTTTCCTATAACCATATATTCATTTTCCCAGAATTCCGTGGATTACACTTCACGCTAGAGGCCATGGTCTTTAACCTCCTTGTTAGACAAACCGACTCCAAAGAATTGCTAGTTCAATCATAGTTCAGTGTGAGTTGGGCACAGTAGGACTGCTGGGTTACACATGGGGGCTCGTCCGGGATGGGAGTGAGGTTTAGGGGGGTGAGTGTAATGAACACTAGCTAATGAAGTGCTATGCAGGTAAACCTCACTCTTCTGACCTCTAAATGTGCTCCAGCAACACTCACTAAAGGCCATGGTCTTTAGTCTCCTTGTTAGAGTAACCGACTCTCATGCAAAGAATTGCAAGTTCAATCCCATCTCAACAGGGGTTGGGTGCAGTAGGACTGGTGGGTTCATGGGGGTTCGTCCGGGATGGGAATGAGGTTTAGGGGGGTGAGTGTAACGGAGGCCAGCTAGTGAAGTGCTATGCAGGTAAACTTCACTTCTCTGACCTCTAAAGGTGCTCTAGCGACAGACGTTGGATGCCATGGACTTTAGCCTCCTTGTTAGAGCAACCGACTCCCATGCAAAGAATCGCCAGTTCAATTCCAGCTCAGCGCAGGTTGGGTGCAGTAGGATCAGTGAGTTACACGTGGGGGCTCGTCTGAGATGGAAGTGAGGTTTAGGGGGGTGAGTGTAACGAAGTGCCATGCAGTTAAATCTCACTCCTCTGACCTCTAAAGGTGCCCTTGTGACAGATGCTAGATTCCATGAACTTTAACCTCCTTGTTAGAGTAACCGACTCCCATGCAAAGAATCGTTGGTTCGATTCTAGTTCAGCGCGGGTTGGGTGCAGTAGGACTTTTGGGGTTTAACACACGTGGGCTTGCCCGGGATGGGACTGAGGTTTAGGGGGGGTGAGTGTAACGGAGGCAAGCTAGCGAAGTGCTATGCAGGTAAACCTCACTCCTTTGTCCTCTAAAGGTGCTCTAGTGACAAACACTAGAGGCCATGGTCTTTAGCCTCCTTGTTAGAGCAACCGACTCCCATGCAAAGAATCGCCGGTTCAATTCCAGCTCAGCACAGATTGGGTGCAGTAGGATCAGTGGGTTACACGTGGGGGCTCATCTGGGATGGGAGTGAGGTTTATGGGGGGGGGGGTGTAACGAAGTACCACGCAGTTAAATCTCCTTCCTCTGACCTCTAAAGGTGCCCTAGCGACAGATGCTAGAGGCCATGGTCTTTATGCCTCCTTGTTAGAACAACTGACTCCCATGCAAATAATCGCCGGTTCGATTCAAGTTCAATGCAGGTTGGGTGAAGAAGGACTGGTGGGTTACACAAGAGGGCTCGTCCAGGATGGGAGTGAGGTTTAGGGGGTGAGCGTAACAGAGGCCAGCTAGCGAAGTGCTATGCAGGTAAACCTCACTCGTCTGACCTCTAAAGTTGCTCTAGTGACAGACGATGGTCATAGCCGCCTTGTTAGAGCAACCGACTCTCATGCAAAGAATGACCAGGTCGATCCCAGCTCAGCGCGGATTGGGTGCAGTAGGACCGGTGAGTTACATATATATAGTATACAAGGTTTCCGCTACATTCATTCTTCCATGGCGGGGCGCCACACTAAAATTCATCCCACCACGGCTACATTTCAGCTTCTCATTCAAAACAATCAGTCGTTTTTTAAATAGCGGGTTATAATCGCAACAAAACGTATTAAAAGGTAAGTGAATTATAACAGCACAAACTTTTCTGTAACTGTAGTAGTGCTGTGACATGGTGACATGCTGACTGACTGACTGACTGACAGGTGCGTGCAGCGTGAGGCCAGCAAACACGACATAACTTTCAGTTAAGATGAACACAGTTTCCATAATTATACTTTATAGATAAAGGTCTATGGCTCTGCATACAATGACTTTATCTTGCTGGAGTTTATAGCCGTTTTACTTTACTTCAGGACGCATTAATGCCGCTCTGTAAGTCAATTGGAGACATTCATAAATATAGCAAATCTAATAAATGTTGGAGACAAACTTGCTACATAAACGCACTTAATGGCACTTCAGCAGTGTTTTTTTGCGAGCGCACAAGAAAATCTGCACTTGAGCAGCGTATATTTGAGGGCGAGCAAGAAGTTGTGCATGAACAGAGGCAATCGGCGTGCAAGCAAAGAGATTCGCATGCTCGTATTACATAAATACGGTCTCAACTTGTGCTAATACTGCGCTCAGGACATATGTCATTGAAACGACGCCACAGGTAGTTGGTAGATCTGTGTAAAAGGCCCAACAGAGTCTGCTGCCACAGCTGGAAAAAATCCTAGAGGAAACACTGGTATATTAGCATATATTAGTTTTTTGATTGTGGCAAAAGTTGTTTGAGATTAGCTTGGGGTCATTATGTGACTTTCTCTCATCCACACATGCTTATGGCTGTGTTTTTGACTGTGGTACAAACTTATGTTGTGCAGATGTTAGTACTTCAAAACAATGGTGTATGACAAAAAAATAAAAAATAAAATACGATACAAAATATAAAATAGGGTAAAAAAAAAATAGTTTTATGTTCCTACCGTATAGTTTATGATTAAATTACGGTAACCAAAGCTTCTGATTATTTACCGTCATTTTAAAGTTTTATTTACAGTGCATACTACGAAATTAATTTACAAGCAAATTATGACCAATTAAATTGAACCAATTTTCCAAACATGAATTCTAAACGCTAACAGCGTACATATTTGTGGGATAATCAACGGATTGCTTCAAAAGATTTTAAAGCCTGCGTGAAATCAAAATGTACAATGTTTTTTACAATGCTATTCTTAAGGTGAATAATTATTCTGTGCAAGTTAATCCACTGAAAAAATGTGTTTGTTTTGGTAGTTTTCAATGAAACTCTAATCATTCTGTTGACGTCTATCTGAGGTCTTCCATAGCAACTGTATATTAACACCCCCTCATACCGTTAATTTGCTATGAAGGAATGATGTGCAAAAAAAAGCCTTGCCTCTAACTCAATATTTAGCTTGAGTTGGAAGTACATCAACATACTGAAATAAAAGTCTCTGTAACTTCTGTTTCACGCTGAATTTAAATGCATGATGCAGAGGCAAAGACCCACCTGACACGAAGTGCATTTACAATCCATTTAAAAATGCACAACGAAATTTAAATATTGCGCATTACTATCTCATTTTTGTGTCCTGATTAAATGAGCAATTTCTTCTCATTTTATATATAAAAAATAAAATATTGTTGCAAAAACAAATTGCATTTCATATTTTAAACATCTGAATATTTTTTTTGGCATTTATGGTTCATGCAGAACCTTCAGTATATCCCTGGGAATTTTCCATGGCACAAAATGTTCTTTATATTTTTTCCTACCCATTTAACAGTCCACCAAGTTGCTTTAGAAAAGTAGTAGCACACCTGTTCTCAACAATTCACATAATTGAGGCATCATTCTTAGATATCTTGAGCAAAAGCTGCACAGGACTCTTGAGTTTAATACTCGGAATTAAGGATTTGTTCAAATCACTAACCATGACTATGAGCAATAGCAATAGTGACGCTTGCCTTAGCAAACAGCGCTGATAATTATCCCATTCTAGAATTGAAATGAATCTTTATTTTCCAGCCCATGCCCGATGTACAAATGTATTCACAATGCTGAGTATTTGACTGTGCATGTGAGAGATTGTTTACGCGTGTGTGTGGTTTCGGTCGCGTGCGTATCTTCAGCCCTGACGGGTGAAAGTGTTTGTGTTGCCTTGAGAAGATAATCTTGCTTTATTAAAGTGAAGTGATGCATGTAATGAAATATAGTGTTGACAAAAAGCAGAGGTTTGGGGGAGATTATGAAATTTCTCCTTGATTGTCATGTTGACTGTGGAATGGGGCGGGAGGTCTAATTATGACACACACACACCCCTCCCCTCAACACACACACACACACACACACACACACACACACAGAGTCATAATCCAATGCTGGAGGGAGTGGGAAAAGTAAATACTGTATAAGGGATAGCTCACCCAAAAATGAAAATTCTGTCATCATTTAATTACCCTTTACGTTTTTACACAAAAGAAGACAATCCAGGCTCATTCTGAAAATGTACCCCATATACATTTCTGGAGAGCGCCACATACGTCCCAGGATGTATGTTTTTTGCAGTTTTCGTGAATCCACCAGAGGCCGCTGTGTACGTTTTTTCATATCTCAAATTTCTCTCGCAAGTGCCATTCGCGCCTGCTGTTCACCCATAAATCCACCAGAGGCGGCTGTCGACTGACTGACTGACTGACTGAATGACTGACTGAATGACTGACTGAATGACTGATCGATCGACTGACCTACCCTCCTCTATCCCTAAACCCAAACGCTCTCGTCTGATTTTTACCACATTTTCAGATTTTACCACATTCTCACCTTGTTATTTACTTGTTTATTTTATTTTTTGCCTTCTGTTTTTGTCTTACCCCCTGTGCTTCTGTGCTTCACTGGACTCGAACCCCGCCATCATGGTCAACTCCTCTTTGCATCTCAAGTGCGCCGACGTACATGACGAGCCACTGGACAAACTGGTAACAATGGGAAAGCCATCCATACAGTGGTAACCGGTCAGCTGGTAAGCGCAAAAAGGATCCGCGTCATACCGCCCCGTAGCGTTTGTTTCAAAAACGAAATACAGTCATACGTACTTCTGGCTACATAATTTGCGATCTCCAGAATTTATATAGGGCTACGTTTTCAGAATGAGCCTATGCTGAAAGAAGATAGTTTGAAGGAAGCTGGAAACCTGTAACCATTGACTTCGTATTTGTTTTACCTACTAACGAAGTCAATTAAAGGTTTTCAGGTTCCTTCAAAATATCCTCTTTTGTGTTAAAATAAAAGAATTAAACTCATAAAAGATCAGAACCACTTGAGAGTAAATAGTAAGTAAAAGTTTATGGGTGAACTATGGGATATTCTACCAGAAACGTACATTTTCACTTTTAAAAATGTGACAGGGCCAAAAAATTTGATGCAAAAAAAAAAAAAAAAACCCATATTGCAACAAGAACATACATAAGTCATTTAATTCAATGATAGAATGCACCTTTGATCAATGTCAGCTTCTCCTCCGTCAAATGATGTCATTTCCTTTGAGTCATTAATGATCTAGGCGCAAAGTCTAAAGCGCATGGCGCTAAAGCATTAAGGGCATGTCCGAATCCTATTTTAGGGACAGAAAAATATGGAAAAATCAGCCTATATATTTAACTTTGTTTGTCAAAACTATTTGTAAATTCAGTTCTAATTTCCAGCAAACGAATAAATGAACAATAATAACAAAGTGTGAAAAAGTGTGGTCAATAAACTGAGTTATATCCAAACACACATTTTATTCTTATGCCCCATATCGTGAAGCATATATTTCCAAAAGCTGACAGGTGGACAAATCTAAACTTGTGTTAATTAAAACAAACATAAATATGCATATAATAAATACTACTACTACTAATAATAACATCATACACAGAAAAAAATAATTCAGAGATGATTCCTTGGATTTACTCAATATTTTTACGTTAAGTGGCTGTAAACAATTTATTTGGGCTGAATTTAAACAAACAAATTAAGTAGAATTGTATAAAACTTAATTTGTTTGTTTAAATTCAACACAAATAAATTGTTTGCAACAGTTTTGCAGACATCATTTTTTTCAGTGTACAAATGCAAATTGTCATGAATAAACTATAAAAAGTCCCTCTTAGATGAAGGCATGGAGGCAGTGGTTTTTATATTAATAATAATAATAATAATAATAATAATAATAATAATAATAATAATAATAATAATAATAATAATAATAATAATAATAATAATAATTTTGCAACATTTAATCCTTTAATTCTTTTTCATTTGTAAAGATATTTGTTTATTGCTGAACATCCTGTGTGTATTAAGCAATGTGTACGTGTTTAAGGTGCAAATTGTGCCAAACACGTATTGGGCCTCATTGCGCCAGGTGTATTATAGGGCCTTTAGCCTTAAAGGTCTGACAGGACTGACAGAAACATGGGGACCATTGTAAAATTATTTTACAAATAATTAATCAAATTAATTGTAGAATTTATTTATAATTCCATGTTTTTGATCAACTGATATGAATGATAACTTAAAATTGCTATTCCTGAGGTTTGTTTTTCTAAATAACAATTTTTAGCATAATAAAAAAGCTGTAGGTTCAATTGGGCTGAGGACAAGGACAATGACAGGGTTTGTAAATCTGTGGAGTGTTTTTAATAAAGAACAAAAATCTGAGAACCAAATGAATGACATATTCCTTTAAAGAATAACTCACAAAAATCAACCATCAGTCCTTTTTAGAATTGTTTTGGGATGAGATACTTTTTATTCACTGTATTTATGTTAAGACAGATAATGTACATTTCTGGTAGAATGGCCCCTATATCTTTAAATCCCTACAGTACATAAGAAACATCTCGAATTAATTTAGTAATCACAATTTAGTGAACAAATAGACTTTTAACATTTCCTTATCAAATTACTGACTATTATTTAAAGCAGGAGATGTTATTTTCAACTTGATAGCATTTTATGCTAAACTGATATTTGTATCATTTCATTTTATTATCATAATCCTAAACACAAAAAATTGGTAACAATATCACTGTTTAGTGCACTCTATTCCTCAAGTTATTTACTTAGTAGCTAATGAGAAATTTTCACATGGATTTTAATCTCTAATGCAACTTTTTTCCTGTCGGATTTCAGTATTTTTATTGTATTTTTTTTAGTGTCATGTTCTGTTTATCTTTGAGGACTCTTGTTTGATGTTTGAAACTTCCCCGATGTTTCTGAGTTTGCTTGGTTTTTGATTGCAACTTGTTGCTATGGTTACTAATTATGTTCCACACCTGTTTCTGATATAGTTTAATTATCTCTGGTAATTAATGCCCAGAGTTTCAGTTCAGTTTGTTGCCGTTTCTTCTTGCATTCTCCATTGTTTTGAGCTATTTCAAGTAAAATGACTGCTGTGCAGTTTATTCTGTTTTCAGAGATTTTTTCCCCCTGTGATGTTTTTCTGTTCTCCCTTAGTTACTTCTAATTGCTTTACTGTAGCTTAATCAGCATGACACTAACAATGCCAAGGTCATGGGTTTGATTTCCATGGAAATTCTTGTAATCTTTAAGTCACTTTGGATAAGTAAATGCATAAATAAATTAGTATATAATCTGTAGCATATATTTAGATTATTTTTAATGCATCTATCGCAATAACACCTGGAAATTGTTCAACTAAACTTCAAATGATTAATCAGAAAGTAAACAAAAATAATAGAAAATAGAAATATTGACATACTGTATGGTACAGTACATTACAGATGTGTTTATAATTTTGAACTCATGATTTTCAAGATTATTACAAGCCACATGCAAGGTTTCTTATGCTTGTGTATATTACCCAGACAAATAACATTTATGTTTAGATGTTGACATTATGGGAATTAAACCCATGACCATATTTGCAGTATTTTTTTTATTGTGCAAATGTAGGAATCAACCCCTTCACTGCATTTACATTTGCATTTACAAGAATCAAACCAATGACCTTTTGCATTTCTAAGTTTACAATGTGCCAATAAGCCAATCAAACCCATTACATTGAAGTTGGTAATTAACCAACAAACCAAAAGTTTAATTTGATTAAATAATAAATATAAGAAAAGCATACCAGTACCAGCTCTAAAGAGCAAGTGAAATCTCTGTCCACTAATCTGACACTCAAGAGCCTATTATTAAGCTCATTTCCTCACTCACCCTCATAAAAGTTGCATAATGTCCAGAGTTTTGTCTAAAAAAGTGTTTAAGAGAGTGACATTTGCCTAACTGTGCTCGGGGCAGCAATAGACAATTTGGCTTGTGCCAAACGAACCTCAACAGATTGCACCTCACAAATGACTTCCTTTAAAAGGTTACCCTTCAGAATGTCCTGTAATTTGCACTTGTTCCAACACAAATTGAGAGCGGTCAAAAACCAAAAAAAGTTTATTTAGTACAGATGAACCCCTTAGGCACAAAAATGCAGACTCTGTACATTAAAAGTATTGCTGTTTGCTGTTTGTTCAAAGTACTTATTTGTCAAGAGTTCACACCTAAGAAGTTTGTTCCTCGCCACTGTCGCTACTGGCTTGTTTGGTTGGGACTTGTGGAGTCGGCATCGATGGATTTGCTCTTCAGTGTTAGGACTTTCAGCAGTGAAAATTAAACCACACTGAACTGAACTTCAACTCTGAAAACTGGACTGACGCAGTTTCAATTTACCAGAACTTCTATGTGGGCGCACGATGGTGCAGTGGGTAGCACATTTGCCTCACAGCCAGAAGGTTGCTTGTTCAAGCCTCGGCTGGGTCAGTTGGAATTTCTGTGTGAAGTTTGCATGTTCTGTCGTGTTCGCGTGGGTTTCCTCCAGGTGCTCCGGTTTCCCCGACAGTCCAAAGACATGCGCTATAGGTCAATTGGGTAAGCTAAATTGTCCGTAGTGTATGTGTGTGAATGAGAGTGTATGGGTGTTTTCCAGTAATGGGTTGCAGATGAAAGGGCATCCTCTGAGTAAAACATATGCTGGATAAGTTGGCGGTTCATTCCACTGTGGCGACCCCAGATTAATAAAGAGACTAAGCCGAAAAGAAAATGAATGAATGAATGAACTTCTATGTTAAGCTGCTTTGAGTAGTTTTGAGCAGTGGGTAGCACATTCGCCTCACAGCAAGAAGGTCGCTGGTTCGAGCCTCGGCTGGGTCAGTTGCCATATCTGTGTGGAGTTTGCATGTTCTCCCCATGTTCGCGTGGGTTTCCTCCGGGTGCTTCGGTCTCCCAAGTTCAAAGACATGCGCTATAGGTCAATTGGGTAAGCTAAATTGTCCGTAGTGTATGTGTGGGAATGGTTTTGTGCCTGTGGGTGTTTCCCAGTGCTGGGTTGCAGCTTGAAGCGCATCCGCTGTGTAAAAAACATATGTATTACATTGTAAACGCCTTTCTTTCTGCTGTAAAGATGGCCATTTTAACAATGGGGTCAATAGAAATCTGCTCTGTTATGGAGCTAGGACTAGTGGAATTTCGATGAATTGCAGTTTCAGTTACTTCCGTATTTGCTTCATGAGGGAGAGCAGGAGGTGGGTTACCACTTGGTTTTTTGGGGCACAACTTTGTACATGTTTTATGTTCAATCCACCTAAATTAACTAATAACTTAGCTTTATTCCTTCATGTTGTCCCAACACAAATCGATTGTGTGGAACCCAGCATTTTTAGTGTAATAATAATGTTATGCTGTTGCCATGGTGACAAACCTGTTCCTTACAGCCGTGCTATTGAGCTGATTCAAGTGCACGGGTTTATATATTATTGTTTGGCAGGATTTAATATACAATTTGAGATTCTGAGCGAGTGTGGGTGTGATAAAGGTTAATTCAAACACACAACCTCACCGCGCGCACACACATGTATAGGCGGCTACATACGCAGATACAGTCGTACATTTAAGGCTAGACTATAATCTGTGATTACCAGAACTTTTGAGAAGTGCAAAGCAGGGAAATCTGATGAGTTGCAGCAGATTTTCCAAATCCCTCAGGTGCTGCCTCTCACTTATCTCCCCTGTGCCAGCCATTCAGCTGCCAAGAGCAGGTGGCACACTTTTGGGAGAAAATTGACTGTTTTAAAGATGTAGAACTCCTGGCGCCTGGAGGACAGGGGATTTGGGATATATATGTATGTGTGTGTGTGTGTGTGTGTGTGTGTGTGTGTGTGTGTGTGTGTGTGTGTGTGTGTGTGTGTGTGTGTGTGTGTGTGTGTGTGAATTGATGTGTGCATGTTTTACTGCACACGTGCATATGTGTGTGTGTGTGTGCGTGCGTGATGATTATCTCTCACATTCTCCAGCCCAGCGGGAGTCTCCACTAACGCCCTCTTTCTAAAGATAGTCTCAAATGAGAAGCCCTCCCCATCTCCCCGGCCAGATTCAATTTGGAGTCGGCCAGTTCTGCCAGGTTAAAGCGAGATCTGAGACTGATGCAGCGGGGCTGAAAAAAAAAAAGAGTGAGCCAGAGAGACCACCACTGGCAAAAAAAGAGATCAATTAAATAGTAAATGAAAATGATCGTGGCCTCTCGTCTTTCTAGCCTGCAGATTTAATTTGTCGGTGCTGAGGATTAAAAGGCAAAGCTAGTCCTTCTGACTCTGCAACAAGTACATGGGCATAGGGTTGCATCATAGGATACGGCTCGGAGCAGCTGCTCTACTGCACATATGGGCCCGCTGATTTATGCTAATATAACCTGCGTCTTTTTCCCTAGCTCTCTATCATCGGCATATTTTTTTATTTCTTTTTTGCTTGTATCCTAATGGAAAGCCCCTCGATGCAGGTTGCGAGTAAAAAAAAAAAAAGTGTCGTAAGATAAATGAATTTAGCGCCAAAGCCAATTTGTCAAGAGCTCATCGCGCTGTCAGCTCTGTTTGTTCGTAAACGACTGTCTTAATCAAACACTGATCCTCAATTCCTCCAGGAGATTAAATAACGAACGGCAGGCCGCTCTCTAAACATCGGCCATACTTCACTTTTAGCTATGCCCAGGGAATGAAAGGGAAAAAAAACAAAAAGGTTTCTTACTTTCTCTAATCACCATATGAGGACATTAACTGTTCGCAAGCTGTTTACCGGTAATGCACTTCTGCTTTAAAGAATATCACGGCCTAATGTTCCTAAAAAACTTTTAGCGTCTGCGGCTGATAGAGATTACGAATCCCAAAAGCACCACTGCTGTAATTCTTGGTACTTCTGGCTAATGAACGAACACAATACTGACCACAAAGAATGCGTGCATCAAAAGAAAAATGACAATAATTTAGAGTGAACATGAAATCAATTGACCAGGGGTCTGATTTAAAGGGCACCTATGGTGAAAAATCTACTTTTCAAGCTGTTTGGACAGACATATGTGTAGGTATAGTGTATAGACCATCATATTGAGGTGATATAAACAACCCAGGCTCATTCTGAAAACGTAGTCCCGTGGACGTTTCTGGAGACCGTGAACTATGTAGCCAGAGGTACGTATGGCTGCATTTAACTTTTTAAGCGAACGCTACGGGGCGGCTGACCGCTTACCTCCGTGTGGAGGCCTTTCCCGCCTCAACCTCTTTTTCCCGCTAGCTTGTAGTGTACGTTGGCGGACTTGAGACGCAGAGAAGAGTTAAATTGATTTACCAATTTAGTAAAATTGGTTGGGTTTAGGGAAGGAGGAGGGTGGGTCAGTCAATTGGCCAGTTGCCCAGTCAATTATTCAGTCAGACAGACAGACGGGAGGGGACGAACGGCACTCGCGAGAGACGTTTGAGATACAAAAAGGCGCACACAGCGGGCTCTCACGGATTCGCGAAAACAAAAACTGCAAAAATACATACCTCCCGGGACGTATTTCGCGGTCTCCAGAAATGTCCACAGGACTACGTTTTCAGAATGAGCCTGGGTTGGATATAAACACACCCAGTCCTTTTTTTCAATTTAACAACATAAAAACGGTGGACCAATTGGAGCGGTTTTCAGACCGACCGCAACTTGACATAGGAGTGCCCCCACCCACCGAATTGATTGACAGCTACGTATTAACATGTCTTCGTATAACTTGATAATCATATCAACAAGACAGGACGTGCGCAAAGCAACCGGGAATAAAAGGTCTGTTCAGTTTGCTAGGATCATCAATCATCATCAAAAGTGATCAAGAGTGAGTTTGACAAGTTTAAAATCTTTTAAAACAGTGCATGTTTGTAATGAATTACATCGATTTACTTTAGCTTTACTTCATCACCACTGCCGTGTGTCAGAACAATTATACAAGAAGACGCTTCAATCCCGGTTTGTGGACGTTAAATCAGGTTTATTTTGTACATTAACATAACAGATATCCATACAGCAGTGGATATTAACCTGTATCCTGTCACATTTGCGTGCAAAAACAGTGCAAAGCTAAACGCGCACGCTGTGTGTGTGTGTGTGTGCGTGTCCGCACTGTGTGTGTGCGTGAACTTTGTAACGACATTGTGTGTGACTCATCATTGCAACTCCACAACAAATGCATCAAATACTCATTGGTAAAGTTCCTCCTGTAGTATTTCTCACAAACGTTACGTGAGACCTTCTTCCATCATGTCTATCTGTTGTCTGACGCAGCCGAGGGCGGCACACTGACAGTGAAACGGTGGGCGTGAAGGCCTAGCCTTAAAGGTGCAGTACACAGAAACCGCCACCTGCTGATCAAAGCTAAAAAATTGAAATTTATAAAAGCTATAATAAATAATCTGATGGGTGTTTTGAGCTGAAACTTTACAGACACATTCTGGAGACACAAAAGACTTATATTAAATCTGGAAAAAGGGGTAAACTAGGTGCCCTTTAAAACATTTGCATAGAAACCTTCCTTAAAGAGAATGTCAAGCAGAATAAATACAAATTTATTTATTAATAATTATGCCTCATATGATGATTTAAAGTGGTCAATATTTAAGTTAAATATGTTTACCTTGAGTTTGCTTACAGTTGCGCACATTGTCCCGTTTGTTTTGTATTGGGAGATGCTTGTTACATTGTTGTTTGGGAAATGAACACCTGGGATCTCATTTATAAATGTGGCAAACACACAAAACGGGCAGAAATTTATATAAGCCACATTTATAAATGGTGTTAGTTTCCCAAAACATAATGTAACAAACTAGCAAATCACAACTCTTTCCTAAATTGTCACAGACATGTCATTTGAACCATGTTTTTTTTTTTTTTGTAGTTAGCGACATTATGGTGATAAGGTCAGATTATTGCTGTTGATGGATGAATCATATGTGTGGGTTTTAAACAGATTCGCTAAAACAGTTTGAATTGATGTATGGAAGTGAATCGCAAATAATAAAAACAATTCTGAGACTCTATACTTTGGAGGTTGATGGAAGGATGGAAAAATTGTTTGTCTGGGATTTTAAACATCTTGAACTGGTTATTCAAGCAGAGGGACACACACAACGACTTAATTTATGACACATGTCTGCGATACATTTATTGTGTATACTATTATCGTGATAATGATTATTTTGCGATATATTGTGCAGCCCAACTAGCAGCAACAAGCATACTGGGCTAAAACATATATTTCCTCATAAATAAATAAATAAATAAATAAATAAATAAATAAATAAATAAATAAATAAATAAATATATATATATAGTAGTAGCAGTGTGATATGGCTGTATATCGGCATTGGTGTGAGGCGTGCGTTGCCTTAAGGGGGTCGCACACCGGATGCGTCGCTCAGTGACTTGATGATATACAGCCATATCGCATTGCTACTCGTGTGATATTGCATTTATACAACAGTTCGACTGCATAATTGTGTATATAAAAAGGAAAATCAAACACAGAGAGTCTCAAAAATCCTTTTGTATGAGGAACTACTTTCTTCCGCCACTCATTCACATCTGCAGCTGGTCAGAACAGCAGAAATGGTTACAAAATTACCACTTTAGAGCTAGTATTCGAATAATTCTGTAGCCTAGCCTAATATCCAAATTATGACAAAACAGGTTATTTTGCTCACATTTTAAGATTATAAGGCTGAACAGCATGAAATGCCATCAGTCTACAGAGATTTCCCAGTGTTTTTGTTTTTTGTCTGTTGCAATCAGGAAATCACAATAATTAACCCCAAAAAAGCCAAAGCAAAGCAAACACTACCAGATTACTATGGTATAAACACAGCACTACGGTTTTTCCTCCACTAAAGACATATTATGCGGCCTATGTTGCCATCTTGTGGCGGAACGTCAACCTCTTTGCTCTGCTCAATGACAGGCTAATGGCCACCGACGCTAAATCTCCGCAATTATAAATATTTAAAATAAGTAATATCCTTATAAATAAACTGCATAGTTGCAAACTAAACAATTACATTCTTGACTAAAAAAGCCTCAAAAGTACATTATGTTGTCCAACAGCTGCAATATTTGTCAAACTGTGGTGATTGTTTGATCTGCTGTCACTCTATGTGGGTGGAGTAATAAACAAGGGTGAACAGGCTGTACGAGTGCTGGTAATGCAGAATATGGCACCGCTATCAGATTTGAGAACCAGACAGAACTGTTGTATGTATATACTGTATGTATGTATGTATGTATATATATATATATATATATATATATATATATATATATACAATTGAAGTCAGAATTATTAGCCCCCTGAATTATAAGCCCACCTGTTTATTTTTTTTCCCAATTTCTGTTTAACAGAGAGAAGATTTTTTCAGCACATTTCTAAACATAATAGTTTTAATAACTCATTTCTAATAACTGATTTATTTTATCTTTGCCATGAAGACAGTAAATAATATTTTACTAGATATTTTTCAATACACTTATATACAGCTTAAAGTGACATTTAAAGGCTTAACTAGGTTAATTAGGTTAACTAGGCAGGTTAGGGTAATTAGGCAAGTTATTGTATAATGATGGTTTGTTCTGTAGACCATTAGAAAAGAAATTAGCTTAAAGGGGCTAATAATTTTGACCCTAAAATGGTTTTTAAAAAATTAAAACCTGCTTTTATTGTAGTCGAAATAACACAAATAGAAAAAATGTTATCAGACATACTGTGAACATTTCCTTGCTCTGTTAAACATCATTTGGGAAATATTTAAAAAAGAAAACAAATCAAAGGGGGGCTAATAATTCTGACTTCAACTGTATATATATATATATATATATATATATATATGTGTGTGTGTGTGTGTTGTGTGTGTGTGTGTGTGTGTGTGTGTGTGTGTGTGTGTGTGTGTGTGTGTGTGTGTGTGTGTGTGTACAACAAGGTCATACATACAACACTGTCACCGTGCTTTTTCCTGACTTATGTCTCATCCTGTGAGTAAATCCTGACAGTATTTTTGATGCCAAAAGGGGGGTTTGTGTTGACACTAGTTTTATTTTTATTAAATACTCAAAACATTGTTTTGAAGATATTTGCTGAATATATAATTTCTAGCACTATTTAATTGGACGTTTTGAAGCAGCCTATAAGTGTTTCTATTCTTATACTTTTATACACTAAAAAATATTACACTTTGAACCAACTTAAAAAAAAATTACAGTAATTTGATACAGCAATTTTTTGTTAGTTTTTCCTCCAAGTATAATTTATACTTTAAAGTATAAAGTTAAATAATTAGTTAAAAATAATTTAACTTTGGTTCAAAAATAAACCAAAAATATTTAATGTGGTCAAGAGAAAATGACATTCACATTTTTTTTCAAACTTGATCAAATAACCCAGATCAATTTTGCCTCAGATCAACCTAAAAAATTACTGTAATTTGTTACAGGTGAAAATGAAAATATGCATTCTGCCCAAGAAAAAAAATACACTGACTTTAAAACATTGTTTTTATAGACAATGAATTAAATTACTTTGGTTCGACTTAAAATAGTCCAAGTAAAGCTGTACATTGGACTAAGCTATCATAAATACATATAATGTTAGTCTATGATATTGCTAGTTATTTTAATTTTCAATAATGAATTAAACTATGAACTGGCGCTTTCAGTATGGCTATAAATCTCAGACAAGATGATGTTTAAACTCACATTAGAAATATAGGTCCCACTTTATATTGTGTCGCTTATACCTGTGAACTTACATGGTATTTAGATGTGTAAGTAGTATGTAACTACAGTGTATGTACACACGTTTACATAGTATTTACTTTTGTATTACTGGTGTAACTACACTCATGTAACAACCCACTGAATAGTATGTGTAAGTACAAATGTGTAACAGGACATTGGTAACAACACTAGGAAAGTACACATCTGTAACAAGAATTATGTAAGTGCATTGTGTAACAACAATATGTACTTGCAGATGTTTTCCCACTTCCACACCTGTTTGCAGATCATGTACTTGTGAACACTGTATGGCTGCATTAGAAGGTTTCACCTTGTGATACCAGTGTACTTACATGGTAACTCCACAGGAACTGTCCACTTAATATAAAGTGTAAAATGGTCACAAATTACTGTGTAACTTGTAGAAATATCTTCTATGCAACACTTTAATAACAGTGTAGTTACATGGTAACTCCACAGGAACAGTCCACAATATAAAGTTTAAAATAAAATTCATTTTCGTTTCGGCCTAGTCGCTTTATTAATCTGGGGTCGCCACAGCGGAATGAACCGCCAACTTATCCAGCATATGTTTTACACAGTGAATGCCCTTCCAGCTGCAACCCATCTAAGCCGAAAAGAAAATGAATGAATGTATGAACAGTAATTTGTGACCATTTTACACTTTATATTGAGTGGATCCTGTGGAGTTACCATGCAAGTACACTTGTATCACAAGGTGAAACCTTCTAATGCAGTCATACAGTGTTCACAAGTACATGATCTGCAAACAGGTGTGGAAGTGGGAAAACATCTGCAAGTACATATTGTTGTTACACAATGCACTTACATAATTCTTGTTACAGATGTGTACTTTCCTAGTGTTGTTACCAATGTCCTGTTACACATTTGTACTTACACATACTATTCAGTGGGTTGTTACATGAGTGTAGTTACACCAGTATACACAAGTAAATACTCTGTACCAATGTGTACATACACTGTAGTTACATACTACTTACACATCTAAATACCATGTAAGTTCACAGGTATAAGCGACACTTAATATAAAGTGGGACCGAAATATATAAACATGTCAATTACATGACATGAAAACTGCATGGTTTAAAGTAAAAGTATTACTTTGAGGAAAAAATTATGTTATTAACTCCACCTTGGGTATTCGTTTTTTGCTTTAGGGCAAATATAATAAAACGTGCTATAATCAGAAACCAGAATTTTTCACTAAACTCAATATAAAAATGTACTTTAAATGAAAAAACTCAGTAGTTTCACTTTTTTTTAGAGTATGTAAATGTATCTCTGTTATGACACTCTCATGCCATACGCTATGTAAAACTACTCAAGGTTATGACATTTTAACCACGGTGGCTTCTGAATAATCCTCTTTTTCCAGATCACTTTCGGCAGTGCTATAGGTGGACAAGAAGTTCAGAGTCGTAAACGCTAGAATATGTCGACACAAACCCAAAAAGAGTTCATGTTTTAAAAGAGTTTCCCAGGATATGTCTCAAAGTCCTGCTTAAAATTTAAATGTATACAGTAATCCTTTGGCACAGAAGAGCAGATCTAACTTCTGAAGCCACAGAAAGCCTTCTGAGGTAAAGGTGGCAAAGCTCACATTCAGATATGCCCTCTTTGTATTTGATCTGTGTGTGTGTGTGACTGTGTGTATGTTGAAAAGAGTGTGTAGTACGTGTGTGCAGTGTGTATCTGTGTGTTGCGGGAGCACCATCAGCTCTTACCGTGTCCAGGCATGGCAGGTCAGACCTCATCCTTCCTGACAGCGTGGTATTTATGCAGCAAAGCGCAGTGATGACATCTTATCAAAGGTGAGGCAGAGCTGCTGAGTTCAGGTTTACACTGACGGGTCACTCTGTGTTCTGCTTCTGTCTGCTTAGCACTTCTTCTGCTCCAGGCTGATGATGGACACCGCTGCTGCAGTCTTCAGGCGTGTGGATCAGCATGTTTAGCTTCTTTGCCTGGTTTTTGGGACTCCCTGAGACCATCAGTCTGAAGATTTCAAAGATGATAATGACTTGAATTATTTATCAGATAAATGGAGGACTGGCATAGCATGGTGGCCAAAAAGACATCACACAAAAATGTTAAATTCTGCCCTCATTTACACAACATTGACTTATGCCAACCTGTGTGAGATTTCTTTCAGTTCAGATCAGTTCAGTTCAGTGTAATTTAGTTTACTTTAGTTTAGTTTAGTTTAGTTATGTTTCGTTCCGTTTCTGTTAGTTTGTTTTCTTTTCGCTTAGTTTCAGTTAGTTTGTTTTCGTTTCTTTTCAGTTAGTTTTTATTTGGTTAGTTTTAGTTAGTTTGTTTTCGTTTCATTTAGTATCAGTTTGTTTGTTTTCATTTCATTTAGTATCAGTTTGTTTTCGTTTCGTTTAGTTTCAGTTAGGTTATCTTTGTTTCGTTTAGTTTAATTTCAGTCAGTTTGTTTTCGTTTCTTTTCAGTTAGTTTGTTTTGTTTAGTTTCAGTTAGTTTGTTTTAGTTTCTTTTCAGTTAGTTTGTTTTGGTTAGTTTTAGTTAGTTTGTTTTCGTTTCATTTAGTATCAGTTTGTTTGTTTTCATTTCATTTAGTATCAGTTTGTTTGTTTTCGTTTCGTTTAGTTTCAGTTAGGTTATTTTTGTTTCGTTTAGTTTAGTTTCTGTTAGTTTGTTTTCGTTTCTTTTCAGTTAGTTTGTTTTGGTTAGTTTTAGTTAGTTTGTTTTCGTTTCATTTAGTATCAGTTTGTTTGTTTTCATTTCATTTAGTATCAGTTAGTTTGTTTTCATTTCATTTAGTATCAGTTTGTTTGTTTTCGTTTCGTTTAGTTTCAGTTAGGTTATTTTTGTTTCGTTTATTTTAGTTTCTGTTAGTTTGTTTTCGTTTCTTTTCAGTTAGTTTGTTTTGGTTAGTTTTAGTTAGTTTGTTTTCATTTCATTTATTATAAGTTTGTTTGTTTTCGTTTCGTTTAGTTTCAGTTAGGTTATCTTTGTTTCGTTTAGTTTCATTTCAGTTAGTTTGTTTTCGTTTCTTTTCAGTTAGTTTGTTTTGGTTAGTTTTAGTTAGTTTGTTTTCATTTCATTTAGTATCAGTTTGTTTGTTTTCGTTTCGTTTAGTTTCAGTTAGGTTATCTTTGTTTCGTTTAGTTTAGTTTCTGTTAGTTTGTTTTCGTTTCTTTTCAGTTAGTTTGTTTTGGTTAGTTTTAGTTAGTTTGTTTTCATTTCATTTAGTATCAGTTTGTTTGTTTTCGTTTCGTTTAGTTTCAGTTAGGTTATTTTTGTTTCGTTTAGTTTAGTTTCTGTTAGTTTGTTTTCTTTTCGCTTAGTTTCAGTTAGTTTGTTTTCGTTTCTTTTCAGTTAGTTAGTTTTAGTTAGTTTTAGTTAGTTTGTTTTCATTTCATTTATTATAAGTTTGTTTGTTTTCGTTTAGTTTCAGTTAGGTTATCTTTGTTTCGTTTAGTTTCATTTCAGTTAGTTTGTTTTCGTTTCTTTTCAGTTAGTTTGTTTTGGTTCGTTTTAGTTAGTTTGTTTTCGTTTCATTCAGTATCAGTTTGTTTGTTTTCGTTTTGTTTAGTTTCAGTTAGGTTATTTTTGTTTCGTTTAGTTTCATTTCAGTTAGTTTGTTTTCGTTTCTTTTCAGTTAGTTTGTTTTGGTTAGTTTTAGTTAGTTTGTTTTCATTTCATTCAGTATCAGTTTGTTTGTTTTCGTTTCGTTTAGTTTCAGTTAGGTTATTTTTGTTTCGTTTAGTTTAGTTTCTGTTAGTTTGTTTTGGTTTCTTTTCAGTTAGTTTGTTTTGGATAGTTTTAGTTAGTTTGTTTTCATTTCATTTAGTATCAGTTTGTTTGTTTTCGTTTCGTTTAGTTTCAGTTAGGTTATTTTTGTTTCGTTTAGTTTCATTTCAGTTAGTTTGCTTTCATTTCTTTTCAGTTAGTTAGTTTTAGTTAGTTTTAGTTAGTTTGTTTTCATTTCATTTAGTATCAGTTTGTTTGTTTTCGTTTCGTTTAGTTTCAGTTAGGTTATCTTTGTTTCGTTTAGTTTAATTTCAGTTAGTTTGTTTTCGTTTCTTTTCAGTTAGTTTGTTTTGGTTAGTTTTAGTTAGTTTGTTTTCGTTTCATTTAGTATCAGTTTGTTTGTTTTTGTTTTGTTTAGTTTCAGTTAGGTTATCTTTGTTTCGTTTAGTTTAGTTTCAGTTAGTCTGTTTTTGTTTCATTTAGTTTAATTTCAGTTAGTTTGTTTTCGTTTCATTTAGTTTAGTTTCAGTTAGATTGTTTTTGTTTCATTTAGATTAGGTTCAGTTTGTATGTTTTCATTTCGTTTAGTTTCAGTTCATTTTATTTTGATTTTTGAATTTGTTTATTTTTGCTTTGTTTATTTTCATTTAGTTTTAGTTAGTTTGTGTTTAGTTTCAGTTTGTTTGTTTTCATTTCATTTAGTTTAGTTTCAATTGGTTTGTTTTCGTTTCGTTTAAATGTATTTAGTTTGTTTGTTTTCGTTTAGTTCTAGTTTGTTTGTTTTCGTTTCATTTCGTTTCATTTCATTTCCTTTCATTTCGTTTCGTTTGTTTTCGTTTCATTTCACTTTGTTTAGTTCCAGTTTGTTTGGTTTTGTTTTGTTTTCTTTTGCTTTTTCATTTCATTTTGTTTAGTTTAGTTTTAGTTTTGTTTCATTTCAGTTTGTTTTCGTTTAGTTTCATTTAGTTTAGTTTTGATCAGTTCAGTTCTATGTAGTTTTATGTAGTTTGTTTCGTTCATCAGCTAAAATGAATACAGGCAGCAAAACTCTAAATATACATGCAAAATATGTTAATTTAATTTGGCTCAATACCAACTAATAACACATTGTGAAAATACTACATAACCAAGTTGTCAAGGTTTGTCTGGTAAGCTTTGAAATGTTAGTTTCATCATAACAGCATTATGATATATGTACGTTTATGACAGGTTTTTATTCTTTGTATTTGTGCCTGTTTTAATATTTAGGTACTGTTTGAAATAACACCATTTAAAGTTTCTGATTAGTTCAGAAACTCTGATTCTTGTGGATAATACTGTAAACAAACAGTCTTTGATAAGAGAATCATTCAATCATTTATTTAGGTCAAATATGTGATACATTCATTGAATCATTTGTTCAGGTGCAAAACCAGTTCACTTGTTCACACAGAGCAGTGAAAATGACTTAAATTGCTGTATTTATTTAAGGACAGTATTCACTTTATATATATAAAAAATAGCATTTTACACCTGCACATATCCTAGTCCTGTTGTCAACCTGCTTTGGGCAATAAACTGAAGGAATACCTTGGCTGATTTCAGAAAACCATGTTTATGTAGCCCAACAAAGAAACAATAGTGCCATTGTTTTCATAAACAACGACTATAAAACTTTTGTACAAACGCAGCATAACATGTTGGCTGATGTCAGATCTGAGTTTACAAAACAGTGACGGTGAAAGTAGAAGTAAAAGAAAACAAAACACCTGTTTATACTGATCTGTCTCTTGTTTTCTTCTCTTCTTCAAACACTTCAAAATGCCTTTGGAACAACACCGAACGTGCAAAGCAATATAAATACTAGAAATGACTTCACAGATCTCATGTAATTCAAACTCACAAGATACAGCTGTCGTAAATGATTTAATATTTGCCTAAATCTCACAACTAACACACCTGTCTGTTCTACAAGAAAACATCCCTTTTGACTGCGTAATCAAATTTGTAATGCATTGATAATAATAATATAATAATAATAATAATAATAATAATAATAATAATAAAAATAATAATAAATAAAATTATATATCTATATATATATATATATATATATATATATATATATATATATATATATATATATATATATATATATATATATATATATATATATATATATATATATATACACACACAGTTGAAGTCAGAATTATTAGCCCCCCAGAATTTTTGGCCCCCTGTTTATTTTTCCCCCCAATTTCTGTTTAACAGAGAGGATTTTTTCAACACATTTCTAAACATAATAGTTTTCATAACTTATTTTTAATAACTGATTTATTTTATCTTTGCCATGATGACAATAAATAATATTTTACTAGATATTTTTCAAGACACTTTTATACAGCTTAAAGTGACATTTAAATAATAATTAATTAGGTTAACTGGGCAGATTAGGGTAATTAGGCAAGTTATTGTATAACGATGGTTTGTTCTGTAGACTATCAAAAAAAGAAGCAGCTTAAAGGGGCTAATAATTTTGACCCTAAAATGGTTTTAAAAACTGCTTTCATTCAAGCCGAAATAAAAACAAATAAGACTTTCTCCAGAAGAAAAAATGTTATCAGGCATACTGTGAAAAATTCCTTGCTCTGTTAATCATCATTTGGGAAAAATTTAAAAAAGAAAAAAAATCAAAGAGGAGCTAATAATTTTGACTTCAACTGTATATCTTTAGGGAACTTTCATTAAAAAGACTAAAGCAAGTTATTAAACAAACACATAAATAAATAAATAAATAAATAAATAAATAAATAAATAAATAAATAAACGAAAAATAAATAAATGAATGAAAAAATAAACAAATAAAATAATAAATGAATAAATAAATAAATGAATGAAAATAAATAAATAAACAAACGAAAAATTTAATAAACGAATAAAAAATAAATTAACAAACAAGCAAAAAATAAATAAATAAATGAATGAATGAAAAATAAACAAATAAATGGATACATAAATAAATAAATAAATAAATAAATAAAAAATAAATAAACAAATGAAAAATAAATAAATAAACGAATGAAAAATAAATAAATGAATAAATAAAAAAAAAATAAATAAATGGATAAATATGAAAATAAATAAATGATAAATAACCAAACAAATAAATAAATGAATATATATATATATATATATATATATATATATATATATATATATATATATATATATATATATATATATATATATATATAATAAAAAATAAAACATAAACAAATAAATAAATAAATGAAAAAAAAAAAAAAATGAATGAATGAAATATAAATAAATAAATAATTAAATGAAAAATAATGAAAAATAAATAAATTAAAAATAAATAAATGAATAATAAATTAATTCATAAATAAATCAATCAATAAATAAACAATCATTTGGTAAAAAAGTCGATCTGTCAGTCAGTCAGTCAGTCGACATTATGCTCTTATGCTATATGGATTCACACAAGAACAGCAGGCACGAATGGCACTTGCGAGAGAAATTTGAGATCTGAAAAAGCATACACAGCAGCCTCTGGTGGATTCGCGAAAACAAAAACTGCAAAAAAAAAGTAGCTCCTGGGATGTATTTGGCGCTCTCCAGAAATGTATGTAGAGGTACAAAATCAGAATGAGCCTGGGTTGGTATATATTCTAGCCTTGTGTTTTATTACAGAAAAGAGCATGAAAAGCACAGCCTAGATGGAAGCTTTTGTCTTGCAGGCTATTGTCTGCCTTTATCTGTTCTCCTTGTCCCGTTGCTCAATTGTCTTAGTCCATTTTCAGCATATCAATCATCCCCTGACCGTTTAAATCACAACATGTTATCAGCATTTGTCTGATTGGGTCATCAGTGTCCACGGGGATGTTTTGGGGATCTGAAAATGACATTTTCCTTTTTTACGCTTCTCTGTCGTCACTAAAGTGTCCTTATAACCCTTTTTGTTGATCAATTTTCTCCAGAGAGACCTGTTTGAAAGCAATTATCTCACGTCGCATGAAGAAAATTGTGGGTTTATGACCGGATCCTGAGGCGAGGAGGAGGACCGAACACGTGGCCTGTAATTTTTTGAAGTATTCTTGAAGGCATCAGGTGGATCGTTTGTCATCTTGATATCCATTAGAGTCTCTAAGGCATGTCCCAGCCAGTAATTCTCAAGGTAATTCAAGCGCAGACTTGTTTGACACTGTCCGACGCGGGCTTGAGGTTGACAGTTTAGGACGTTTCGCCCCCAAAGAGACTTTTTAGATGTTGTTTACACACTAGATGTGTATCGCAGAGTGCTAAAACAGAGGGGAATGACTGAAGCTATAACCTTGGTACAGTATCAGATCTCAGTTTTGGAGGTCATAGCGTAATCAGCATGTACCATCTCAAAAGTACAGCAAAAACGAGGCGTTTGACTAATGTCTAAACACCTTAAAAAGATAGATAAATAAATACATTTAAAAAACAGTTGAGTCTGACTTCTAGTGGACAATTTGTTAAAAGTGCTTTTACTTGTTTAGTTGATAGCTTTGTACTTCAAACAATGGAATTGTTTTTTGCCCGACAGTGATGTGCACTACCTGACAAAAGTATTTTTGCCTATCCAAGTATAAGGAACAACAAATAATAACTTGACTTCTAGTTGATCATTTGGTATCAGAAGTGGCTTATATGAAAGGCAAAGGCCTCTAGATTACGCTTATTTTACCAAAATAAAATATGACCACGCCTTGATTTTTAATTATTTAATTAGGACAGTAAGGTCTGACTTTGCTTAGACAAAGGCTTGTCACTTAACAGAAATAATGGACAGTATAGAATATACAGTAAAGTCATGGTACAGTGGAAAAAGAATTAATATTCTGTATGACTCCCATGAGCTTGGAGGACGGCATCTCTGCAATGACTCAAATCACTTATTAATAAAGTCATCTGGAATGGCAAAGAAATCAGGAACTCCCAGAGTTCATCAAGATTCTTTGAATTCATCTTCAACGCCTCCTTCTTCATCTTACCCCAGACATACTCAATAATGTTCATCTCTGGTGACTGGGCTGGCCAATCCTGGAGCTCCTTGAGCTTCTTTGCTTTCAGGAACTTTGATGTGGAGGCTGAAGTATGAGAAGGAGCGCTATCCTGCTGAAGAGTTTGCCCTCTCCTGCGGTTTGTAGTGTAATGGGCAGCACAAAAGTCCTGATACCTCAGGCTGTTGATGTTGCCATCCACTCTGCAGATCTCTCGCACACCTCCATACTGAATGTAACCCCAAACCATGATTTTTCCTTCACCAATCTTGACTGATTTCTGTGAGAATCTTGGGTTCATGCTGGTTCCAGTAGGTCTTCTGCAGTATTTGTGATGATTGGGATGCAGTTCAACAGATGATTCATCTGAAAAATCTACCTTCTGTCACTTTTCCAAATGATCAACTAGAAGTCAAGTTATTATTTGTTGCTCTTACAACTGGGATTGACGACAAGACTTTTGTCAGGTAGTGTACAGTGCTCAACAAATGAGTACACCCCATTTTAATAGTTTTATCCATTTCTCAGTGAATATAGGTCATATATGTCAGTGCATTTGAACAAAACAGATTTATTAAACTGATATATTTATTAAAATAATATTTTAGTCACTAAAGATAGCACATTTAAATTCATACTATATATTGGAAAAAACAATTACAAACTACAAAATTTCAACAAAATTTTATAAATGTTTGGTTTCTCTTGAATTTTGATCTTTTTATTTTGTATTTAATATTTTCTATAACATATAAATTTGGGTGTACTAGTTTTGGACCGTTATTGAAAGTTATTTTGTTAGATAAGCTCCAGATTTGGCTTTAGTACTGATTAATCTACACTGTAAAAAATGCTTGGTTATACACAATTCCTTCATGTTGTCCTAACACAAATTGATAAAGTTAAGTTAATACTTTTTTCAATTTTAAGTGTATTGAACATAAAACAAATAAGTGGTCTCCAAAACAAACTTTAAGAATTGTGTTGTTTCAACACATTTTAAATAAGTAAATTAAACAATCAGCAAAAGTAATTTTTTGAGTGTATATGGACAAATATAATATTGTAAGGCTTCCTATAGAAAATATTAATGTACATGAGAGATTTTTGAGAGACGTACTACTCATGTACAGTTGAAGTCAGAATTATTAGCCCCCCTGAATTATTAGCCCCCCTGTTTATTTTTTCCCCTATTTCTGTTTAACAGAGAGAAGATTTTTTCAACACATCTCTAATCATAATAGTTTTAATAACTCATCCCTAATAACTGATTTATTTTATCTTTGTCATGATGACAATAAATAATATTTTACTAGATATTTTTCAAGACACTTCTATACAGCTTAAAGTGACATTTAAAGGCTTAACTAGGTTAACTGGCTTAACTAGCAAAAAAATTAGCTTAAATAACTTTGTCCTTAAAATGGCTTTTAAAAAAATTAAAAACTGCTTCTATTATCGTCGAAATAAAACAAATAAGACTTTCTTCAGAAGAAAAAACATTATCAGACATACTGTGAACATTGCTCCTTGCTCTGTTAAACATCATTTGGGAAATATTTGAAAAAGAAAAAAATTCAAAAGGGGCTAATAATTCTGACTTCAACTGTATGTTGAGCACTGTACTTAAAAATACGATTTTTTTCTGTGTGTTTTTGGAAACTTTCGCTGTATTCTGTGAAAGTCTTGTTTAAGAAACACTCAAACATACACTGAAAAAAATTATTAATTGGACTTACAATTTTTTTTTACTTAAGTGGTTGGTATACTGCCCGAATTTAAACAAATTTAATTGACTAATGTACGGACAGAATGAGCGTTTTTTTCTTGTTTTTAGTTCTTGCTTGTAGGATCTACAGTAATAGGTTCCCAATATGTATGTGTATAGGCTCTCATTAACAATAAAAGTGGGGGCGACACAGTGGCTCAGTGGTTAGCACTGTCCCCTCACAGCAAGAATGGGTCACTTTATTTTGATGGTCCGTTTTTTGAATTTAAGTTATATTGCATCTACATGCCAAATAATTCTCATTAGATTATAAGTAGACTGTTAGGTTGGGGTTGGGGTTAGGGTTAGTGTAAGTTGACATGTACTTGCAAAGTGTCTTATAGTCAGTTAAATGTCTGTTGAAGAAGCAGGATCAACAGATATTAAGAAGACAGTCTACTAATCCTCAAATGGACCATCAAAATAAAAAAATGTTACCCAAGAATATTGCTGGTTCGAGTCCCGGCTGAGTCAGTTGGCATTTCTGTGTGTTTGCATGTTCTCCCTGTGTTGTCATGGGTTTCCTCTGAGTGCTCTGGTTTCCCCCACAGTCCAAAGACATGCGCTATAGATGAATTGAATAAACTAAATCGGCCGTAGTGTATGTGCGTGAATGAGAGTGTATGGGTGTTTCCCAGTGCTGAGTTGCAGCTGGAAGGGCATCCTTCAACACAATTCTTTCAACACAAGCTGTTCTCCCGGGCACTATAATGGAAAAAAAGATGTCTGGGATTCTGGGTGACTACAAAACGTTTAATCACGCTTCTCCCAACGTCCCAATTAATCGGCTGCCGATCTGTCACCATCCATCATAATCATTTTAATAGCGCCTCCTGTTGACCTGATCATCTGGATACCTGCTGCACCCCCGTTTTTGCATTTTTCAGCCCATTAATTTAACAAATTTTAATTGTGTACATTCTTGACAGTTTTAATTTCCCATACTCTCCGCGTTTATGGCTGCATGCTTTTTTTTTTCTTCTCAAGAGCTGTCAACTATACATCTGGGCTTGATATAGAAGTGCAGGGTTTAAACAAACAAAGCAATGTTTGCCAAAGCCATTACACATCATTTTAGAAAAAGAAAAAAAAACGATTTTCACTATAACTCATGCACATCTGGTGTGTGTTTTTCAATGGTGGGATGTAAAATTCCAAGCAAAATCCTCTCACAAAGAAAAAACAAAACACACACAAAAAAACTTGAAACAAAATATCATTGGTGGTGAGGAAAAGTGGCACGTAATTACTGTGGACACATTTGGCTGTTGAGAAAAACAAACTCCTGTTAAATAGTTTTTGAACTTTGTTTACAAAAAACTGGTTCTAATTAGATTTGCATTGTAAAACTTAAAATAACAAAGTGATTATTTTTATGTATTAATGTATTTTACGTAATAGGTTTTAGTTGCTATACTCTCAAAATCATTATTACAAGCACATAAATCCACAGATTTCCGATAAAATTAGCAAAAAAGGAAAAGTCTGCAGATTCTTTCTGGCATTGGATATAACTTTTGGCAGTCTGTACTCTAGATGTTTAGTTACGTTTTTGTTTAATTTTGTTTAGTTTAGTTTTCATTTAATTTAGTTTAGTTCAGTTTTCGATAAGTTTTTGTTTAATTTTCATTTAGTTTAGTTTAGTTTAGTTTAGTTTAGTGTAGTTTTCATTTAATTTAGTTTAGGTTAGTTTTTGTTTAGGTTTTGTTTAGGTTTCATTTTGTTTAGTTTAGTTTAGTTTAGTTTTTGTTTAGTTTTGTTTAGTTTAGTTTTTGTAGTTTGATTTGGTTTGGTTTAGTTAGTTTAGTTTAGTTTATTTTTTCGGTTTCTATTTTCATTTCAATTAGTTTTTTTGTTTGTTTTGTTTTTGGTTCCATTTTGCTTCTCTTTGCTTCAATTTCTTTCATTTAATTTCATTTGATTTAGTTTCATTTCAGTTTCGTTTAGTTTAATTTAGTTTTCAATTTTGTTTTGATTCATTTCATTTAATTTAGTTTTTACTGTAGTTTCATTTTGTTTGCTTTGCTTCAGTTTCGTTTCCATTTTGTTCTGTTTTGTTTCATTTCATTCAGGTTCCATTCTGTTCCGTTCCATTTCCATTTTAGTTTAGTTTCATTTAGTTTTATTTGGTTTCATTTCATTTGGTTTCATTTAGTTTCATTTCATTTATAGTTTCATTTTGCTTCGCTTTGCTTTGGTTTTGTTACCATTTTGTTTAGTTTAATTCCATTCAGGTTTCATTCCTTTCTGTTCCATTTTGTTTTGCTTTGTTTCACTTCATTTTCTGTTTAGATTATATTCGTTTAGTTTCGTTTGTAGTTTCATTTGTTCAGTTTCGTTTTGGGTTTTTTTTCCAGTCCAACCAATCAATACATTAAAATTATTGACTGTTGCCAAAACACAACAATTTTCAATCATTTTCAGCAGCAATATTCAAAATATACAACCAAAATATGTGCGTTTCATTCAGTTCAGTGAAATTTTTAAGTTCTGCTTTCTGGCTAACTGATGACACATTGTGAAACCACTGTAACCAAGGTGTCAAGGTTTGGTAACCTTTACAATGTTAGTTTCAACATAACTACAGCATTATGATGTATGTTCATTTATGACAGATTTTTCATTCTTTCAATCTTGTTTTTGTGCCTGTTTTAATAATTTGGGACTGTTTGAAAAAAGTGACTCCATTCAAACAGTTAGTTTGAATGTTAGTTAGAAAACTTGTGGATAAGACTGTACACAAGCATTCTTGTTCATAAGAGAATCACTGAATCGTTTATTCAAGTCAAATATGTGATTCATTTACTGAATCATTCATTCAGGTGCAAAACAAGTTCACCTGTTCACACATTTTTGAAAGAGAAAAAAAATGTTTCACTGTAACTCATCCACATCTGGTGTGTTTTTTAATGGTGTACGTTTGTATTCGCTGGTTTTGGATGTAAAATCCTCTCACAAAAAAAAAAAAAAAAGCACTGGAAATGAAATATCGGTGGTGGTGAAGAAAAGTGACACGTAATTACTGTGGACACATTTGGCTGCCGAGGCAAACAAATTCCCGTTAAATAGGTTTTGAACTGCGCTAGTGAGATTAATCACCTCTCTACGAGCACAGCCATATGTGTGGGATCAATCACAGCCCCTCATCGGGCAGCTTTGATGCAAATATATGCACTTATTTAGCCTTCGCTTTTATGTTTTCATTCTTTCGGTTGGAGCGGCCCGCTTTCCAATCTGCATCTCTGCTGGATCCCATTAGCGTTTTAACAAAGGGTGCTGATACAGGTCGTAGTAATAGGCCTGGCTTCAACCTTCCAGGCAAGAATATTTGCTGCCTCCCTGTTGAGTTTCTCCTTTGGCTCACAATACAGTACTTTCCTGGTGCCCTCAGCATGGATTCATAGAAAGCGTCATGCTAAAACATGTGTGATTTTTGGTTTGTTTATTAGTTCTTGAGCCTTGAGAACAGTCATACAAAGTACAAGGGCAAAGTTCAAGAGAAATTTGATCCATAGATGCGCAAATCAAATGGGTTTTGGGATTTGTTTTTGATACATGCACTGGCAATAAAGTGCAAGAGCGACCTCCTGTTTTCAGTGGCCTTGGTGTTTATTTGGATTTTTAACAATCTTTTTGTTTTCCGTTTATTATTCTTCAATAAAGAGTTCAAAGCCTTGAACTGAGAGAAGCTTTGGGATGAATCACAACACTGCAACATTTGACTGAAGTATTTAGAGAAGAAAATAAAATAAATAAATAAATAACAGTAAAATAAAAAATAATAAAAAAAATTATATATATATAAAAATAATAAATAAAAAAATAAATAATAATAATAATAATAATAATAATATTAGGTAGTTCATTCCGCTGTGGCGACCCCAGATTAATAAAGGGACAAAGCCAAAAAGAAAATGAATGAATAATAATGAAATGATTCACTTGTTCTGCACTGTGTCCATAGCATTATACAAAAATAAAATAAAAAAATTCATAATAAGATAAAGTAAAATAATATAATAATAAAATAATAAATATATTATATATAACACAGTGCTTTTCCAAAATGAATTCTCTGATTCACTGTAAAAAGGGATAAGTTGACTTTACTTAAAAAAGGAAGTAAACCAGCTGCCTTAAAGAGATAGTTCACACAAAAACAAAAAATACGGGAAATCCTTCATTTGTTCCAAACCTTTATAAGATTCTTTCTTCTGTTAAACACAAATTAAGCTTTACCTTTAACCATTGACTTCCAATATTTGTTTTTCCTATGGAAGTCAATGGTTACATGTTTCCAGCATTCTTCTAATTATCTTCTTTGTGTTCAATGGAATAAACTCAAAAAGGTTTGGAATCAATAGAGGTGAGTAAATAGTGAGTACATTTTCAGTTCCGGGTGAACTATCCTTTTAAAATGATTAAGTAAATGAACTGTGTGCATTCATTCATTCATTTTCCTTCTGCTTAGTCTCTTTATTCATTAGGGGTCGCCACAGTGGACTGAACCACTAACTTATCCAGCATATGTTATACACAGCGGATGCCCTTCCAGCCGCAACCTAGTACTAGGAAACACCCATACACACTCATTCACACACAATTTAGTTTATTTAATTCACCTATAGCGCATGCGTTTGGACTGTGGGGGAAACCGGAGCACCCGGAGGAAACCCACACGAACACGGGGAAAACATGCAAACTTCATACAGAAATGCCAACTGACTCAGCCGGGACTCGAGCCAGCGACCTTTTTGTTGTGAGGTGACAGTGCTAACCACTGAGCTACCGTGTTGCCCAACTGTGTGCATAATTATAAAAACAAAATAACGCCAACTTAACAGTTCCAAGTTACAATGGGTTTAATCACTTTAAGTAAAATCAAATTGTAATTTTTAAGGTATATTTTAAGAAGAGTAATTCACGCACTCACTCACTCACTCACTATCCTTCGGCTTAGTCCCTTAATTATCAGGGGTTGTCACAGCGGAATGAACTGCCAATTACTCTGGCATACAGTTGAAGTCAAAATTATTAGCCCTCCTGTGAATTTTTTTCTTTTCCAAATTATTTCTAAATTGATGTTTAACAGGCGACGCAGTGGCGCAGTAGGTAGTGCTGTCGCCTCACAGCTAGAAGCGCTGGTTCGAGCCTCGGCTGGGTCAGTTGGTGTTTCTGTGTGGAGTTTGCATGTTCTCCCTGCATTCACGTGGATTTCCTCCGGGTGCTCCGGTTTCCCCAACAGTCCAAAGACATGCGGTACAGGTGAATTGGGTAGGCTAAATTGTCCGTAGTGTATGAGTGTGAATGGGTGTGTATGGATGTTTCCCAGAGATGGGTTGCAGCTGGAAGGGCATCCGCTGTGTAAAATATATGCTGGATATGTTGGCGGTTCATTCCGCTGTGGCGACCCCGGATTAATAAAGGGACTAAGCCGAAAAGAAAATGAATGAATGAATGAACAATGTTTAACAGAGCAAGGAATTTTTCACAGTATTTCCTATAATATTGTTTCTTCTGGAGAAAGTCTTATTTGTTTTATTTTGGCTAAAATAAAAGCAGTTTTTAATTATTTTATGGTCAATATTATTAGCTCCCTTCAGCAATATTTTTATATGGTTTGTTCTACAGAATGAACCATCATTATACAATGATTTGCCTAATTACCCTAGCTTGCCTAATTAACCTATTAATTAAGCTGAATGGCAGTATCTTGAAAAATATCTAGTAAAATATTATGCATTGCCATTGTTATTAGAAATTAGTTATTAAAACTATTATGATTTAGAAATGTGTAGAAAAAAATCTTCTTTTCGTTAAACAGAAAATAGGAAAAAAAATCTACAGGGGGGCAAATAATCAGGAAGGCTAATAATTCTGACTTCAACTGTGTCTTTTACACGGCTGATGTTTTTCCAGCTGCAAGTAAAGTAACTAATCACTAACTTTACAGTGTTGGCTCTTTTCATAATGTATGTTTTCCTAAAAAATGTAATAGTTTTTTGTTTTTATTTTATTGTTTGAAGCTGATAACAAACTGACCAGCGTAAAACACTGACAGACCATCCATGAGCTTTGAGCTTGTTTATCTGAAAATCAATTTCTCTGTGGAGAAAATGAATGCTCTTTATTTTATTTTTATTTTTTACAGGAAAGCTATTAGATGTTAAATATAAACCATCTATAATATAGATAAATAATGCAAACACACATACAGTACCAGCAGAAACGGGAACACTGGGACTCGCATGTTTCTATCAGTGCATGTTTATTCCCATCTGACCGCGGTTCTAAACAAATTCCTCTGAAATATCTCTCCATCACAAACCCATCCACTTGAGCATTTCTTTTTCATGTGGAAATCCTCAAAACACAGATGGGGTTAAAAAAAAGGGAGAGAGAGAACATAACAGGAAACATAAGAAGAATATCTTTCTGCATCCAGAAAAATAAATGCAATAACTCTTTAAAAAAACATCAGGGTAAAAGTACTAGACACTGTACATTTTGGCCACAAATCAAATACATCTGTTACCTGTCCTACCTAGGCCATGTCTATACACCAGTCTGAATCAATACAAAGACCATATATACAATTTTTATTAACACTTAAGTAGTAATGCCCACTGTTAACTTATTAACTGGCTTTTTAACACTATTAACTGGCTTATAACTGTCTATTCTTAAAATAGTTTATTAGCACTTTAATGTATTTTATCTGATTTTAATCTATTTACTTAATCCTACCTGATACCTAAACCCAACTACTACTTTACTAATTATTAATAGGAAGCAAATTAGGAGTTTATTGAGCTAAAATTTTAGTTAATTGTTTGTTAATAGCAAGAATTTCACTTTATTTTAAAGTGTGACCAAAATGTTCTTAGAAAAAAATATATGTAACATACAGCATTGTTGTGCATTAGTACATTAGTATGTGTCCAGAGTAATTTTATTCACAAATTAAGAGTTTATTGAGCTAAAATCTTATTTAATTGTTTGTTAGTAGCAAGAATTGTGCCTTAAATTAAAGTGTGACCAAAATGTTCTTAGAAAAAAAATGCATGTAATATACAGCTTTGTTGGATCCTTGTACATTAGTATGTGTCCAGTGCAATTTTATTTGGCAAATTAGAAATGTATTGAGCTAAAATCTTAGTTAATTGTTTATTAATAGCAAAAAATTCACTTTAAAGTGTGACCAAAATGTTCTTGGAAAAAATGCATGCAATATACAGCTTTGTTGGATCCCTGTACATTAATATGTGTCCAGTGTACTTTTATTTGGCAAATTAGAAATTTATTGAGCTAAAATCTTAGTTAATTGTTTATTAATAGCAAAAAATTCACTTTAAAGTGTGACCAAACTGTTCGTGGAAAAAAATGCATGCAATATACAGCTTTGTTGGATCCCATTAGTATGTGTCCAGAGTAATTGTATTAATTCCCTCGTTCACTGTAAAAACAATGATGACAAAAAGTCAAGACAACTAACACTTTTATGTTGTTTTAACTTATTTTAATAAAATAATCAGGTTTCAACTAATTTGTTTTAAGTTATACAAAGTTTACCTTCATGTTGTTAGTCAGTTTGATTGATGCTAGATGAAATGACTAGACAAGTTCATTTGATTTCACAAAAAATTACAAACAAATAAAAGATAATAAATAAATATGTATAAAAATACAAATAAAATAAGGCAGAAATACTTTGTTACAGTTATTTTATGAGGAAAAATAAGCTATAACTATCAAACATTTTTGCGATGATATAAAGAAAAAGCCCACTGAAATGTCATTCAGCTGAGCAATAATTGCAAGAAATCATTTGATGACATATACAGTTGAAGTCAGAATTATTCGCCCCCCTTTTTATTTTTTTCCCCAATTTCTGTTTAACAGAGAGAAACATTTTTCAACACATTTCTAAAAATAATAGTTTCAATAACTCATTTCTAATAACTGATTTATTTTATCTTTACCATGATGACAGTAAATAATATTGTACTAGATATTTTTCAAGACACTTCTATACAGCTTAAAGTGACATTTAAAGGCTTAACTAAGTTCATTAGGTTAACCAGGCAGGTTAGGGTAATTAGGCAAGTTATTGTATAACGCTCTGGTTACTAAAGTAACCCTCGTTCCCCGAGGGGGGGGAACGGAAACTTCATCTAAATATGCTTATACTGCCACGGTGCAGTCCCCCCTCACAGGCGGACCCGTGTCTTCCCTCACCGCTAACCATCTAATTTTCATATGCTTACTCCCCCTTCTCAGGGTTAGTTCATATGCTATTTGCCCCAGTCTCCCCACTTGGGTAGCAGGTGGCCTCCGCAGCGTCCTCCCTATCGGGACTGCACGCATTCCCAACGTACTGTCGTATTAAATTCCTAGAAATTATTCTAGACGCATTTGCGGCTCCCGAAAAATATATCTAAATCCGTAAATCTTCTGTTGAAGTGGGATAAGTAAGGGCCAGGGAACACGTTGGAAGACCGCGCCTCTGGTGACGCAGGTGCGCTCACGCTCTTTGCCTGGCAAACCTCTCATCGGGGGCGAAGGTAAGGTTCAATCATTATGGCGTTTTCCAAACATTTCCCCATAGTGGAAGTTTCCACATAGCATTGAAGTTCCCCTTCCGAAGGGGAACGCTCTGGTTACTAAAGTAACCCTCGTTCCCCGAGGGGGGGGAACGGAAATGCTATGTTCCTTCGCCAAAATGATTGCCCCTTAGCTGTTGAGGTGAAAGTCTCTTCCGCTAAAAAAATGATGCTTTGGCTTTGCTCGCACATGTACTCTTAAAGCAAGTTAATTGCAACGAGCATCAGGTGCGCAAGCTGAAGCTGCCAACTCATTGGCATTTCATTGGCCCGTTTACATACTCTTTCAGATGATTGGCTTTCTGAATGAAATCCCCATAGTGGAAGTTTCCACATAGCATTGAAGTTCCCCTTCCGAAGGGGAATGATGGTTTGTTCTGTAGACTATCGAAAAAATATGTAGCTTAAAGGGGCTAATAAATTTGACCCTAAAAATTGCTTTTAAAAAATTAAAAGCTGCTTTTATTCTAGCGGAAATAAAACAAATAAGACTTTCTCCAGAAGAAAAAATATTATCAGACATTAATGTGAAATTTTCCTTGCTCTGTTAAACATCATTTAGGAAATATTTAAAAAAGAAAAAAATGGGGGGCTAATAATTCTGACATCAACTGTATATTAAAATAAATAGCTTTATTTAAAAATCACAGTGAAGCCCCAAAACAGTTATTAATAAGAAATTGTAAGTTTTTATACTTGCCCCTAACATGTCCATTTATAAGTAAGTTTTTTGGAAAGTAAAAAAAAAATGCTAATAACATTTAGCGTGTACAAAGACTATAGAATACACAAGACGTGTCACTTGTATAGTTTTGTATGGGGAAAAGTATAACGTTCAATATGGTAAATGAAGCCCCGCCTACTAATAAAGGAGCCAATCATCATTCGCTATAGACTGACGTTTCTCTGAAGGAAAACCTCGGATCAGACGTGTGCTTTTACGACGGAATCTCAGCGAATATTTGCTTCACAGACATAAGAAATATATCCACATAAAGCTTGAAATCTGCGCTTTTAAATTAAACAAGTGCAAAGTGTGTTTCAAAGATGGCCGCCGAGTGAAATGGCCTTTGGTATGTATGATCACTTATTCTTTTATATATTACATTAAGTACAAGCCAGAAAAAGTCATTTCATTTTTGCAAAAACACTGAATGACAAAGGCTTTTCTAATTTTGACGAAAGTAATTTATAATACATTTGATTGCATTTAAAAAGATTTCATTTGAAGCACACATCTCATTTTTGACCTCTATGTAATATATTTAACTGTATTTTATTCATAAAAAGAGTAACACTGTAAAAATGCAGGGTTTCACACAATTCTGTCATGTGTTCCCAGCACAAGTTGATTAATTTAACTTAATTGTCTAAATTTAAGTGAATTGAACATAAAACAATTAAGTTCTCTCAAAAAAAAAACTCAAGAATTGTGTTGATTCAGCTCATTTTAAATAAAAAGAGTCAGATAAATCGACAAAAATATTTTTTTTTGACTGAAGTCTACACTTAAAACAATGATTACTGCTCCTTGTTCAAACTACCTGTTTAAAATGAGCTGAAACAACACAATTCTTGTAACTTCTTTGGCCAATTTATTTGTTTTATGTTCAGTCCACTTAAATTTGTAAACCATTAAGTTAACTTAAGCATTTTGTGTTGAGACAGCTCAAACTACCTCATTAAAGGATTTGTAGTTCAGAGCATGCTTCGCGTGGGATTAAATTAAGAGAGGGAAATGTTGACTATAAAAGTAATCGTAGGTGTTTAAAGTTAATAGAAAGACTTGGGGCTCTATTTTGACGATATAGGCGCAAAGTCCAAAGCGCAGCGCGCAAAAGCTTTACTGGTGTGTCAGAATCCAGCACATGATCTAACAGGGTTGAGCTTATTCTCTTAATGAGCTATAGGTGTGTTTTGAGAATAAACCAATCAGAGTCTCATCTCCCATTCCCTTTAAGAGTCAGTTGCGTTGCACCATGCACATTTGCTATTTACATGGTGGACTTTGTAAGTGGAAAAACTGAACGCTTCACCAGCAAGAAAACAGTTAAACAGAGCATCTGCAGCGTGAGAATGAGAGATGAGCCTCCTCATTCTTTACTTTCACTTTCACTCTCTCGTGGATAAGGAAATGTGTTGTACACACAGACATCCATTAGTCTACATTATTAATTTAGTTTGTTAAGTACAAAGATTTGTTTGTACAGCAAACGAATAAATGAACAATAATAATGAAGTGTGGTCAAGAGTTATATCCAAATACACATGCTATGCCCCATATGGTCTAAAACCTGACAGGTGGAGAAATCTAAGCTTGTTTTTAATAAAACAAATATAAATATGCATATAATAAGTAATACTACTACTAACAATAACATTATACAAGTGGTTTTTATATTTATGTAGAAAATAATAATTTTTGTAATATTTTAATCCTTTAAATCTTTTTTATTTGTAAAGATATTTGCGTATTGCTGTATATCCTGTGTGTATTAAGCAATGTGTAAGCAAGGCGCACAACTAATGCACTCTGCGCTGGACTTTAGACCTGCTCTTAGCTGGTCTATTAAACAGTCTATTCTAGTTTCTCAAAATAGCAACGCGCCAGCAATGCGCCTCAACACACCTCCTTTTTAGATCAGAGCGCCTATGGGCGCACATATGAGCGCAAATGCATTTTGCTATTTGCTATTTGCATAACGTCAAAACGACCCTTGCGTCAAGCTGAAACTAGCAAACAACAATTGCGTCGTGCCTTGCCCCGCATTGTGCCGGGTGTATGATAGGGCCTTATTAGTTTAAATCTCACTTTAGTTTAAAAATTTAGAAGATTTTCATGTAATGCTTTTGGTTTTGAGACGATCACCTTGCAGAAGCAGCCATGCTTTGGGTGTTGGCTGCTTAATTAGCAAAACTGCAGTTTGTTGCTTTGCTCAGTGAGCAATAACTGTCCTAAACTGAGTTCTGAGATCAGTCTCAATCAACTGTATATGTAGCTCATGAAATATGCTTAAAATGGCTCTTTTAGTTCATGTAGGATAACTTCAAATAAAGCTAAGAGACTTCGAAATGCACAAAATAGACGTACATGATATTATCAGACCCTTGAGTTTAAGTTAAATAAAAATACAAATGGATTTAAACTTTTATTTGATAAAATCATGTTCATTGCATTTAATTGTATAAACTGTGTTTTTAGTTGATGCTACACAAATTGATTGGATGGAAATCCTGCCCTCGATTAAACTGAGTTCATCCAATGAGTTCTTTTTTTTTGGGTGTATCAGTTTGCAGACAATTAGGCCACATTTTGTCTCTGTTCCTTTGGTTATCACAGATATTTTGGTATTTTCTCCCAAACTCTAATGATTTAAACAATGTTCTGCACATGCCGTGATTTCTGCCAGAGCGTCGCTGACGAAAAGAGAGGAACTGTCAAAAGTGAAAAGCTTACCACCTTTTTTTTTTTTTTATGCACGTCTGCTACTCCACTACCTCAGAGGAAATGAAGGAATCATAGGAGGCAGTTAAGATTAGCATCTGAAATAGAGATGTCACGACTGTAATTTAATGAAATCTATCTTCGGGAATATTCGCTACAGTTTTTTTAGATTACTCAGGTTCGTTCCTGTTAGCTGCTACGCTTCAGCAATTCCCGGCCGGTAATTCTCAGTCCTTCCCATTACCGCGACCCTTTTCCATGCGGACAGAAGATAACAATAATAACGTAATCTATAAATTACAGGCTGCATGTTTAGCGTGTGTGTGTGTAGCTTAACGAACGGCTCACAGGCCTTCCGGATTCTCTCGGCGATCTTCAGAGGACACTGTATGGTGTAAACATCATTTCTTATTCATGTACATCTCACAAATGTGTGCCAGTGTGATTTCTTGGCTAATGCAGGTTGTTCTTTCAGGATGCCAATCTAGTGTGTCATCCAGTTATTTATATCCCGCACAATCTGAGATGCATATACAGTTGATGTCAGAATTATTAGCCCCTCTGTATACTTTCTCCCCCAATTTCTGTACAAAGGAAAGACATTTTTTTCAACACATTTCTTTAGTTTTAATAACTCATTTCTAATAAGTGATTTATTTTTTCTTTGCAATAATGACAATACATAATATTTGACTAGCTATTTTTCAAGACACTAGTATTCAGCTTAAATGAATTGTGACATTTAAAGATTATTTAGGTTAACTAGGCAAGTTAGGGTAATTCATTAATAAAGGCAACTTGTTGCATAATGATGGTTTGTACTATAGACAATAATATATCTATCAATATATCTATCAATATATATATCAATATATATATATATATATATATATATATATATATATATATATATATATATATATATATATATATATATATATATATATATATATATATATATATATATATATACAGGGCTTAATTTGTGCTGGAACATGCCGGATCCGGCACCTCTGAAATCTGATCCGGCACCTCATTTTACCGATCCCCTCCTCAACAGGCATTCTTCCCCAACAGCTGTTCACTTTCGCTTTCTTCCGCGACTCCCCAACCCTCCTCAGTGTGGTCCGCGACACCCCCGCCCCGCTCGCTTTCGTCCTCGACACCCCTCCGCCATCCACCACACCAACACCAATAAATATATATATATATATATATATATATATATTTATATATATATTGTTTAAGGGGCTAATAATATTGTCCTTAAAATGTTTAAAATAAATAAATAAAAACTGCTTTCATTCCAGCCAAAATAAAAAAAAAGACTTTCTCCAGAAGAAAAAAACATTATAGAAAATGCTGTGAAAAATTCCTTGCTCTGTTAAACATAATTTGGGAAATATTTAAAAATATGGCTAATACTTTTGGCTTCAACTATAAATGCACAGGGAATAGGTGAAGATGCTGATTGGTTCTATCAACAAGCCACACCCCCTTTGTTACTGTTACAAAAATTTAAAGTTGGTAACTGCAACAGTAAAGGTTTTCAGTGTGAAAAGCTTGTTATTGATACAGTTTTTGCACACAATAGGACTAATCGTCAAGGATTTATTAAAGATCTGCAAATAAATATGGTGGATAACGAATATAATCTGAAAGAAAGGGGTTATAGTAGTAAAAAATTGTATAATAATGTATAGTAATTTAAAGTAAATATTAGTGAAGTAAAGTATCATTTATTAAATAATATAAATTACAAATGAAATATTATAATACAAATAATAAAAACTGCTAATAAATTATATTAGCTTGCATAAAATGATTGAATAATGAGGCTTGACAAAATGTAGAATACATTTTTTTATTATTATTATTAATAATAATAATAATAATAATAATAATAATAATAATAATAATAATAATAATAATAATAATAATAATAATAATTCCTTACATTTATATTGACTTTTCTGGACACTCAAAGAGCTTTACACATTTTTTTTTTGGAGGTGGAATCTCCTCATCCACCACCAGTGTGCAGCATCCACCTGGATGACATCCCAGCAGCCATATTGCACCACACCGCACACCACACACCAGCTGATTGGTGGAGATAAGACAGAGTGGTGAATCCAATTATGATATGAGGATGGTTAGAAGGCCATGATGGACAGAGGCCAGTTATACCATATATCATACCATATAATAAATATATAGTAAAAGTATAATAATAACTTCTAAACAACTACATTTACAGACAAAAAAAAAATTATGTGAGAGAATAATTGTCTTTTATTTCTGCCCATCCTCTCACGATACATCAAATCAATGTTTCAGATATCAGTCATAGTATCTTTACACTATTTTCCCCATAAACACCATAAAACTACTGAGAGATTTGGATCTTTAAATGTTTCTTAATGGCACAAGATGTTTGAAGAGCTCTTGTCCCCATGCATATAATCCTCAACTGCCATTGGCTCATCTACTATTGAGAGGAGGGGCTTACCAGTAGGTCGGCTCTCTTTCACATACTGTAGACTTAACGTACACCTGTGTTTCTGTAATGTTCCTAAAACTGCACAACGATGCTGAAAGTTGTTGAAAAACACAACAGATTCCCTCCACACTGCTGGGAATTAGGCAAGCGGGTCACATGTGATCTATCCCACACCAAGTGTCAGAAGAGCAATGAAAGAGAATTTACAATCAGAGAGAGAACAGACTTTAACAAGACAGTACAAGCGTGCTGTTGCGTAATTGCTTCCACATCAAAGGTGTTGAGACAAAGGTTTAGTTTACCCGAATGTGAGAGTTCTATCATCATTTAGTCATCTTTTATCCCCTCGTCTTTACAGTACATGCAAATTGAGATCATTTGCTTTTTTTCCATCTCACAAACTTGGATGATGGTTTACAGTCAAGCTGAAAATAGGCATAACATAAAAGTGGACCATGTGACTTGTGTGCTATATATATATATATATAGTCTTCTGAAGCTATATGATAACTTTGTGGGAGTTCACAAGAGTATGTACTATTCATTTTACTCAACAAGGATACATTAGGATGATTAAAAATGACATTAAAGGGGTTCTTGCTTATCATTTCACTTTTTTACCTACTGTGTGACTTTTTACAAAATGCAAAAAAAAAAAAAGTCGATGTCGATGTCGATGTCTCTAGAGTGTGAAGTTTCAGCTCAAAATACCACACAAATAATGTTTTATAACTGTTTGATGGCGCATTTTAGGCTTTAATCCTAATTGTGTCGTTTTGGTGATTGTCACTATTAATTCAAATGAGATTGTGCTGTTTTTGTGCTCTTTTTCAAAAGAGGGCGGAGCTACAAATGCCTGTGTGTCAGCATAGTGGCAGATTCAAAAACAAGACTAACTTCCTATGCTAATGAGAGAGAGAGATTGTCACTAATGGGCAGGGCTTTTGTCCCTTTGATGACATGCACAAAATGAAAATGTCAATCAAAGTGTGATAATATAAAATATAAAATTAAGATGTTTATATTTACAGATTGTTGCCACACAACTGTGCTAAAACCCCTTTAAAGTGTTTTTTGCCTAATTATTTTTATATATTTGGACTAGAAACAAGACCAAAAAGCATTTTTAAGTATATTAATTTCATTCAACAAGGATACATTAGGAAGATTAAGAATGACATTAAAGGGGTTTTTGCTTATGATTTCACATTCTATTTTGACTTTAGTTCATGTGTAATGATGCTGTTTGAGCATAAACAGAATCCACAAAGTCATGACAAGTAAAGTTTAAATGGGAGATTCAAAATTCCAAAGGAGATATTTTCGTTTTTTGGATTTTGCTATTTAAAGTCGCCATGAAATCCACATTTACTTTTTTATTTTTATATGTAAATAGTAGTTCTGGTTGTAAACAATGTATCTGTGCAAACCATTATTTTCATTCATTCATTATTTTTCCTTCGGCTCAGTCCCTTTATTCATGAGGGGTCATCACAGCAGAATGAACCGGTAACTTATTCAGCACAGTAGATGCCTTTCCAGGTGCAACCCAGTACTGGGAAACATTCAGACAGACTCATTCACACACACACTACGGCCAATTTAGTTTATCCAATTCACCTGTAGCGCATGTGTTTGGACTGTGGGGAAACCGGAGCACCCGGAGAAAACCCGGGGAGAACATGCAAACTCCAGACAGAAATGCCAACTTACCCAGCCAGGACTTGAACCAGCGACCTTTTTGTTGTGAGGTGACAGTGGTAACCACTGAGCCACTGTGCCGCTAATCATTATTTTGTAAAAATGTATTTTCCCTCATCAACTTTAATCAAATACCATAACATTTCCTCCTCCTCGAAATGACTTTTCTTCACTTCTGGTCACATGGAATATCTTTAGGGTGGGGCTATCAGTGAGAGCCTCGTTTTTGCTCTGAATTTGTCCATCTGTCAATCATTTTGTTAGTAACGCCCATCTTTCAACAATCCAATCAGTTTCCAAATAACAAAATCATGCACCACCCTATTTTATTTCCTAATTTCAGAAACGTTTCAAACGGATGTACGTCACGATAGCGAAAAAAAGGACAATCTTAACTTACGTTTTATGCAACCTAGGCTCATTCTGAAAACGTACCTCTATATACATTTCTTGAGAGTGCCAAATACGTCCCAGGAGATACATTTTTTTGCAGTTTTTGTAAATCAAACAGAGGCCGCAGTGTGCGCTTTCAGATCTCAATTTTCTCTTGCAAGTGCAATTCGTGCCTGCTGTTCTCACGTAAATCCACCAGAGGCCGCTGTCGACTGACTGACTGACTGACTGACTGACTGACAAATTGACTGACCCACCCTCCTCCTTCCCCAAACCCAGCCAATAGTGTTTTCAAAAGCACCGATTGACCAGCGCCCACCCACTTCCCTAAACCCAACTGACCGTTTTTGAAAGCAATCCAGAAAAAGAAAAGCCCTCACCTGATATTTCAGATATTACCATATTCTCACCTTGTTATTTACTTGTCTATTTTATTTTTTTAGCTTCTGTTTTTGTCTTAACCGCTCTCTGGAACCATTCTTTGACAGACTCGAATCCCGTCGTTGTTGTCAACTCCTCTCTGCTGACGTACATAGCGAGCTACTGGACAAACTATCTGCTGGTAAGCGCAAAAAGCATCATCCCACCCCTTAGCCTTCGTTTTAAAGACGAAATGCTGCCATACATACTTCTGGCCTCATAATTCGCGATTTCCAGAAATGTATATAGGGCTACGTTTGCAGAATGAGCCTATGTTAGTTTCATGGCAACTTTAAAGCTTTTTTTAATGAGCTTCTTTCTGAGTTTGTGACATCACAATCCCTAAAATGTATATAAACGGTTTTTGGACGACACCACAGAATACGGAACCTGTTAATTTTGGATAGTTTTTACAGTGTACAAAGAAGGTCCTGTCACTGAAGTGTCACAAGGGCGAGTGCATGATGATTTTTGGGCGAATGATTCCTTGAAGTAAGGGCAGAGATCTGTAGGACACAGACAGAGGTGAGCAGAGCACTGTAGCAGGGAACTGTTAATAAAGAGCAGTGATAGTTTTACTGCTGTACCCTTTTCGGGGTGGATGCAGCTGAATGGTTCACGAAAAGAACTGTCTCGAGCGCTCTTCCTTTAAAGCTTTGTCTCACCAAAATGCTAAATCTGAGCGGAGTCAGACTTGGCCTAATCCCAAAACCGAATGATTTTATTACGACCCTGCTGGAGTATTATTATCTTTTGAGCCGGGGAAGCGTGAAGGGTGGAGATGAACACCAGTGTTGATGAGGCAGCCCTGCTTTTTGGTCTGCCCTAAATTTATAAATAGCTCGTCTCCCCATTCTGCATTTGGCCTGAAACACTCTTTAGGCAAGTATGCAGATGCGAACGCCTGGCCAGCACTTTACAAGTCAACGGTTCTTTTGCACATACTTAATAAGTTTCTTTTGTGGTAATGGACCACAATTCTCAGGAGGGCAATAAAGGTGTCATTAAACCACATGTGTAATTTTTTCAGGAAGGTAGCTAAACAGCAGGTAGCCGAAAAAAGTACAACTTTTGGTAACACTTTACTTTGATGGTCCATTTGAGTATTAGTAGACTGTCTGCTTAATATCTGTTGATACTGACATTTAACAGCCCTTCAACAGACATTTAACTGACTATAAGAAACTTTGCAAGTACATGTCAACTTACCCTAACCCCAACCCTAACCCCAACCCTAACAGACTACTTATAATCTAATGAGAATTAGTTGACATGTAGATGCAATGTAATTTACATTCAACAAACGGACCATCGAAATAAAGTGTGACCCAACTTTTATTAATTTAGTCAGATTTTTTTATTCGACCGACTAGAAGTTGGTTTGGGCTAATATCCACTACATAACAGCCCTTTTTGATATTTGAGAGCTTATTTTGCTGGATATTCTGCCAGTAACAGCACTCGTCCAGCCTCTTAACACTTCACCCTTATGTATTACTCCACCCACATACAGCAACAAGCAGAGGACACTATACAGTTTGACAAATATTGCTGCTGTTGGACAACGTAATGTACTTTTGAGGTTTTTTAGTCAAGAACGCATATGTTTAGATTGCAACTTTGCAGTTTATTTATAAGGATAGTGCCTATTTTAAAATTTTTATAATTTCTGAGAGACAGTTCGTCGGCGACCCATTAGCCTGTCTTCGACAGAAAACGCATAATAAGACCTAAGAGAAAAACAGCAAAATTTCAAACTACAGCTGATCAAATCATTATTAAACAGGTACACAACTTTCTAAGTTAATCTCTTTCTTTTGTATGTTGTAGTGCTGTATTTATACCATAGTAATATTGTGATCTCCCGATTGCAACAGAGAATTACTGGGAGATATTTCTGTAGATTGATGGCATTTCATGCCGTTCAGTCTTTTAATCTTAAAATGCCTGCAAAATAACTAGTTTTGTGATCACTTCAAATACTAGCTCTAAAGTGACATTGGTGAATTAGTAACAGTTTCTTCTGTTGTGATGTCAGCTACAGATGTAAATGAATGGCGGAAGAAATTAGTTCCTCTTACAAAAGGGCTTTGATACTCTCCGTGTTTGATTTTCTTTTTTATTTACACGATGATGCCGTCGAACTGTTGTATAAATGCAATATCACCAGGGGCGTACTGGCCATAGGGAGGCCTGATGGTCCTCTGGCCTGCCACTGTGATTCTTATATTGTGCCTATATAATATAGAAGTTAAATCTACTTATTTGAAAAGAGTTTTGAACTCAGTGTTGAAGGTAATGAGTTAATAAAATACCTCATTACTTCAACTTAAATGGAGCAAGGTCACAGTACTCGTATAGATTAGTTTTTTTAACTCAAATGGTTGTCTGCAATTGGTTTCCTCAAATGGTTTGAGTTGACTTCACTTATTGGGTTTTTCAATGCTCAGTTGGTTTGAGTTCTCTTCATTTATCGGGTTTTACTGTGCTCAAACTGCTTCTTTTACTCAAATAGATTAAGTTCACAGTACTCATTAGGATTAGTTTTTGAACTTAAATGGTTTGTTGCATTCGGTTTCCTCAAATGGTTTGAGTTACCTTAACTTTTTGGGTTTTACAATGCAAGATTACAAACAAATGCTTGATGTGGGAGTCCAACATATTCTCTACTCCACCATATAACAAATAAAATCCCAGAGAAAACAAATTTGTATCTCAAAATTAAAAATGATGTATTTTCTTCCAAAAATAGGTGATTTTGTTACAATACCAGAAACAGTGAAGGAATGTTCCTAACTGCATTTTCTCTGTTAAAACAAAGATTAAAGGAGTTTCTGTAAATTTTTTACAGACGTAGGGGTGTAAGATAAATAATGAATTTATCATTGAGTTCATGAACACTCAAAAAAGTACATTTGTACCAATCTGTAACAATTTTGTGACATAAATCTTTTTCCTACACACTCTCTCCAACACAAATTCTCAAAGGAAGACGTACTGTACATGAGTTAGACAGAGCTTTGTATATTTTTAACCTATATTTTAATAAATGCAGAAGTTAAATAAATCTGTTTTGTTCAAATGGACCAACATTTATTACAAAACAGGGTATATATATATATATATATATATATATATATATATATATATATATATATATATATATATATATATATATATATATATATATATATATATATATATAATTAGTAATTATTATTAAAATGTGTTTGGCAGAAACTGCATTAATTTATCACAAATGCAGTAATATTATGAAATATCACTACAATTTAAAACAATGCTTTAATATATTTTATAGAGCGTTTTAAAATACTGTCTAACATACAGTTTAGTATTCCTGTCATTGCTTATTTTCAATGGCACATGATCTCATATTCTAACTTGCTTAAAGGGATAGTTCACTCAAAAATGAAAAGTTACTCACCCTTAAGTGGATGCAAACATCCTTCAATTTTTTTCTTCTATTGAACAGAATGGATGTTTAGAAAAAAAGCTGAAAACCTGTAAACATGGACTTCCATGTCTAGGAAAAATAAACACTATGGAAGTCAATGGTTACAGATTTTCTACGCTTCCAAAATATCTTCTTTTTAGTTCAACAGTCAAGAAAAAGTTAAATAGGTTTGAAACAAGTAAAGGGAGAGTAAATGGTGACATGATTAATGAATCCCTTTAAGAAAAAAAAAGTTCACATAAAATACACCATTATACTGTAGTGTAACACTTACTTAACTAACTCCAAATTAGGATTTAATAGCTGTGATTTTTCTTTATTTATTAATTAAAAGTGCTTCAGTTTCATTGCATCATCCTTGTTCTGATATTTGAGCTAGTTTGAATCTAAACTGAAGTGAATTGTGTCAAATTGGGATCAAACTAACACGACGGGAAGCTGATAATATGCTCACACAAGTGAAGCGGCAGAATAGTGAATAATGCCAGAGTCTGGGTTGTGTTTGCACCATCTGCAGTGCTGGCTGGGCCAGAGTCATCATTTACAAAGGCATTAACATTAGCATGGTGGCAGCCAGCTCTGCTTCACTGTTGTTTTCTCTTGTTCCCTGAAGCCAGCAGGTACACAGGGGGAATTTATTGTTGCTGGACCCCATTAATATTAAACATAACTAATGAGAACTAATCACCGCAGCACAATAGATAGTGACAAGCTCAACAAAGAGAACTGTCTCTGAAACTATGTGTGTCTGCCTGTCTATTAACTCATCCGTTTATACATTCATTTATATTTCCATCAATCCAATCTTTTCAAATATCTATCCATCCCTTCCACCCATCCACCCATCCATCCATCCATCCATCCAATATTTCCATCTATTCATCCATCAATCCTTTTCAATTATTCATCTATCCTTTTCAATTATCCATCCATCCATCCATCCATCCATCTAAATTATCCATTTATCCATCCATCCATCCATCCATCCATCCATCTAAATTATCCATTTATCCATCCATCCATCCATCCATCCATCCATCCATCCATCCATCCATCCATCCAATATTTCCATCCATCCATCCCACAATCCAACAATCTTTTCCATCCATCCATCTTGTTCATCCAAATTTTTCTATTTATCAACAACCTAACCTTTTGTGCTCTTTTCTGTCCGTACATCCATCCATCCATCAAATATTTCCATTTATTCATCCATCCATCATTCATCCATCCAATATTTCCATCCATGCATCCCTATAATATTTTCATTTTTTATCCATCCATCCAATATTTTCATCCATCCATCCATCCATCCATCCATCCATCATCCATCCAATATTTTCATTTATTCATCCATCCATCATATATCCATTAAATATTTCCATCCATCCATCCATCCATCCATCCATCCATCCATCCATCCATCATTTCCATCTATTCATCCATCCATCTATTCTTTTCAATTATTCATCTATTTTTTTAAATTATCCATCCCTCCATCCATCCTTTTCAATTATCCATCCATCTAGATTATTAATTTATCAATCAATCAATCAATCAATCAATCTATCCATCCATCCATCCATATATATTGCACAATCCAACAATCTTTTCCATCCATCTATATTGTCCATCCATGTATTTCTATTCATCAAAAACCCAACATTTTCTCCTCTTTTCTGTCTGTCCATCCATCCATGCATCCAGCATATTTGTTTGTCAAAGTTTTTCATCTTTTTATCACTATCTATCCACTCATAAAGAGGATAGAATTATAGCTGTTATCATTCTAATACCTAAAAAAGTTTTCTTTTTGTGACATTTTCAAAAATCACTTTATTCAATTTTAGTTAAAAATGACAAAATTCAGTACAAAATTTGCAAAAAGCCCAATTGCTAGATATAGTATTTCCTATTATATATATATATTGGAGAAAGTCTTATTTCTTTCAGTTTGGCTGGGGAAAAAAAGCACTTTTTATTTTTGTTAAAAAATATTATTAGCCCCTTCAAGATTTGTTTCCTAATTAACCTAACTTTCCATGTTAACCCAATTAATCAAGTTAAGACTTTAAATTGCAAAGAAATTACTTGTTATAATTTAGTTTTTAAAAATGTTTTACATCGTTTTGACTGTTTAATGTTTAAACTGTTTAAAAAATCTCTATATTAAACAGCAATTGAAGAATATTTAAAAAATATTTAAAATCATTCAAGAGAATAATTAAAAAGCATCTCAGTATTTCATTGCAGCCTTTAATTATGTATTGCATACAGTTGAAGTCAGAATTATTAGCCCCCCTGAATTATTAGTCACCCTGTTTATTTTTTCCCCCAATTTCTGTTTAATGAAGAGAAGTTTTTTTTCAACACATTTCTAAACATAATAGTTTTATTAACTCATTTCTAATAACTGATTTATTTTATCTTTGTCATGATGACAGTAAATAATATTTTACTAGATATTTTTCAAGACACTTCTATACAGCTTAAAGTGACATTTAAAGGCTTAACTAGGTTAATTAAGTTAACTAGGTAGAATAGGGTAATCAGGCAAGCTATTGTATAAGGATGGCCTGTTCTGTAGACTATCCAAAAAAAGATATAGCTTAAAGGGGCTAACAATTTTGACCTTGAAATGTTTTTTTTTTATTATTTAAAACTGCTTTTATTCCAGTCGAAATAAAACAAATAAGACTTTCTCCAGAAGAAAAAAATATCAGACATACTGTGAAAATTTCCTAGCTCTGTTAAACATAATTTGAGAAATATTTAAAAAAGAGAAAAAAATCAAAGACGGGGCTAATAATTCTGACTTCAACTGTATATTCTGTTTCAGACAAGCCACTGATCGCCTCTGAAAAGCCATCCATCAGTATTCCTGCTTCTGGACTATTCCCAGAGCTTTGACTCAGCCCAAACGCATGCAGCACCTGTCTGCAGTTCACCACCGCCTGCTTCCTCACAGCTCCATCTCTCCAGCCCTGCCAGTGTTCGGCATCTGTCTTCATTCCTGCCACCCCTGAAACAAAACCAACTGACCTTCGCTGCTCCTCTGCCTTTAAATAAATGAGGCCGTCTGTGTCCTGGCACGTGCACTTCTGTCAGTTTGCCTGTGTTCTGATGTGAGCTATTGCACCAAGAAGGATCTTAATGTGCGTGGGACCAGAGGTGCGAGCTCTGTTCAAATGCTTCAATTAATTAATGGCGTAATTAAGATTTTGTCATTGACGCGGTGTGCCGTGACAGCGATGGATCGGTCGCTCGGTACCCGCGCCAGGCGGGCGAGGAGGCATGCAGTCGGGTGGCCACCGTAATGAATGGCAGCAATTTAAGGTTTGTTTCCGCATTGACAGGGCCACCTGCAAAGCCTGAGCTGGTGCATTACGGCATGCCAACATCATTCAGAGCCATCATTCAGGCTGATGCACGGGACTCTGGGTAAAATTACCAAACTGTTTTTTGTGTGCTTTTTTATTTTAACAGTTGCTTTTTATCACCTCTTTTCAATCTTTGTTGGCTGTGTATTGCAGATTATGCTAAAAATTAGATTTTGTTTTTAATATTTTATGTATTTTTTTATATTTTAAATTTTATTTATGACATTTACATTAAAAATATAAATATACTGTATATATGAAGAAATTTAAATTTAAATTTAAAACTTAAAGAGCCCCTATTTTGCATTTAAAAAAGGTCATATTTGGTTTTAGGGGTCTCCAACAACTTGCTGATGTGTGTGCAAGGTCAAAAAACACTTTCATTGTCTTATAATATGCATTTATTTTTACCTAATTATCCCAGCGACTCTCATATGAATACTTGTTCCCAAACCCCTCCTTAGCGTGAAGCTAATCTGCAGTGATTGGTTCGATGACCCAGTCTGTTGCGATTGGTCGACTGCGTTCAGCATGAGACAGAGAGAAAAGCCCACCACGCCTATGAATAAGCAGCCAGAGAGTATGTGAGAGTCCAATGCAGGAATCCAACAAATCAATGCAGTTAAAGAACAGCATATTGCTCTACTCTTAACCCTAACCCCAAGTAATAACAACGACACACATTCAGTATTAATCCACACAGTGGCAAAGTTGAAGTTTGGCCGGCAGCTAGCTCTCTGCAACTCTCACATGGTCGCCCACTGAAGCTAAGCAGGGCTGCGCCCGGTCAGTACCTGGATGGGAGACCACATGGGAAAGCTAGGTTGCTGCCGGAAGTGGTGTTAGTGAGGCCAGCAGGGGGCGCCCAACCTGCGGCCTGTGTGGGTCCTAATGCCCCAGTATAGTGATGGGGACTCTATACTGCTCAGTGAGCGCCGTCTTTCGGATGAGACGTTAAACCGAGGTGCTGACTCTCTGTGGTCATTAAAAATCCCAGGATGTCCTTCAAAAAAGAGTAGGGGTTTAACCCCGGCATCCTGGCCAAATCTGCCCACTGGCCTCTGTCCATCATGGCCTTCGAACCCTCCCCATATCATAATTATCACTCTGTCTCCTCTCCACCAATCAGCTGGTGTGTGGTGTGAGGTCTGGCGCAAAATGGCTGCCGTCGCGTCATCCAGGTGGATGCTGCACATTGGTGGTGGTTGAGGAGATTCCCCCCAATATGTAAAGCGCTTTGAGTGTCTAGAAAAGCGCTATATAAATGTAAGGAATTATTATTATTATTATTAACTATTTTGAAAATTGACCGCGCCATAGCAAAGGCAAACAGTATAGGATCGCCAGTTCAGAAATGCATTTAAATCGGTAAAGGAAGTAGCACGCATCACAGTTTTAACGTAGTTTTGAACGCGATATGAGAACAGCCCCATACAGATTTAACCTGAGAGATACAGTACAAGCACTGATCTATAATCGATACGTGAGCCGCAAGCCGCGCTTGCGGGCCATTACAGCTTATAACACATAATTCAACACATATTTTGCAAACTACACAAAACGAGGCAACAATTTTAATGACACTTACATGTTATGATCCGGAGGAAGAAGAAACTGGTCTATTTGAACTGTAAAAGTTACTGACAAAGTCCCTGTCAAAGTCTGACAAAGTCCCATAGTCTCTGCTGCTCCTTCAATAGCAAACGCCCGGCGAATCTCGCGCTGCAGCGTAGGTTATTATATCAAAAATCAGAAAAATGACAGGAACAAACACAGCACTGGGTTGGCTTTACTGTGGTATTGTTGTGAAAATGAACTTTAACCCTTTATTGCCGGCAGTCGAATCTCCATCTGTCAGTGATCGTCATCTTCGCGTCATAATCAGTCCCGTGATCCCCCGCGCCTCCGCTAGTGTGTGGGGGAAAGCATGTGCACTGTGTATTGTAGATTATGCTAAAAATTCGATCATGTTTTTTTTATTTTATATTTTTTTATATTTTAGATTTTATTCATGACATTTTCGTGAAAAAATATAAATAAACTGTACATGCATCTATGGAAGAAAAAAAGGCAAGATGTACAATTTAGAAATTTCTCTGGATTTTTATGTTTGAGAAAAATTTAATTTTGCTGTATTTTTTTAACTTTTAAAAAATTTTAATAAAATTAATTTTAAATGTAAATTAAAATTTTAATTAATTAGCTTTTCTTCAACATTTCTTCCACATTTCAAATATAAACGTTGTCATTTTGTGCATTCTATTTTTTATATTTTCATGTTTTTAGACATGTTTATGTTATATGTTATATATATATTATACACAATACATACAATAACATTATTATGCCTCTGAAAAAGCTCATATGATGGCGTCTAGGTTTTGGAAGTTTCTGATTGGCTCATTGACAACATTTGAGTTAATTGGAGGCACAACTGTAGAATAGTATTTAAGGAAAACCTCAAACACACTGCTTCCTTTTGTGACAACATGGGCAAATCAACAAGCCAGAATCAACAAAAAAGCCAGATTACTATTTGCTATATTACACTGGGAATAATAATAATGTTTGGAGACATGTCCTGTGGTCTGATGGAACTAAGATTGAACTGTTTGGCCATAATGACCAGTGTTACATTTGGAGGACAAAGGGGAAAGATTTCAA